>CM053623.1:403876349-403891650 GCA_028646595.1 Phalanger gymnotis
AACTTAATTGATAAACTGCTTTGTTTTACTGTGATGAAATTAGGGCTCACAGCTGGGACTTGATTTACTCAAGCCAGTTTGTGACACAGCATCTCGCAGAGGGTGACCAGGAGATTGAGGCCATTTTAAACCTTGCTGTAGAAGGACTGGCTAAAAGGGCTAGAGATCTTAAACTTAAGAAGATGAATTTCCCGGAGGGACATGACGGATGTTTTCCAATACCTGACGGATTTTTTATGTAGAATGACTAATTGATTTTCTTTACCTCATGTGAGAAAAACAAAAACAAAATAAGCGGCTTTGTGATATTTGGAAAGACAACTGGGCTCTGGAATCAGAAGACAAGCTCAAATCTCACCTCTGACACATACTGGCCATGTGACCTGACCAAGTTATTTAACTTCTCAGTGCCCTGGGCAACTCTCTAAGACTGTAAATTACAGGGGATTGGTGAAGGAGTGATTAAATCAGTTATTGGCTACACTGAGATGTGGACAAAAAAAGGGAGGCATGAGTGAAAATAGGAGTGGAAATTGTGGAGAGACTGGTTTTTGCTTGACATAAGGAAAAGTTACCTAATAATTAGAGCTGCCCCTATGTGGTAGGGGTTGCACTGGAATGCAGTTCTCCATAGTGAAGATCACCAAATAAAAGCTTATGACTATGTATCGGAGAGAATGTACAGCTGAAGCTTTTCACCTTTCTTGGATCATAGGACCCTTTGGCAGTCTGGTGAAACCTATAGCTAGACCCCTTCTCAGAACACTGTTTAAATGAATAAAAGAAAATACGTAGACTTAGAAAGAAAAGCAATTATACTGAATTCTAGTTATCTATCTAATCTATATTCTATTCACATATGCATTCATACATATACTCTGTTTTTAATATAAACATATATATGTATATATATATACATACACATATTTATAAATATACATATATAAAAGTTTGTTGACACTTGATGTCGAGGGAATTCCTGTTCAGGGAAGGTTATACTAGGTGACTTCTGAGGTGCCTTTCAACTCTTGAGATTCAGGAGTCTATACATACATATATACATACATACGTATATATACACACAGATATATACATATACATGCATATATATGTCCATATATACATATATGTATGTATAAATATCAAAAAAGACCCAAAACCTCTTGCCACCTGTGACTGCCATTGGAGCGAACAAGTTATATTCCAGCTTTTCCCAAAGCACACATGCTTTTTCTGCATGCAAGTAAGCATCATTCCTTCTATTTTCTGCTCTCATGGCAGGATCTCTGAGTTGCTCAAGGGGTGACAGTGATAGATCAGGTGGATAGCTCTCCCTAAGTGCCAAGCACAATGCTCTGCACATAGTAGGTAAGTAAATGTGTGTTAAATTGCTTTGAAGTATTGAATTAAGGGAGGCTTGGCAGGGCCATCACTCTAAGGTTGCCAACCCCTGCAGTAAGAAAGGGAGAGGAGATTAATGATTCTCTATTCATGCTTTCTGATACGTGAGCTAGCTCCTTTTAGTGAAGGGTCGCCTCAAATTAAACATCTTGAAATCCAAAGCAAACATGAGAAAATACTTTGGCTTTTCCAAGCCACTTGGGAAACTACTCCCTCCCAGCTCTTGGCTCAGAATCTCCTTATAACTCACAGCTGTGAGACCCCAAGGGCCCAGACTAGAGAGGTGGTGGTATAGAGTGGGGCTCTCCTTACAAGAGCTACAGACGATCAAACAGGAAGTGCTAAACAACCTCAAAATGACAAATGGTTTGACAACACATAGAAAATGAGAAACACATTTTTCATTGAGGGAAAGAAGCAAAAATATCGAAGAAAGCAATGGGAGGCAGCTTAAGATGCCAATGCAACATTCACTTATTATAGAGACCTACAAGTAAGCCAATCTCTGCAATCTTTTTAACAGACAGACAGGGGAAAATGGGAGCCAGAAGGACACGCAGGACAATAAAGATGCATCCATTTCCTCCTTGCCAAAGTTCTTTGTGAAAGCATTTTCCCTCATCATCTACCTATGCTAAGACACTTCTCTTATATATTAGAAAAAAAATTTATTGGATTTATAATTGTCACTGGATGCTAGCATAGGGATCCATGAGTAGAAACAATAGTATATAGATATTGGTATATCAGCAGGGGATATATACACACATATGCATAATATAAAGTGTATGTGCGCATATGTGTATTTATATGCATGTATATACATAATAAATGCACAATATATGTATATACTCATGAATGCACAATGTGTATGCATACATGTGAAAAATGTGTGTGAATTTACATGTGTGCATACATCTGTGCATACATGTGCATACATGCACACATAGGGGTGTGTGTGTCTGTCTGTCTGTCTGTCTGTCTGTCTAGGTAGCTCAGTAAATAGAGCACTGGGCTTGGAGTTGGAAAGACCCAAGTTCAAATCTGGCCTCAGATACTTACTAGCTGTGCGACCCTGTGCAAGTCACTTAACCTCTACTTGCTTCAGTTTCTTTATCTATAAAATGATCTGGAGAAGGAAAATGGAAACCACTCCATTGTGGAAAATTCTGAGGACAATATGGTCCATGGGGTCATGAAGAGTCAGACCCAGCTGAATGACTAAACGAGAGAGAGAGAGAGAGAGAGAGAGAGAGAGAGAGAGAGAGAGAGAGAGAGAGAGAACCTTCCAAAAAGGAAGAAAATTCAGTTCTGAGATGCTCATGAGAAATACCCTGAGCTAGCTGGAGCCATCTTTGTTAGCAGAGAGGCCGAGTTGCATTGGATTTAGAGCCAGAGAACCTTGGTTTTAGTCTTTTCTCTGCTGCCCTAGAACTGTATAGCCTTATAAAAATCACTTTACTCCTTTGACCCTCAAGCTTCTCATCTATATGAGATTATATAATCTTATTATACATGAGATTAATATGTCATAAATATTATGTGCAATATATAGATTCTCATCTTACATCTATATAATGGACATTCTAATGTTTGTCATACCTACCCTGCTATATAAATTGGAGGTATCATTACCATCTCCTCCATCAGGCTTGTGGCCACCGAACCCCTGTAAAATGCTAAAATTGTTGGGCACTAGAGAGAATACGGAAGCATAGACACAGTTCCAACCATCAAGAAGGTCAAAGTGTAGTTGGGGAGATAGGCCTGATTTTCCAACCAGAGAACAATAGGAGAAATGGGATAGGCAGTAGGAGACATGAGCTTAAGTCCTGATTCTGATGCTTACTTGCTGTGTGACACATCTCCCAGCCAATTTGTATTTTGGTTAACTTGTCTATAAAACGTAGATAATAATACCTCCCTCACACTAGTGCTTGTGGAGAAAATACTGTTTGAAGCTTAAATTACAGTAGAAATGTATGTTTTCAACAAGTTGTCACTGATCTGTTTGGTAGGATCAGGCAGGCTTTGTGAAGTAAGTGGAACTGGAATTTGTCCTTTTGAATGAAGGGGAAGATTTTCAGCAGCAGAAAGAATGGATGGTGTATGAGGAAAAGAGTGAGGGGATCTAGTGAGGGAGGGTAGGTAAGAAATAGAACTTCCTTGGGAGAACAGTCAAATGATCTATGTCAGAGAGCAGTGAGGAATAAAGTTGGATGGTTGGTCAGGTTTGTCAAGACAGTAGATCTTGAAACCATGGCAAAGGAGTTAATAGACTGCCCAATACTGTAAGCTCTCAAGGTCATTGGGTGATGACAAATCCTACGAATGGGCACTGATAGACACAGGTCTAACACCTAAAGCCTTCCAGGCAAGAATTCCTGGCAAGTCATTGGTATAAGCTCATCAGTATTTTTCTTCATCTCCTTTGGATTTCCTGTGTGGAGAACCTTGATTCTGAGTCACAGCTTCTGTGACTGTAACTTCAGTGACAACTGACAGGACCACTTACCAGCTAGCAGAGTGAATGTGGGCACCTAAATAAGTCTATTGGAAACATGTTCTTCTCTGAAAATCTTCTTTCCTCCCCACCCTTTTCTGTCTCTCCTAACCTAATCTTTCCCTCAAGTGAGTTAGTACTCAAGTCCTAAGTCTTCCATAAAGCTGCTGTCACTAGTCCATCATTAATGACCCCTGTCTCTGAAATCTTATGATACTCACAGAAGGATCTCCCTGAACATACCTCTGCACACCTCCCAAATTATATTCCAGGGACTCCAGTCGCTTCCAGTGTAGAACTTCCTCTTAAACTGTGCTCATGTTTATAACCCTGATTGGGGCCAGAAATAATTTTGGAATAAAAGGGGAACATGACAAAAGTCAGAATTAAAGGAGGTCATGTGGCATTTCCCCAAATGGAGGAGGCCAGTGACTATCTGCAAGCCCTGAAATAAATGAAAAAAACTTAATTGTCTTCAATGAGAAATCAGTAGGGGAAATATATATTTTAAAGTAATTATTTTTCTTATGACCTAACGTGATAAGAACAAATCATAGTTCTACATAGTTAGAAGAAAGGAAGTCCTCTATATTTGTAATGAGAATTAATTATGTATTTGAAGATTTTGAAAAAGGCAAATATAAAGAAATTAAGGAGGTATGAAAATAATGGTCCTTGTTGACTTGGAAATCTTTTAAATGAAGTCATTAAGCACCTACTATGTACAGTGCTTCATGTTATATTTAATGTAATGAAGAAGACATATAACCTTCCCTCCAAGTGTTTAAATGATCTGGTTGAGGAAGTTTTACATGTACACACAGACACAGACACAGACACACACACACACACACACACACACACATTTACAAATATAAATCATTTATTTGAAAGATATTTAAAAGTTCCTCCTTAGCACAGAGCACCATACTAGAGACTGGGCAAAGGTTGTTAATAACAGGAGGGATAAGGGAAGACTTCACATAGAAGGAGAGCTGAGATTTAAATGATGAGGAATTTAGGAGGCAATGGGATGGAAAGAGAGTACCCCAGGATCTGAAGAAGTCATAAAGAGAAAGAAGGCATGGTCCATGTTTGAAAGAATGAAAGGAAGGAATCCATTTTACTTGGTTTGTGGAGCCTATAAAGAGGAGAGTACCACAGAACTTCAGGTTTCATAGCTGAAAGGACATCAGGGGTTGTCAACCTCTATTCATACCTGAAATAGCACCCCTTCTACAACATACCAAACAAGTGGTCATCCAACCTTTACCTGAAGATTTCCCATGAAAGGGAACCAAGTTCCTCTCAATGAAGTCCATTCCATGTACAAGAAATGCTTTTCATTCATAGTCTCCTACATTTACAAAGTAGGGGTGGAAGTGCACTTTCTTAATTCTTCTTCATTGACCGTCTTTTTCATCATAATTACAATTTCAAGCTTTTGTTGTTGTAATTTCCATTTTTATTATTTTATTTATTTTACATATTGTTTTCCTGGTTCTTCCTGCCTTACTTTGTATCAGTTCATATAAATCTTCCCATGCTCTCTGCATTCCTTATATTGATCATTTCTGATGGTGCATGGTCAGACTTATTCTTCACAAAGATTATCCTGGTAATTGGTAATTGTTAAGGATGATAAATTAGCAGGGGGGATAAATTAGGGATGGAAGCCTGGTTGAGTGGCATTTTCAGTAGCTTAGACTTATGTACACTCCATTTGAATTTAGCCTAGAAAGATGTAATGTTAAAATGATAATGTTCAGAGATGAAAAAAGTCCCTTAGATATGAAGGACTATGTGAGCAATGATATGGGAATGGGAATGTATATAATAGGCTCATGATATGGCCAGTAGTCTGTTTTGGTCAGACTTGATGCTTGATAGAATTCTAATTTGAGGAGCAATTCAATCACCTGGTAGGATATAACTACTGTAAAGCAAAAAACAATAATGTGGTGCCTACAATATTATTGTAATAGAAAGTTAGAGCTAAAATGTGCCTTAGCACATAAAACAAGAAATTCCAGATCTAAAAAGGCATTGTAACTTAGGGCATTGCCCATGAGAAATGGAAGAGACCTTAGACATAACCTTGTTCAATGGCATCATTTTATTGATAAAGAAACTGGGTCTCCTAAATAAGAAGAGACTTGCCCAAGGTCACAAAAGCTACTGTAACAGCAGCCTGCCCTAGATGACTTTCCCTGATGAAAAGTGGCATTTTTTTCTAGTGTACTATATTTACGTGGCACACCATTTTCTTCCTTTGTTTATTTCAGCCCATTTACCTAATACCATTGGAGACTTTCTATTGAATTATACTCCTGTCTACTTTGTGGGATTTTTTCCTTTCTCTCCAAAAAATAAAAAACAAAACCAAGAACAAAACATTGAGTCAGGGAAGAAAACAGAACAGGTAATTAAATTACCACACAGCAAGGTGAGCACAGCACTGATGCAGTATATCAAACAAACAAATACAAGGAGACCAGAATGGGAGCATAAAACAATGCTTCTGGTCAGAATACAAATGAAGACAAGCCAGGCACAAAGAGATTTATCTTCATGTCTGTCATCCTCTTATCTCCTGAATTTCAGAAGATTGGGCATATCTATTTAGTATTAGGGGTCGACCTGACTCCAGACCTGAATTCCTTCCATGTTTAACCATAATGATGGCAAGCACTTATATAATGCCACGTGATTACAAACTACTTTACATTCAATACCAAAAGCAGAATAGCAAAAGGAAAGAAAAGAGAAACAACGCTGGCTGTGAGAATGAAAGACCTGCTTTCAGTCTTCCATTCTGCTATCCATCATTTGTGTGTTTTTGTACACTCATTTAACCTCTTTGGGACTCAGTTTCCCTTATATGCAAAAAGAAGGGGTTAGATTTGCTGCTCAGGGAGTTTCCATGTATCTCTAAATGCTACTACCTCACATAATTCTAAACTAGCCTTGTGATGTAGTTTGTGCTAACATTGTTAATCCCATTTTACAGGAGAAGAAACTGAGGTTTAGTGGTGACAAGACTTGCTAAAGATGCCATACCTAGTCACTGGAAGAACCCAGAACCAAAATCTAGTATCCAGATTGGTCTAGGACTTTTTATTTTTACTGAGTGACTAGTTAATCTGACACACGATGCTGCCTTCTCAGTAATAGTATCTTACCCTCATTTACATCCGTGCTTAAGCATTTTTCCAACTATGTTTCTCCATCTATTTTTTCTTGGATTTGAGGGGCTCTGGAAATTTGTTGGGTGTTTTTGTTTTGCTTTGTTTTTGTTGACAAAGGTCCAACAGGGTGGAAAATCTTCCCTGTTTAAGACTCAAGTTTTTCAAATTAATTATCCAGAAGAGAGCAGATATTGTTCCACTTTTCTTCATTTCAGCTGTAATTGTATTGGGAGAAGGAGGGAGGCACCCAGTGCTGCAAAAAAAAAAAAAAAATTGTGCAGAGATTTTGAACTTTACAGCCTGAATAAAGAAGCAGAAGCAAGCCTCCTGTGTTTTGGCAGGACACTGACCGTGAATATGGATATGACTGTGCAAATTCTGGCCCTTGATCTACATTTCTATAGTATTTTGGTGTTTATAAAGTACTTTTCTCACCATGACCTTTTCAGGTAGGCAAGGCAAATATTCTGTATTATGCAGATCAGGAAACAAGGCTGGGAGAGGTGGATCACCTTTGGCAGTCCATCGGTTGGCAGAGGCAGGATTCTAACCCGGACCTGCCAACATCAAATCCGTTGCTCTTTTCATTATGTTATGTTTTCTTCTGAAGGATCTCTTTTAAGCTATTTTTGTTGCTGATTCAAATGTTCCCTTGTGAGTGTCTCTATTCAACAAAATACTTACGGGTTGCCAGGTTCTATGTTATGTGCTGAGGAGGATAAAAAAAGAGATAAGATACAGTGGTCTTTTTGTCATGTGGTGTAGAGTCTAATGTGAGGAAAAGACAGGGATAGAAATAACTAATATAACTTAGAACATAATAAATATATCAATATAAATTTGAAGCTATGACAGTTGGAAAGAAAGATCATGTTTGACTTGGGGCATCATGGAAGGCTTCCTGGAAGAAGTAGCATTTGATCTTGGCCTTGAAAGATGGGGAGAATTTCCAGAAGCAAAATGAAGAGGGGATAGGGATATTGGGCAACAAATTCTAGGTCTGGGTAATAGTATGCTGAAAAATGTGAGGCAGAGGGGAGAAAAGGGATGTCTTTGGAAGGGCCAGAGTTCAGGAGGAGATTGGGGAATATTGAGAAGTCTTATGGGACTTGAGTATAGGTTGATAATCAACATTATGATTAAGAACTTAGGATTATATGGTGCTTTATGAAGATCTTTTCATGTAACAGTACTGTGAAGTAGAAAACAGAAATATTACTAGCCCATTAAACATTTGAAGAAACTGAGGCCCAGGGAAGTAAATAAACAACCAAGATTACATGACTGCCAAATATAGGAGCCAGAATTTTCTAAATTTAATCTAGGCCTCTCTCCCCCCCCCCCCCCCGCCCCGCAGGAGATAAGGACAGAGAGCAAGGATAGCCCCAGTTTGTTAGGGATGACCTGATCATCCATCCCAAGTATTCTTGGTTGGCCAAAATATTTGTTGGTAAGTTGGAATCAGTGAGTTATGATGACTTGCTTTCCTGTATCTGAAAGCCTCAGTGACGCATATCATAATCGAAACCTCTTGATGACTGTTTTTCTCTGAACTCCACCATGTGGAGTGAGACTTGCTCCCTCTTTCCCTCTACTGACCTGGATCTGATCCATCCTTCAGGGCTCAGCTCAAGTTACCCCTCTTCTGGCAAGAATGCCCTAAGCTCTCGATGCACAGTGATTTCATTTGCCTTTCATGACCTTTCTCAGCACTTCATATCTGTACCACAATTTTGTTGCTTGATTGTGATAAATTGTACTGTTTCCCAGGTTTCTTGTGTGTAAATCTTCTTTTCAGTTAGAATGGAAGGTCTTGTGAGCATGTTATGGTGATTAGGGTGGGACTTTTTTTATTGTTTTCTCATTTGGAATGCTGAAGTAATCAAGTACCTTTGATGAGTTTTGCTTTTCAAATGTAATGGCAAAGTGGACTTTTTGTAGTCTTTGTTTTGGATTGCTTCTCAGCACTAAATCTCTGATTGAATCAGGTGTCTTTGATGACCTGCTTACATCAAAGGAAGGCCTAGTAACATGGTTTATGATGCCATTTGGCCCTGAAGAAGTGTATATTAACTCAGAGCTTAGCGTTTTGCCTTTGGGTGCACACTCATTGAAAGAGTGTTGAGAACAAGATTCTGGGTAAGCCCTTGAAGCATACCACCCTTCCCCCACCCACTTTGAAAAACCCAGATGTTGGTGCTTCTCTCTGGTAACTATGTATTGCTATGGATAAACCAATTCATGTTTATTTGCTCTGTTTATATAATGTATGCTTGTAATTTCTGTTTTTATTCTCTCTGAAGTTTAGGGTGCTGGCTTTTCCCCCTGAACTAAGTGAATGGTATAATATGTTTAATTAAAGTGAGATTGTTAACGCCTTCAAGTTGCTTTCCTTAGAAAAGCAGATCAAAGGACCTGTGCTAGCAACCCTTCTGTGTGTTCTTGTTGTTGGTCTTGTGTTGATCTTTCACCCCCACAACAGTTGCTAGCAATATTGTTGTTACAGGGCGGGGGGTGATACTGTTATTTCTCATGTATTAGAGAAGAGAATTTCTTAAGTGTTAGAGGTTAACATAGGAGAAAGAGTCCTGGAGTGGAGTTAGATGATTTGGGATCTAATTCTGTCACTGTCACTAACTTGTGGTGACTTGGAGCAAGCCTCCTCCCCTTTTGGGGAGTTGGGCCAGAGGACTGCTGAAGATGCTTCCCAGCTCTGACTGGCTATATTGTATGCTCCAAGGTTCATCCCAGTTTCAATTATGTCTTCTTTTTTTCTAAGGTTCTTGTCAGAGTTGGACTAGTCAATCCATGGAACTACGAGGATCTGTGATTCCTTCTAAATTTAAATCTTTGATAACTTTAGCAGCAATCCTATATGTTTTCCAATATTAATAGTCTATGTTTTAAGTTCTAGAATTTTATTCTTAGAGATCCTTTTCAATTTTGAAATTTATCAAGTCTTTGAATTTATATTTTGTTGGGGTTTGTTTTGGCCAGTATTATTGTTGATTTCCTATCTATAACCAGCAAGTAGGCAATGCCAGCATCAACTAAGGTACATGGAGTAAGGACAGGGTTTTGTATTTACCAAAAAAAAAAAAATGATGAAAAACCAAAATAAAATAAAGTTCCTTCCAGCTCTGACAGTCTTTGAGACTATGACTCATGGAAAAGCAAAGCTAAAATGGAGAGCAGCCTTCTAAATCAACTACAACAACAGCCTTATGCTGCTCCTTGGCAACAGCTGTTGGCAGGTTTTGCTGGAGGGGCCCTTCCAAATGTTTGCAGTCTTCTATTTCTCATTATCATCTGGATAGTAAACAATGGTGCCAGTGGTGTTCCTTAGCCATGAAAAGTACAGTATATCGAATCCCACTATCCCTAAAGAGAAGCTACATAGAGGCATGGACAGAACTGAGTCAAGAAACCTGTCTATGAGCCTCAGCCTGCCACTTATTAATTTGCCTGACCTTGGACAAGTCACTGAATTTCACAGAGCCTCAGTTTCCTCATTGGTAAAATCTGAGTGTCGTTATTATACTTGTTATATAGAATTGTTGTGAGCGGAGCACTTTGTGAGATACTATGAAAAAACAAGAAACATCAGATAATCATACATTTTTAAAAAGCCTGCTTTGGGCTTTTTATATGCTTTTTTGGTACTTTCTGGGGGCATAAGGTAAAATCTTCCCTGCCCTCGACACTTACATTCTATGGGGAAGACAATATTTGCATAAATAAGTATATGCAATAGACATAGCAAATAAACACAGAATACATTTTTGAGGATAGGTGACAAGGGACGGGCTTCAGGAAAGGCTTTATTTAGAAAGGTCCATTTGAGCAGAAAAAGAAAGAAAAGATTCCAAGAAGTAGAGGTGAGATAAGAGAACATTCCAGACATCAGGTAGAAATAGTGCATAAGCTGAATGATGGAGTGTTTGTTGCATGTGAGGAAGAGCAAGACACCTGAGCTAAACTGTGGTGTCTGGGAAGGGGAATACAATTTATGAGTAGATTGGGTCCAAGTTGTGAAGAGTTTTGAAAGCCAAACAGAGAAGCTTGTAATTTATCCTCAAGGAAATAGGGAGCTACCATATGGAGCTGAGAAGTGACATAGACTTGTACTTGAGGGAAATCACTTTGGCAGCTCTCTGTGGGAGAGGAGAGAGACTTGAAACAAAGAAAATAATCAGGAGATCATAGCATTAGTCCAGACACAATGTTGTTGGTCATCCTTCCTACTCAAGGAGGACCAATGGCAACATGATTTTGGGATCAAGATACAGCTTGTTTTATTGGCTAATCAGTCCCATACAGTGACTTGAAACAAAGAAAACAATTAAGAGATGATAGCGTTAGTCCAGATACAATGTTGTTGGTCACAATGTAATGAGGTCAGTGCAATGATAGTGAGATTTGATTGAGCCTATGAGAGAGATGTTGTGGTTGGGGTTGGGGGGGAGACAGAAGGGACAATTGATATGAAGTGAGGAAGAGTGTGTAGTCAGGGATAATTCCAAAGTTATGAATCTAAGTGGCTGGAAGGATGGTGGTACCCTTGAGTGAAACAGGAGAGCTCTAAAACAAGGGTGGATTTATAAGGAAAGATGATAGGCTTAGTTTTGGAAAGACAGCATTTGAGGTGCCCAGAAAAATATATAGTTTGCTGACTAGTAGGCTGTTGGAGGTGGGCAAAAAGAGCTCAGGAGATAAACTAGATATATAGATTGGAAGGTCACTAGCAGGGAGATGATAATTAATGCTTTGGTAGCTGACAAGTTCTCAGAGTGAAAGAGTGCATAGGAAATAGAAGAGGGCTTAAGGCAGAACCTTGGAGAATACTCGTGCAGGAGTGGGAAACCTGCAGCCTCAAGGTCACACGTGCCCCTCTAGGCACTCAAGTATGGCGCTCTTAATAAAAGGATTTGTTCTGTAAAACTTGGACTCAGTCACAGGGCTGTACCCTATGACCTAGAAGACCACATGTGGCCTCAAGGCCACAGGTTCCTCACCCCTGATAGAAGGTGATATGGTGATGAACTGGAATAAGGGACTGAGAAAGAACAGTAAGCTATGCGAGAAGAGGACTAGGAGAGACCATTGTCAATGTTCCTTGAAACTCTTGTAGTGGACGCTAGACTAAGCCTGAGCTCAACCAAATTAGATAGCTTGCTAAGGTTATATATCTTCCTAGTGGAAGGCTCACAATTAAAACTTCCAATGTTCACTCTGGTGCCATACCCATTGAAGCCCCAGAAGAAGAAGGTGAAACAGATATTCGTTGGCAACACATACAGCTGAGTATTTCAGACCTGGTTTGGTTTACAGAAGCAGTTGATTGAGGAAGAGACATGGTATACAAAAGGATTCGAGGCCCTCCCAGGAATCACCATTGTTTTGAATGCCGTTTAACCTTAAGAACATTTTTACTTCTCTTTCTCTTTGTAATATATCCATTAGACAAGCTTTACTCAATTTTCAGGTTCAAATGAGTCAATACAAATGCATGATCTCAGTCATATTTGTGTGCTGGTCTATAGGAGACATGGTTCATCATAGGACTGTAGATTTAGAGCTGAAGATGAGCCTAAAAATAATCCAGTCTGGAAGTTCTCATATTTTTTGGTTGAAGACCATTTTGCGCTCTTAAAAATGATTGAAGACCTCAAGAAGCTTTTGTTTCTGTATATTATCAAATCTATTGATATTTTCTAGATTAGATAGTAAAACTGATAAAATTTTAAAATATTTATGCCCTTAGAAACAACCTATTACATATTAACATAAAGAAAATGTTTTTAATGAAAAATAACTATATTTTCCAAAACAAAAAAACAGAAAAGTGAATTATTTGGCACATTCTTTTTGTATATCTCCTTAATGTCTGGCTCAATAGAAGACAGTTGGATTCTCATGTCTGCTGCTATAGTCATTTTGTTGCAATATTCTGTTTTGGTTGAAGAATATGAAAAAAATCAGGTATCACACAAATACATAGTTGGAAAGGGGAGGAGCATTTTAATAGTCAATAACGCATTAGTATTATTATGTATTAATGCATTTATGTATTAACGCAATTATGTATTAATGTATTATATGTAATAATTCATTAGTATTATTATGACAATAGATTTGTCCTTGAGGATCCCTGAAAGGTTTCTGGGGATGCTAGGTGTCCATTGACCACACTTTGAGAATCACTGAGCTAGTACAAAGACCACATTTTTCAAATGAAGAAGACAAAATCCAAAGAGATCTAATAATAGCTGGTTGGCAAAGTGAGTAGAATGTTTGGATTGGAGTTAGAAAGAACTGAGCTCAAAACCTGTCTCAGATGCTGTGCAATCATGGACAAGTCCTGTAACTTCTCTGGGCCTCAGTTTCCTCATCTGCAATATGACCTGTAAAGTCCCTTCCAGCTCTAAATCGATGATCTTTGAATCCTATGAGTTATCTAGCATCACATAGATAGTAAATGGCAGAGCCATTACTTGAACCCAGGTTCTTTACCTCCACATCCCGTTACCTTCTCTCTAAAAGTGAGCAAGAATTTTTCAAAGAGATTTGGGACATGAAAAATAACATTCCTTTTGTTACCTTTTCAGAGTCCCCAAATATGGGTGTTGAAATTGATACTCAACAAGTATATATTAAGTGCTGACTGTACGCATTAGACATTGCGAGATACAAATAAAGACCCAAAGATTAAAAACTATGAAGACCACTTCATAGTCCATAGACAATCTCAAGAGAAAAGTGTGCAATCCAAATTTATATTTTGGCTTAGAAGAGGAATTATTAGCATTGGTATTTAACTCCACTGATATCTTCCTTTGATTTTCATCATGGATTGAAGGTGATGCTGGGTTCTTGAAAGCTAAGTCATTGGAGTAGAAACTCAGCTAGTTTATGGCAAGTTTAAAAAGTAAAATCTTATGTATCTATCTTCTGAGATCTAGCTGAGGTAAATCCATAGTGGTTTATTAACAAAAGTTAGGACAGTATGTGGTAATTTTTTTTCATCTGCAGAAGCTCATAAAGAATTAAAATAGTTTTGAAAATTAAAGTAGATGGGGTGGAGCCAAGATGGCAGCTGGAAAGCAGAGACTTGCTTAAGCTCTCCTCCAGATCCCTCCAAAAACCTGTAAAAAATGACTCTGGACAAATCAAATTCTAGAGCTGCAGAACCCACAGAATAGTGGAGGGAAGCAGGACTCCAGCCCTGGACAACCTGGATGGTGGCTGGAAAGGGTCTATTGCATGGTGCTGGGACCTGAGCCACACCAGGACAGACGAGAACAGGATTCGACTGGAGCAGGCATTAGGGCCATGAATCATTGAGCTGTGACAGTTAGTAGACTTCTCAACCCACAAATGCCAAAGATCACAGATCAGGTTAGTGGGTAAACTGCTAGATCCATTTAGAGAATGGTCCGGCCACCAGCCCTAGGGGTGGCAGAGGTGGTGCGGTGGTAGAGCTGCAGTGTCAGCTGCTTCCAGAGTCCCTGGCTCACATAGTGGGAGGAATCAAACAGCAGACCTGAGTAGGAGTGCAGGGCTTGCTTTGCCCTGCTTGGATCTGGGTTTTAATCCTGGTTGCTGGTTCTTGGGGGAGGAAGAGCGCTGCTGTGGCAGAGCTTGCAGTAACAGTAGAGTAGAAGTAGCTCTGAAAACATTAGTGCAGCCCCTAAAGTTGCGGACAAAGCACTCTCTAATCTACAATCAGTCATACCCTGACAAAAAGCTCAAAGGTCAAGTAGTTGGCTGGGAACGTGGCCAGGTAGAGAAAAAGGACGCAGACTCAGATTCGGACTCTAGAATATTTTTTTTTCGTGACAAAGAAGATCAAAACATACAGCCAGAAGAATTCAACAAGGTCAAAGAGCCTACATCAAAAACCTCCAAGAAAAATATGAATTGTTCTCAGGCCATGGAAGAGCTCAAAAAGGATTTGGAACAGCAATGAAGAGAAGTAGAGGAAAAATTGGGAAGAGAAATGAGTGATGCAAGAAAACCATGAAAAAGCAAGTCAATGACTTGCTAAAGGAGACCCAAAAATACTGAAGAAAATAACTCCTTAAAAAATAGACTAACCTAAATGGCGAAAGAGCTCCAAAAAGCCAATGAGAACAAGAATGTCTTAAAAGGCAGAATCAGCCAAATGGAAAAGGAGGTCCAAAAAACCACTGAAGAAAATACCACCTTA
>CM053623.1:403899939-403957856 GCA_028646595.1 Phalanger gymnotis
GGGCTCTTGAGATGGTGTTGATGAGGAAACTCTGGGCAGCTGTAGCTAAGGAGCCCTCCAGCTTGTAAACCCAGATGCTGAGACTTTGTTGAATTCTGTTAACTATGTATTGGGATTTGAATCAGACAAGATCTGTCTGTTGATGTTTGTAATTAGTTTGTATTTTGTTCTGAAGTTCAGGGTGCTGGCTTTTTCCCCTAAACTAAGTGAATGATATTTGTGTGCTGAATTAAGTAAGCTTGCCAACCCCTTAACCTTGCTCTCCTTATCAAGGCAGATGAAAAGAACCTGGGCTTTCTGGCTGTCCGGCAGCTTTCTGGGTGCTGGCTGTGGGTGGATCTGGACCCCCCACAGAAGTTGCTGGCCGGATTGTGGAAACAGTCACTTGCACTTTACAAGAACCTTGAGAATTATTGCTATCATTATCCCCATTTTACAGATGAAGAAGCTAAGAGAGACATTAAGTGACTTGTCCAGGATGGCACAGCTAGCATGTTTTCGAAGCCATATTAGGATTCAAGTCTTCCTGACTCCAAGCCCCACATTCTGCCAACTGCCCCATCCTTATGTGTAAAATGAGAGGATTTAACAAACTAATGTCTAAGGTCCCTTCTTGTTCTAATAGTCTATGGTCCTATGTTGGGTTGGTCATGTCATTTTTCCAAAGATCAGTTTCCTCAATTGTAAAACATTGATTATAACTATTGTACTATATGTCTCACGCATTCTTATGATGAACAGATGAGATAGCGGGTATAATATAAGAAGCTTTTTAGTCTTACAATCCTATATAAATGTGAGTTGTTTATACTTTTATTATTATTGTAATAACACTTTATATTTACATAGGCCTTTATATGAATTACTTCATTTAATTCATAAAGCAGTACACCAAGCTAGCTATTATATATGGTAATATATTTTACAGAAACTGACTTTAAGAGATTGACAACTTGTCCAAACTCGCACAGCAAGATGGGGATTTTCTCCAGTCCGAGTCCAACCATTTCCCTGACTTTATACAACCAATAATTGTACTATCATTGGTGTTATTGTTCCTCCTTGTCTAGTGCCTCCCAGTGATGTGACCATACCAGTGTGTGTGAATATACCAGTGAGGACAAATTCTGGGAGGTCCCAAGTAGGAAAAACTTTGAGTGTGAGCCTGGGGAGGAAAAGTGTGCTTGTTTGATGAAAGCCAGTCTAAATAAATGTGAAGAGGCTGATCTCCAGAGAGCTAATCACCTAGGTATGAATTACAAGGACACAGCAACATGTGAAGACCATCTGTTAATGTATAGTGGGGTTGTATTCTGCATCCCTGGAGGGAATACCCACACCAAAATCATGGATCTTTGCAAATACTGAAGCACTGTTGGTACTGTCTCCCTGCAGTACATTTTATCTATTTTGTATTTATGTTTAGGTGTACATGTGATTTTGTCACAATAGAATACAGGTATTGTGAAGGCAGGCATAGTTTCACTTTTGTATCTATCTCTCTAGCACCAAGGACAGTGCCTTCTACATCTTAGACACTTACTAAACATGTGCTGAATTTTCATAATTGTTAGGCCCATGATAGATTAAATGATCCATAAAATGGTCTCAATAGAATCATAGATCTAGATCTGGAAGGGGTCTCAGAGGTCATTTAGCCCTATCCTTTTATAAACAATGAAATGGGCAAAACAGATTTAAGTGATTTTTTTCGAGCCCACATTTGTAGTAAGCAACAGAGGTAGAGTTTGAACCCAGGTTCCCTGATTCTAGGGCTAATATTCTTTATGCTATTCCTTAGTAGCCCTCACCCCAACTTACTCTCACAGTGAGTATTGCCTCCTCCTTTTCCTTGTTCCGTTCCTCTGAGAGAGGGTTTTTACAGGATGAATAATTAGAGGGAGAAGAAGAGATATTCCTTGATCAAGAAGACTTGGACTTGGTCTGCTTGCCCCCATCAGGCTGAATTAGGTGCTAATGGTGGTGGTGGTGGTGGTGGTGGTGATGGTGGTGATGGCGGTGACGTCCTGGGGAATCAGATTTCAATGACATATAAGACCTCATTAAACAATTCTCCAAAACTGGAAAACATTTCTTTGTAATATAGTGGGTTCTCCATCAATAAGGGTCTTCAGTAGGTGATTCCTGCTGTAATAGAGACAGGACCACATGTCTTCTTAGATCTCTTCCAATTGTAATATCATCTCATATTTATATACAGACACAGATATTGCAGTTTTAGTTCCAAACCATCACCCAGTAAAGCAAATATCACAATAAAGCAAATCACATGAATATTTTGGTTTCCCAGTATGTATAAAAGTTATGTTTATACTGTATTGGAGTCTATTAAATGTCTAATATTATTATGTCTAAAAAATGTGTCTACCCTAATTAAAAATAATTTATTACTAAGAAATGCTAACCATCACCTAAGCCTTCAGCAAGTCATAATCTTTTTTGATGATAGAGGGTCTTACCTTGATGTTGATGACTGTTGACTGATTAGGGTGGGTGCTTAAGTTTGGGATGGCTGTGGCAATGTCTTAAAATAAGACAACAATGAACTTTGCTGTATCAATCAACTGTTCCCTTCACTTCAACACTTAACAGTCCATTATAGGGTTATTAGTTGGCCCAGTTTTTATATTGTTTAGTTAGTGTCTGAGGGTGCATTTCTTTCTGACTCCAGTTTCAGAGTTTTATCCACTTGTGTCACCTGGCTGATCTATATTACAGTTGAAATCTCCCGTATCTGGGTTTGAGCTCTTCTGTGCTCCATGCCTAGCATTCACCTCCTTCATTAGTCATAAGTCAATTAAATTAATATGTGGACTGAAATATTAGGCTGATCTCCATTAATGCCAGTTTGAAAGAGCGGCAGAATATGAATGTTAGGCTGTATACTTCTAATGGGAAGAAGTTTTTTTTTTTTATTTTTTGATCTTATAGTTAGAATTAGATTAATCTAGTGTGTTAATGAAGTTTGACAATGTTTTAACCTCAGAAATAGAAGTTTAATTATCCTTCTTTTCTTTTAATTTTGAGTTGCTTAAGAATACAATAAAAGACGTAAAACACAAACAATTACACACTAATAGAAGATACATGTACACAGGTTCTGAGCAGTTGAACAAAACTAAAACCTGGATCAGAAACAATGGATTCTGATAATACTTTTTCTAATGTTACCAATAATCTCTCTTTTAAAAAAATTATTAATTTTTGCATTAATTTTCTTAAAATTTTAAATTCTGAAATCTCTTCCTTCCATTCATGCCTATCCATTGAGATGACATGCAGTATGATATCAGCTATACTTCTGAAGCCATTAAAAGTGTGTTTTTATTGTAGTCATGTTACAAAATAAATAAAAAGCAAGAAACAATGTGAAAAAGTATGTTTCAAGCTGCACTCAGTTCATCAGACCTCATTTTGGAAGTGGGTAGCATTTTTTATCAAGGGTCCTTTGCAATTGTCTTGAATCATTGTCTTGATCAGAATACCTGTGACTTTCACAGTTGATTATCATTACAATATTGCCCTTATTGTGTACAATGTTCTCCTGGTTCAGCTTGCATGAGCTCATAAAAGTCTACCCACATTTTTCTGAAACCGTCCTGCTCATAATTTCTTATGCATAATAACATTCCATCACAATGTTATACCACAAGTTGTTTAGCCATTCCCCAATTGATGGGCGTCTACTCAATTTCCAATTCTTTACCACACAAAAAGAGTTGCTACAAGTATTTCTGAATATTTAGGTCCTTTTCCCTTTTCTATTATCTCTTTAGGTTACAGACATAGTAGTGATGTTGCTAGTCAAAGGCTATGCACGGTTTTATAGCTCTTTGGGAAAAGTTTAAATTGTTCTCCAGAATGATTGAACCAGTTTACAACTCTACCAACAGTGCATTAATGTCTTGATTTTTCCACACCACCTCCAGAATTTATGTTAGCTGTGATGTAGTGCCTCAGAGTTGTTTTAATTTGCATTTGTCTTGTCTTGTCTTGTCAATAATGATTTAGAGCTTTGGGCTTATCAAACACTAGGTTGCTATGGTCACTTACTATGATGTATTATGTAACTGGTATATTCTATTGATGCAGCATTCTATCTTTTAGCCAGTACCAGACTGTTTTGAATATTACTGCTTTGTATGCTTGGTCAACTTGTGCACATTTTTCTTTGATTCCCTTGATATTCTTGAACTTTTATTTATCCATATGAATTTTGTTATTTTTTCTAGCTCCATAAAATAATTATTTGATAGTTTGATTGACATGTCTTTGTATAAGTAAATTGATTTAGGTAGCATTGTCATTTTCATTATATTGGCTCAATTTGTTGTTGTTTAGTCATTTCAGTCATAACTGACACTTTGTGACACCATTTGGGATTTTCTGGGCAAGAACATGAGAGTGGATTGCCATTTGCTTCTCCAGCTCATTTTACATATGAGGAAACTGTGGCAAACAGGGTTAAGTGATTTCCCTAGGGTCACCAGCTACTAAGTATCTGAGGCCACCTAGCTGCCCTGGTTCACTCTATCCATGAGCAATTAATATTTCAATTTCAATTGTTTAGATCTGTCTTTATTTGTGTGAAAATGTTTTATAACTCTGTTCACATAGTCCCTTGGTTTGTCTTAGCAGGTAGACTCCACAGTATTTTATCTTGTCTACTGTTATTTTAAATGGGATTTCTCTATTCTCTTCCTGTTGGATTTTCTTGGTAATATGTAGAAATGTTGATAGTTAATGTGGGTTTATTTTACATGTTGTGACTTTGTTGAAATTAATTTTTTAACTGGATTATTTTTTGCTTGATATTCTAGGGTTATTTAAGTATTCTATTCTATTATGTGCAAAGAGTTCCTTGTTGCCTATTTTAAATACTTCAATTTCTTTTTCTTGTCTTATTGCTAAAGCTAGCATTACTAAGGCAATATTGAACATTGATGGTGATAATGTACCTCCTTGCTCCATTCCTGATTTTATTGGGAAGGTTTCTAATTCATCCCATTACAAGTAATTCTTTTTCTTGGTTTTGTGTAGATGCTACTTATTATTTTAAGAAATGTTCTATTTATTCCTATGCTTTCTAGTCTTTGTCATAAAAATAGGTGTTGCATTATGCCAAAAGGATTTTTTTGCATGTATTGAGATAATAATATGATTTTTGTTGTTTTTGTTATTGATGTGGTCCATTATCCTTGTAATTTTATTAATATTAAACCAGCCTTGTATTCCTGGTAAAAATCCCACTTGGTCATAGTGTACATTCTTGTGATATTTTGCTGTGGTCTTCTTACTAGACTTTTATTTACAATTTTTGCATCATATTCAGCAGGGAAATTGTCCATAGGTTTTTTTAATAATCTGCTTTTCTTCTCCCTGGCTTAGTTATCAGACTCATATTTGTAACATAAAAGGAATTTGGTACCCCACATTACCTACAAGTCATTACCTATTTTATCTAGTATCTTTTATCTAGTATCAGTTTAAATTGTTCCTTAAATATTTGGTAGAATTCATTTGTAAATCCATCTAGTTCTTTGGACTTTTCTTAGGAAGATCATTTATGGCTTGCTCAATTTCCTTTTCTAAGATAAGGTTATTTAAGTATTTTACTTCCCTTTCTGTTAAACTGGGAAATTTATATTTTTGTAAATATTTATCCATTTCACTTAGATTGCTAGTATTACTAGCAGATAGCTGGGCAAAATCACTCTTAATAATTGTTTTAATTTCATCTTCATTTTTGTTGCATATACTCTTTTCATTTTCAATACTGTTAATTTGGTTTTCTTCCTTAATTTTAAAAATCAGATTAACCAATGGTTTTTCTTTTTTATTGCCCCCCCCCCCGCCAAAACTAGCTGCTAGTTTTCTTTATTAGTTAATCGGGTTTTTTTTTTCAACTTTCAATTTTATAACTCTCCTTTGATTTTTAGGATTTCCATTTTGGTGTTTAATTGAGAATTTTCAATTTGTTCTTTTTTCTAGTTTTTTTTTCATTTATACACCCAATTCATTGATCTGTTCTTTCTCTCTTTTATAGATATATGTGTTTAGAGATATACATTTTCCCCTATGTTGTCTCATTGTTGTCACTTTCTTTATTGACATTATCGATTGTTTGCATGATTTGTTCTTTAGTCACTCATTATTTAGGATTGGATTATTCGATTTCCATTTAATTTGTGACCTATGTTACCATGGCCCTTTATTGAATGTAATTTTTATTGTATTATAGTCTGGAAAGAGTACAGTTAATATGTCTGTTTTTTTTTTAATTTCCTTATGAAGTTTTTATGCCCTAATACAATCAGCTTTCGTTAAGGGATAATCTACAGCTAAGCAAAAAAAAAAAAAAAAAGTTATGTTCCTTTATACCCCCATTCAATTTTCTCTTGAGGTCTGTCACATACAACATTCCTACAATTCTATTCATTCCCTTAGCTTCTTTCTTATTTACTTTATGGTTAGATTTATCTGGCTCTGAGAGGCAAAAATTGAGGTTCCCCCACTAGGATAGTATTATTGTCTATCTCCTCCTGTAATTCATTTAGCTTTTCCTTTAAGAATTTGTGTGCTAAACAATTTGGTGCCTTTATATTACTTCATTGTCTATGATGCTTTTTAGAAAGATGTAGTTTCCTTGTTTATCTCTTTCGATTAGGTCTATTTTTGCTTTTGCTTTGTCTGAGATCATGATTGCTGTTCCGGACTTTTTACTTCACCTGAAACATATTAGTTTTCAGCACCTTATTTTAACTCTGTGTGTGTCTCTGTTTTAAGTGTTTCTTGTAAATAACACATTGTCGGATTCTGGTTTTTAATCTATTCTGCTACCTGCTTCCATCTTTATGGGTGAGTTCATCCCATTTACATTTATAGTTATGATTCTACATTGTGCATTTTCTTCTATCTCCTTTTCTTCTGTTTCTATTCTCTTTTTACCCATCCCTCCATAAAAGTATGTTTTACTGTTGACTATCGCTTTCCTTTATCTGTCCTCTCTTTTATGACTCCCCCTTCCTCTTATCCCCTTCCCCTGTTACTTCCCTTTTGGGTAAGATAGATTTCCATATCTAACTATTTGTATGAGTGAAGTTCAATTATTGTCTGTTCCCCACCCCTTTCCATTTCCCTTCCACCATAAAAGCTCTTCCTTGCATATATCTTTTATGTAGGATTATTTTCCCCCTTCTCCCCGTCCCTTCATCTTTCTCTCTGTGCATCTTTCTTTCTCACCTATCCATTTTTTGAAGATCAGTCCAATAGAACTGACTCACTTCTTTGCCCTCTGTCTATATAGTTTTTCTAACTCTCCAAATAATGATAAGGATCTCAGGAGTTAGATTTATTGTGTTCCCATATAGTAATGCAAATAGTTTAACTTATTGATTCTCTTATGATTTCCCTTTCATGTTTACATGTTTATGCTTCTTTTGAGTTTTGTATTTGAAAGTCAAAGTTTCTATTCCAGTCTGGTATTTTAATCAGGAGTGCTTGAAAGTCCTTTGTTTCACTGAATATCTAATTTTCTGCTGAAGAATTATATTCAGATTTTCTGGATAGGTGGTTCTTGGTTGTTATCTCAGCTTCTTTGCCCTGTAAAATATCACATTCCAAGTCTTTCAGTCCTTTAACTTGATGACACTAAATCTTGTCTCTATGGCAGTTAAATGGTTTCTTTAAGATGCTTGAAATATTTTCTCTTTGACCTAGAAGCTCTGGAATTTGGCCATAATGTAATGTAAATTGGCTATGGTATAAGTTTCCATCTTATGATCTCTTTCAGGAGGTGATTGGTATGTTGTTTTAATTGCTATTTTACTCTCTAGATATAAGGGTAGTTTTTCTTAATAGTTTCTTGGAATATGATGTATAGTCTTCTTTTGATCATGGCTTTCAGACAGGCTAATAATTCTTTTTTAAAAAAATTTTTAGGTTATTTTTAGTTTTCAACATTCATTTCCATAAGTTTTAAATTTTTTCCCTCTCCTTTCCTCCTCTACCCAAGACAGCCTGAACTATGATATAGGCTCTACATATCCATTCCTATTAAACATATTTTTATGTTAGTCACATCGTATAGAAGAATTAAAATGAACGGGAGAAACTATGAGAAAGAAAAAACAAAACAAAACAAAACAAAAAACAAAAAAAAGAAATTAGTCTGCCTCAAGGCTAATAATTCTTAAACGATCTCTTCTTGATCTGCTTTCTAGGGCAGCTATTTTAGATGTTTCACATTTCCTTCTATTTTTTCTTCTGATTTTGTTTTATTGTTTCTTGATGCCTCACAGAGTGATTTGCTTCCACTTACCCTATCCTAATTTTCAATGAATTATTTTCTTCATTGAATATTTGTATCTCTTTAAGGTTTTATCTTGTGTTTGTCTTTCATTTTTGAAGAGGACCATGATATTAGGAAAATGATGACATGATTTGCAGCTAACCTTGATTTGACTGAAGGAGGGCTGTGCAAGGTCATCAGCCTCACTTTCTCCTCCAGAACCATTGGGGTCCAGTGGCTTGATATTCATCAGGATGACTGGAGGTGGCCTAGGATGCATTGGGAGACCCTGGCCATTTTAGTCTAAGGTCCTTTTCATGTAATCACTTAGAGTGAGGTAACAGTGAATAGGCCTCTTTAAGAAGTGAGTCAAGGGAGTCAAGCCCCTTTAATTAGAAAAAAGAAAAAAAAATCTAACTGGGAGGGGAAGACTCTCAAGGTTGCTAGTCAGAAGAGAAACAGTTATTGATATTCATTCTGAGCCCAAAATACAGCCATTAAGTGGAGCTTGGGTAGGGACCTTTTTTGGTCCAATCTATGAGCTTCAAAGTGAAATGGGTTAGAAAAGAGAGATAGGGAAACATTTGTTTTTAAAACTTTGAGTTCCATATTCTCTCCATTCTTCCCTCACCATCCACCCTCATTGAAAAGGCAAGCAATTTGATGTAGGTTATACATGTACAGTCATGTGAAACACTTCCCTAACAGTCATGTTGTGAAAGACTAACTATATTTCCCTGCATCCTGTCCCACCTCCCATTTATTCTACTCTCTCCTTTGACCTTGTCCCTCCTCAAAAGTGTTTGCTTCCTATTACCCCCTCCTCCCATTTGCCCTTCCTTCTTGCATCTCCCCACCTCTTATCCCCTTCCCTCTACTTTCCTATAGGGTAAGATAGATTTTCATACCCAGTTGAGTGTGTAAATACATTGCTATTTTAAGAGCTAATTCTAAGAGTTTGAAGTTTTTGGTGCTTCCCAAGGTGGTTTGATTCAAGGAGAAGTGTCCTCACTGCTCCTTTGCAACTATGGATGATAGTGGTCCTCAAGGCCCCTACTCCCCTGGGACAGCAAGTTTTCCTTGCTGTCCTGGGACTGGGACCTAGAAGTGGGTTTAGGCATTAGAAATGCCAAAGAGTGCCCTCTCTTAGACCCAGTGCTAGCACAGGGATCCCTGTAGCCTCTTCTTTCAACAATCTGGCTAGCAGCTGTTGTGGGGGTGAAAGACCAACAGAAGCCCAACAGCAAGAACACTACCAGCACACTGCAAAATCACAGATTCTTTTGATCTGCTTTAGTAAGGAAAGCAACATTAAGGGGTTGACAAACTTACTTTAATTCAGCATACAAATATCATTCCCTTAGTTCAGGGGGAAAAAACCAGCACCTGAACATCAGAGAAAAATACAAAGTACAAACATCGACAGACAGACCTTGTCTGATTCAAATTCCAATACCTAGTTACCAGAGTTTAACTCAGTCTCAGCATCCTGGTTACAAGCTGGAGGGCTTCTTAGCTACAGCTTCCTGGGAGTCTCCAAGTGCCTCCAAGAGTGAGTGCCCTGTGCAAATGGCTCTATCTTCTCTTCTTATAGGATTTCAGACGTCATCAAACGTCATCTGAATGACCATAACTTAGGCTGCTATGATTGGCTCTGGAGTTAGCACCTACCCTTAGTTAGCCCCACCTTGGGCTCCACCTTAGTTACCAATCCACACAGACATAGGTTTTACACCTAATAGGGGTTTGGGCCTGGGGCTTAGCACCTAGTAAGGCTCAATGAAATACACTGAATTACTCAAAGGAAACAAAAGCCAAACTCTTCAAGGGCACTTGGTTGAAAGAAGTGCTAAGAGCCTATTTTGCTTACCAACACACTCCTAAATGACCAGTTCTTGACACCTGTAATTTTTGCTGGTTTGAGAGATCTCAAAGTTACTGCTGCTGCTTTTGCCGTTTCTAAGGCCCACCACTGGTGTTATCATTTGGGCTCTGAATTGATTCATACCTCAGTGTCATTGACCTCTTCTTTTGACATTATAAGTTGTCTTGGGTTGGAAAATGTCTTTCCCCAACATTTTGTTTGCTTTGATGCTCTAGAATGATGTTTGAAGCACTATTTTAAAGTTGTTGGTAGGGGAATGTTGGGAGAGTTCAGCTGCTTCTTTTATTATCTCAGAAATCTCTTCCTTGCTAAATTCAAAAGCATTTTATCATTTCTTGATTTTTCTGCAACTTTTGACACTCTTAACTATACTTTTCTCTTAGAGACTTTCTCCCGTCTCCAGCCTCCATATCGTTTTTCTCTCCTGACTCTATCATTTATGTGACTGCCTTTGTTCTCTCTTCTTTCCTGGCTCCTCATCCATGATCCATTCTCCAAGTATAAGTTGTCTCCTAGGTACTGTCCTGAGTCCTCTTCCCTGTATCTTGTCCTGCTAATCTCATAAATTCCCATGGTTTCAATTATTACCTTTATTCTTCCATAATCTCACTCCACAACTCTTACCCTGTTTCACCAACTGCCAGATAAACACCTGTATTTGGATGTCCTGTAGACATCTCAAACTCAACATGCTGAAAATGGAACTTATTCTTCCATTCCCTAACCTGCCACCTCCCCTAAAATTTAGTGTTTCTATTGAGAGGACCACCATGCTTCTGTTCACCCAGGTTCAAAACCACAAAGTCATCTTCCATTTCTCCCTCTCTCTCCCTCCTCTACCTCTTGTATAGATTCCCTCCTCTCCACTTAGAGCGTTCTCACAATACTTCAGTCCTCAACACTTCTCACCTTAACTCTGCTCATCCAGTCATGTCTGAATGGGTCTAATTATGGTATATTTTTCCCACATCTTCCCATCTTCTCTACATGAATACTATGGGATACTTTATCAAAACCTTTCCCAAAATTAGGTGACCTGTGTTCATAGCATTCCCTTCATCTATTTTAGGAATCCTGTCCAAACAGGAAATGAGATTAATCTGAAATGTCCTGTTCTTGATAAAGCCATGTTGGCATTTTGTAATCACCATTTCCTTTCTATATGTTTGCAAATCACCTCTTCAATGATCTCTTCTAGAATTTTTATCATGATTATAGTTAAGCTCTGTGGCCTATATTTTTTTAAGTTCTGTCTTCTTCCCCTTTTTGAGAATTGGAATATTTTCCTTTATACAATTTTGGTGTGTTGGATTCTCTCCACACCATTTTTCCTTCATCTTTCAAGTATCACTGATGGTGATTCAGTAATCACATCTACCAGATCTTTCAGGAGAAAAGGAGGTAGTCCATCTGGGCCAACTGGGCCAGCTGACCCTTTCATCAAATTCATCAAGGAACCTAAGTATTCTCTTACTATCACTTTTCTTACCTTAGGTCATTGGTGTCCAATGGCAAGATAGAAGTCAAGATGACTAATGATAGCCCAGGATACAGTGAAGACCTTGGTGTCTCCTCTATCTGACCAAGCTCTGAGCACTCCACAGCATCTGCTTCAGATGCCTTAATGGACATTGGAACAAAATTGTTCTTGTCCTCAAAGAGAAGTCCTTATATGCTTGGGTAGGTATCTCCCTAACTCAGTGATGGGTTTGAGGCCTGTCAGCTAAGCTTAACCTGGTTTTGGTCTGTCTGCCAAGATGATTGCACATGCTACAGCTTCTTTGAGCCACAGGTAAGAGTTAGGTGACAGGTGGATATCAAAAGATGATAAGCAGCACTGAAAGCGCTTGGAAAGCCCTCTCATCTGAGGTACTGGCCCTCCATGAACACCCCATACATGAGAGAGTGAGGTTGATGGCTCTGTGCCACTCTGCCTGATGGAAATTCACATTCAGGTCATCTACTCATCATCTACTACTTCATCTACCTTGAAGTCTTGTGGCAATGGACAAGTGACAAAACAGCAGAAGTAGATACACGGGGAGCTGTAGTTACAACCTTGCACACAGCTGGCCCAGGGCATCAGGTCATCTTTTCACTGGACTGAAGCAGCAGTGGGATTCAACAGTTCCATAGGTGTCCAAGAAGCTGTTTAAGGACTGTTCTGCTCACTACCTGGTGGGAGGAAGGGGCAAGAAAAGGTACACTAAAAATTGTCTGTTTCATCCCAACCTTGACCTGCTTACCATGGAAGGTGGGGATCCCATCCTACAGTCAACACACACACACACACACACACACACACACACACACACGATTCCATTCTCTATCAATATATGGAATATGTACACACTTATGGACAACATGAAATCTAATAGATGCACAAAGAAAATGTGAACTGCACAAATCTAGAGCAACTTTTCTCTATATACCCTGATGGACTACTTGTGCCTGATCTGTGCCTTTCAAACTCAAATTGCATTGATGAGCCATAGCTAAACACACTGGACCCAGCCTCCAATGGTATGAAGTCATCGATCTTCAAAGATGTAGAATGAACAACTCATCTTGAGTAGAAGCTCCCTGATGGGAGTTTTTGTTCTGTCATTTACAGTGCAAAGGATATTCTCCTTGACAGAAAAACTAGATGCAAAATAAAATTGAACAACTTTGTTTTCTCTTTGTGGATGGTTATCATCGCATCTACACCCAGTAAAATTCCTATGCCTTCTTTAACCTCCATTGTTCTTTTGATAAAATTCTTGAAAAGGCCCATGTTGTTCCATGTAGCTTCTTTTACCATTCTTAGCTCATTCTGAATTAGAACACTTCAATCACTATTTTTATATTAGTTTAAAAATATGTTGTATTCATTCTCTGTTGCCTGGCTTTACTTCCATCTTTTGTACATTAAAAAACCAAAAAACAAGTATCTAAGTTGATGAGTTCTCTGACATCTATGTCTGTCAAATCTCATTTTTTTTATCATTGGAATTGTTTCCCTTTGTTTCTTCAGAATTTCATTCTTGAGCATCCCCCATCCCTCCTGGGTTAACTTTCCCTGCAGCCCCTTTCTCCATGAGATCCTCTCTTTTCTCTGAATGCTTTGAAATATGCTTTCTCAAAATCTAAGATCCATGTCAGACTGCTCAGATTTCCTCTCCTTCCCTATCATATGCCCTAGGAGAGAGAGTCTCTTCCCCCAAGGGTTCCCATTTTTCCACTATAGCAACCAATAAAAGTGAGAATCAGATCTAAAATCCCCTCACACACACACACCTGGTTGGTTCCTCTACCTTTTAAGAATAGAATCACTGAAGAAAGTCAGGAAGTTTGCATTGAGAGAGAAAGACTGATCTTCAATATGTGTCTAGATTATATAAGCCTTCCAATTCTACTCTACGCCAGACTTCTTGTTATCTGCTTCCCCAACTCTTTATCTGTTTCTTATTTCTGAGCAGGTGATCTGTAGTGTACCCCAATGAAAATCACTTCTGTTTGTCTCTCCTTTGATCTTCATCCAAATACTCTCCATTATCATTCCCTTATCTACTCGCTGGATTTTTCCTAAATACACCTTCCAAATATAGAACAATCCTCAACTCCTCCCCATTTTAACTTATCCTTTCTCTTTTGAATAATATCTACTCCTCCATCATCAGGTTAAATTTTAGCTTTCATCTGACCAAGTTTCAGTAATACCTATGAGATCAAATTGGTTCTTGGTGTTAGGATCTCTATTTATGGACATTTGGGTAAAGACATTGTTTTTATTACTGATTATTCTTGGATTTTTTCTCTTGTGGACATCTAGGCCTCTCTGCTGTTCTCTGTAGCTACTGTGTTTGGTATCTAACCCATCCTCCATCCTTTTTAAATGTAAGAAGATTTTTTTTCCCTCTTCAGAGCATCTATTTCTTCTCTTCAGTATGAGCCTCAAATATGTTTTTGTTTTTTAGCTCTGGTCGCGTATTCTTTCCCTTCCATTTTTTTCAACTGCATTAACACTCTTTCAGGCTCTAAAATCCTTGCAAAAGAACATGGCTCTGTTCCCACACCTCAGATCCCTATTTCCCCTTTGAATCTTCTCATCTGCTTCCTTTGCTAATACTTCATTCTCCCTAACAACCTGGAGCATGGAGAGTCATTCTTTGATTTTGTTCACCTTCTCCTCCAGGAGGGAGATCAACCTAAGCTTGGAACTCATGGCTGGTAACACCCACTGAGCTGTGCCATAAATACAAACATCACACATTCAATGCAAATTGTTCTACAATATTCCTTACTCTCCACAGTGGTTGAGACTTTCAGTCTTATTTTTATGAACTATTTATGAGTGTTTTCAATTCAACCCCAAGCACCTGGTTAAAATTTTACATACCAACAACACCTCTTAATAACTCAAAAGTTTCATTCAACTTTCTTACCCTTAGTATCAACAATAAAAATAAAGCAATGGCATTTTTATTGTGCTCGAAGGTTTGCAAGACACTTAATATATGTTGTCTTGTTTGATCCTCACAGCAACCCTGTGAGGTAGGTGCTATTATTAGCCTCATTTTATAGATGAGAGAATTGAGGCACAAGAGAGGTTAAGTGATTTCTCCAGGGTCACATCTCTAGTAAATTTCTGAGACCTTCCTGCCTGACTCAAAGTCCAACACTATCCACTGAGCCACCCAGGTGCCTGATGTCACCACATTTAACCCTTTCATCTTAAAACCAACTTCTTTTATGTATATCCAATTTATGTACCCCACCCACCAATGGACATTATCAATTTTCTTGATACTTGAAGTGCTTTACTTACCTTTTCTTACTTGGCTTGCCTTGCCTGGCCAGCTACCATCTTTTTTTCTTCTTGAATCTTCCACTTTAGTTCTACTCCATAATCCTTCTTGATCCTCTTTAATCCCTTTATAAACTGCTTATTTATCCCTGATCTCACTCCTCTTTCATTCTTCCAGTAGAATCTGGAACAAATATCTGGACTGAAAGATGGTTCTTTAAAGTTTCCTCAATTTCTCCCCAATTTCACTATATTTATTGCCCTCAGATTCAGCCTCTGACCTACTTCACCAAGCCAGACTCCTCCCAAGTCACCTACATAATTTCATCATCCTCCTTATTCCTTTCAAGGCCTCTCTGCCCCCTCTGAAGTCTGAAGTAGAATTTTCAATTTGGATTAAATTGAGTTGATGTCCTAGTTTGGATTTGTGATTCACATAATACTTGGATACATGGCGTTCTTAGTCCTTTCTATTCTGAGATTCTGCGATTGAATGACTTTCACTTTGCTCTCACTTTTATTTATATATTTCCAGGAAACAAAGGCAGCCTAACAGTAGTCTTTAGGAAATCTGAGTCCAAATTCAGCATCTGACACTTAGCTAGTTGTGCTTAAAACTGCACTAAGACTTATAGGACACCATATGTATGTGTGTGTATGACTATATATGCACACACACACATGCACATATATGACAGCTGTCATATATGTCACCCTCTATACTTTGCTTCTTCTATTCATTTAAAAATAAATATTTTAAGGGCAGCATATTTAGGACATTGTCATGTGAAAGATATTTTCATATCATTATCTTCAAAGTATTTGGGAAACACAAATTTGCATGTTCAATCAGATTCTTTTTTTTTCCAGTTCCATCCATTTGATACAGAAATGTACAACCTTGGTGAATTGATTGCTGCACTCATTCAGATTAGGATCATTGGAATTTTGGACTTTAGAAATCAAATATGGAATTCCAAGCAAATGATATAATCTCAATTATTTTATTTAACCATGCATGAATACATTGACTTAATTCCTAAATTAAGAAGGAAGATTTAGACCACTTTCCAATTATATCCAATCAAGGAGAACCAATTAAGTAGATAAATGAAGTGACATTGAATTAAGTTTTAAAAGTTGAAGTAGATAAAGCACTAGCCTATAGGAGACTTGGCATATGCCCAGCAAATCAGTGTATGCAGTACAGAAACAGCACTGAGTTCAGTAGAATTAGGACACCTGGGTCCTTGTCCTAATTCTGCCACTTATTTAGCTATGTGACCTTGAGAGTTTTGTTTTCTCTTTCAGTCTCAGTTTCCTCCTCTGTAAAATGAAGGGATTGGACTACAATCTCCAAAGTCCCTTCTATCATGCTCTTGGACTTGATGGTCTGTATTCTAATCTGTCTAATCTAATCTAATCTGTCTAATCTAATCTAATCTGTAATCTAATCTAATCTTTCAAATCTGACTTTCTAGACTTCCAAGTTCTACTGAGTGGCTATCATGCACAGTTCCTGACTGTATGAAGTTCAACATACAAAGTCCTTGCTCCAAAACATTATCTGTTTAGCAAAGTCTGCCTCAAATTTATTGTCAAAGACTCCCTTGATTTTTAGGTTTACAATTCCCTTTATCTCTGCCACACTTTTGCAGCTTAAATCATGGACATTACTTGACAAAAGTAAGAGAATTCTTTTTGCTATAAGATTAGTGACATTTAAAAAATTCAATTCAGTGGAAGCATCCTTGGCCTACTCTTATTACTGTTTGATATATGGACAAATGGGGCAATATTCTGGAGCTGAAAAAATAACATTTTACTGAACATCTGTCCAAGTGTAGAGTTTGATTCCTAGGTCACTTTGTGGTGAGCTGACAAAATTCATATTTCTGTTTCTATTCATTTAGGCTAGGGGTTCTAAGATTTTTTTTTTGTATCATGGATCATTTGGCAGTCTGATGAAGACTGTTGCCCTCTTCTTAGAATAATTTTTTGAAAAAATAAAAGTTGGAGGAAATGCTAAGTTTAAGTTAGAGGTTAATGTAGATAAAGATTTAAATTTTTCCTGGTCCAGGTTCACAGGCCCATTTGAAATCTAGCAATAGACCCCTTAGCCCTGATTCTAAGTGGATAGTATCTAGGTGACATTCATTAAGGACACAAATAAGAATGAAAAGAATTCTAGATAAACTGCTCTAGCTGAAAAGGTCCTTAAAATCTAGAATTTAAGAGCAAGAAGGGACGTTAAAGTATCAAAGTTGAAAGGAAACCTAGAGCTGAGAACTCTGAATGTCAAAGATTGAGAAGACCAAACCCCCAATTATTCAGAGAAGTAGCTGATGCCCACATTCACAAAGCTTGTCAGTATGTGGGGGCAGAGATCACATTCCAGTCTTTTGACTTCCAGTACAGCACTTTTTGGTTACTTTATTATTTTCCCCTTGGGATACTAATTACTTATTATTCATGCATGTGGAGCTCTGAAAAAAAATTACCCATAGCAATCAGAAATCTCTTCTCTAGGAATTCTGAGGTCCCTTTGGCAGCTCACTCGGATGAGTTCTGCCAGGCACAGCTTTTTACTGGGACCTCCCAGCTTCTAATCCTGGGACCAGTGACAAGCCCACATTCATACCCATTAATATTGACTCTTTTTTGCCTTTATTGTTTCCAATGAAAATAGTGTGTGAAATTAGCATTACAGAGAGAGTCTCTGATATTCTAGATTTAATAAGGCCTAAATATATCAACAGTGGGGGCTCTTTGCATTGGTTAAATATTTTGTATCCAACTCTACTTGGCATTGTTCTTTACGCTCAAATAATTAAAAAAAAAACTCACTGCCTTCCAAGTCATGTAGAATTTTAAGGACTCTGTGATTAAGAGCTGGAAAGAATTTTTGAGATAATCTAACCCAACTTCCTTCATTTTTCACGTGATGGGAATAGGGATTACCAAAAGATGGTAAGGTTTCACAAAGAGCAAGCCACGCTAGACTAATTTTTCAGATATCTCAAACTAGATGTCCAGTAGATGTCTTAAATTCATCACATCCCAAACGGAACTCATTATCTTTCCCCCTAAACATTTCCCTCCTACAAATCTCCTTAATACTATCAAAACACCCCCATCCTCCCAGTCCATAAGGCTTGCAACCTGAGACATCCTTGATTCCTAGCTATCTCTCATCCTCCCCATATTGAATCTGTTGCCAATGCCTGTCAATTTTGCCATTGTGACATCTTTCCAGTATGCCACCTTCTTTCATCTGGTATAGGTCCTTATCACCTCTGATTTGGACTACTGGAATAACCTGCTACTGGGTTTGCCTGCCTAAAGTGTCTCCCTACTCCAATCTATTCTCTATTCATCCTCTAAAGGGATTTTTCCTGAAGTGCAAGTCCAACCATGTCACCCCTCGGCCTCAATTCAATAAGCTCCCTATCATCTTGAGGGTCAAATGTATGTCATCAAATAAGTGCCTTCTTGGCATCCAAAGCTTTTCCTAACTTTGCCCCCCTCGACTTTCCAATCTTCTTAAATCTTATCCTTCACCCCACACTCTTTGATCCTGTGACACTAGTGTTCTTGTTATTCTGCAAATAAGGCACTCTACCCCTTGACTCTGGCTGTTTCCTTGGACCGACCTCCATGGCTGGAATGCTCTCCCTTCTTATCTCTGCCTCCCAACTTCCTTGACTTTCTTTAAATACCAAGTAAAATCCCACCTTCTATAGGAAACCTTTCCCAACCCCTCTTAATTTAAGTAACTTTCCTCTGATAATGATATTCCATTTATCCTGTATATAGTTTGTTTGTATATAGGTATTTGCTTGTTTTCTCCTCCATTAGATTATGAGCTCTGTGATGGCAGTGATTGTCTTTTGCATCTTTTTTATATTCTTTTCACTTGGTACATTGCCTGGCACATAGTAGAGATTTAATAAATATTTATTCAATGATTTGCTTCCTTTTTTGAACAGTTAACTGCATGGGTAGACTGAATGTTTTAATTATAGTTTGCCTACATTTTTACATAGCATTTGACATATGTCACATGCCACCCTCCTAGAAAAGATGGACAGATGTGGGGCTAAAAGAGAGATTTTTTAGGTAGATTTTGAACTGATTAAAGTGCCAAACACAAAGAGTGATCATTAGTAGCTCACCTTGAAAAGAGATTTCATGAACTGCATAGATAAAAGCATAGCTATCCTGCTTACCCACTTTGCAGATGACACAAAGCTGGGTGTCATAGCTATTGATTATTGATTATCTCTGATTTATCCTGTTTTCATACGAGATAGTGTGTTTTTATTTTATTTTTAATTTATGGAATAAAAAACATTTCTCTAACATAATATAATTAAAAAAAAACATGATTGCACATGAAACTGCAAATCTATTATGTACAACTTGTTATTTCTTTAAATGTACAAGAGAGTCATCAAATTTCTTTTTTCCCTTTTTTTCTTCCCTCCCTCACCCCACCCTAGAGATGTACATACTTCTCAGGTAGGGTTTATATTAAGTTCTTTTGTAGAATATTTGGAATAGATGGCCTTAGAAGTCCCTCAAAGCCCTCAGATTCTATTATTTTGTGCATATACCATCTTCCATGTAAACTCCTCAAGGGCAGGAAGATAATGACAGGTTAGACCTGCCTTTGTCCAGAGCACCTACTTTTATATATAGCATGTCTCAAAATTCTTTTCTCATTCTTTTTCAAAATTAATTAATTAATTTTAATTTACAATATTCACTTTTATAAATTTTTGAGTTCCAAACTCCCCCCACCTTCCTTCCCCTTCTCAAGACAGCATGCAATCTGATACAGGCTGTACATGTACAATCATATTAAACATATTTTCACATTAGTCATGTTGTGAAAGAAGAATCAAAACAAAAGCAAAAGACCAAGAGAAAGGAAAAAAAAGAAAAATAGTGTGCTTTCATCAGCAGACTCCATAGTTCTTTGTCTGAGTGTGGATAGCATTTATTACTGAGAAGACCCAAGTCCATGAAAGTTGGTCATTGTACAATGATGCTGTTACTGTGTACAATTGTCCCAAAATTCTTGATGCAGTTTTATGTTATTAAAACATAAATTAAAACTCATTAAGTATTAAGGCTTAAAAGTGCTCAAAACCTTTGGGACACCCTAGATAATACAAATTCAATAAACAATTATTGATGATCTCAAAGATGGTTAATGACTCTGTTGTTTGCCTTTGTTCTTGAATAGAGTGCCTTGGTGGCTGAAAGGAAAGTTAACACTGGAATATGGAGATTAGAATTTGAATGTTGAATTTAAGCCTTTCAGTGTGAGGCTGGGGAAGTCATTTACACTTAGGCTTACATTGGGATTTAAAGTATGCAAAGTATATGTTGAATATGTTAATAAAACATGAATAAATATATTAACAATGAATAAAAACAATAAATACTGAATTTAAAAACAACGTATATAAGATACAGTGAATCTCAAGATTCTATAAGAGACCTGAGTCCCAGAAGAAAATTAAATTTTAAGCTCCATTCATCTTACAAAAGTGATATTTCCCCTCTCCATAGCTCATTAATAAATAACATGAGGTCAGGCAGGATTCAAAGACCTTTCCCCCCAGTAGAGAATAGAGTATTGATGTTCTTTCCTTATTCATTAGCTCCTTTACCTCAGAACGCAAACCCCTGGTGATTAAAAAGGGGCAAGGGGAAAAAAATATTTGAGTTCTATTTTCATTATTCATATTAAGTGCTTAGATTTAGAATCATTGCTTGCATCTAAACTATGTAGCTCTTGCTTTGATTAGTCACGGGAAATGGTTATAAATCCGGCTAGATCATTGATTTTAGGGCTGGAAAAGACTTTAGACATCTAGTGCTGGTCTAATGTCCTTACTTTACCTAGCTCCCTGGAAGGGAATTGACTTGTCTAAGTAATAAAAAAGCTTTGGGCACTGTGATTCCATTCTCCATGCTCCTTCCATTGCTGCATACTATCTCTTTGAACCCTGTTGCTCTTATGGCTATTTCTCTGGGGCATGGCCACATCATGTAGCTGCTTTGGGAGTTAATATTTGTAAGCAGGCCAGATAACACATTTCAGATGTACTATCAGTCAAGGTTCAGGGCAGGCACAAGAAATAGGTCAGAAATGAAGCCAAATTACTTGGGGCCACGGGGTCACAGGGAATTTTAACCCTGGGAAAAAATGGTTCTGATAGGGTTTTAAGCCAGACTAAAAGTTTGCTGCTTACACAGTTGGCTCCATTCTCTACCTGAAACACCAAGAGCCCTCCTCCTTTTTGTTATTCTTTGTCCATGTGGGCCTAAGGAGTGACCCTTAGAGATTTATTAGAAAGAGTGGTGGCTTTGGAGTGAAGATGTGTAGATTTGAAACTGAGCAATGTGACCCCAGAAAAGGCCTTTAGACATTTCTTTATCTGTAAAATGGCCATGATAATTTAACCATGACCTCCCTCATAGGATTGATGCAAGGCTTTTGTAATTCCTAATGCAATTTCACATACATGAAAGTTATTATCCCAACACAGTATAATGTATAGAATGCTGGGCTTGGAGCCAGAAAGACCTGAGTTCAAATTTCTCCATTTATATTGACTAGGCATGTGACTTGAGGAAAATTATTTGATCTCTGAGCTCCTCGAGAAGCTTTCCAGGACTTAATTTGATTAGTTGCAAAATAGTTGTCAATTGGCTTAGTTAGAATTTGCAACTGGTGGGTTCCTCACAATTTTAGACCAAAACACAAGATAAAGGAATTAATACTGGACTAGATGCCAGAAGATCTGGGTTTGGATACCATTTCTGTTAGTGGCTTCCTGTGTTATTTCATCTATCCAGGTTTTAGGTGCTTCCTTAGTAAAATGAAGAGTTGGGCTGCTTGATCACTAAGGCACCCTTAAGCTCTAATATTAATAATTAATTATAATTAAATAAATTATATTATAATAAATTAAATTATGCTGTAATATCTTCATTAAAATCTCTCCTCTATTATTTATCATTGTTTACATGCCATACTACCTCTAGGAGGGTATAAACTCCTTGAGGTCACCAACCCTGCTTCCTTTATCATTGTCTCTTCAGTATTTAGCATAAGTCCTGGCACATAGTAGATGTTTAATACATTTCTTTTGAGTGGAATAGAATTAATGTTCTGTTCATGTCAGAGAGCACTGGCGATATGGGAAACATGCTGCTCCCATTTCCAGAAAAGAAAGCCCATGTCTGTACTAGGGCCATGACAGAAGCATTCTGACAGCTGAAGTCTTTGTGGGTTTTCCTGAGGCTAGAAGAGATTTAACATGAACAGGGGACACTCTACAATTTAACAGCTTGAGACAATGTATAAGGCTAGGTAGAGGAACATTGCTATGTGACATTCTAGTGTTCCATAATTCCTTACCGCAGATACAATCATTGGAAGGAAGACACTGCCACTGTTTCAGCAACTGATAAATTATATCTTCCCCCCAGAAAGGCTTTGGTTTTATGGTTGAACCCAGAGTAATCCCAATTTATCTTATTTCATAACATCTATAGTAGATTCAATATAACAGAACTATCCTATTTATGACCTGTAAGTGCCTTGTTTGTTGGTTTATTTACGTGAATTCAATATTTTGAGTGAACATGGACTTTAAAATGTGCCAGCCATTTTTAGAATAATAGTCTGATCATGGGTGGTGATCCTTGGCTTGGTACTGCTGTCTTTTAATCATGGTTTCCAAATAGAAACTGACATGGAAAAGGATTGCCTGCCACTCAATGAAACAGCCAGAACCTCAGATTGCTAGGGCTGCTGTTCTCTTTTCTGGCTACCATAGCATAATTAGTATAATAACTGTGGGGGAGGTAACGGAAGGAGGTGTGTCCTTTATGCTCAAAGTTTAGCATTCAAGGCTGGGATAATTTTTTTTTCTCATAGAGTAGAGGAGAAGAGAGGAAGGGAGGGGAGTGGCTGATCCACAGATTAATGCTCTCAGTCACTTAGACCTTCTATATTTGTCTGGTGTCTTTCCAGGCTAATTTATCCTGAAAGACAACACAAACATTGCAATCAAACTGACAGGGTGAGTGATTCCATGAAAGTTCAATTAAACAAGTAGCTTGTATGGTTTCAGTTTAAAAATCTAAAATCAGAGTTGCCATGCCCTGGAATCCAGAGATGCTAGAAAATGTGGTAGCAGTTTGATGCAAGTTATCTCATAAATATCTACATTTATGGTTGTGGGGAAACCATAACACCGTAGGCAATTATAATTGGAAGGATCTTAGAATACAGAATAATAAAGTCAGAAAAGACCTCGGTAAACAGAATGTCATAGTTGAATGGGATATTAGAGACTTAGGAATATTGTGGTTAGAAAGGACTTTGGAAATCTGGGGTGTAGTGAATATCAATCATTGAATATGGAGTCAGGAGACTTGAGTTTGAATCAAGACTCCACCACTTAACAGTTGGCCAGAAAGCAGGTGATAAGTCTGGCTTTGGCTAGATATGGAAAACAACTTCAGCATTCTTGCAATTGCATCACACGTGGTGGTTCTGATACACCTGTGACTTCTCAGAAGCTCAGGGCTCCTAGGTGGAAAGTAGAAGTGTGGAGTCTAGCTAGATGAAGAGGATGGTGGGAAGAACAATGAGATGCAGCACAAGAATGATCAAAGAGAAACATGGTGGGTCTGGTTACATTTGGAATACTTTCATGGTTCAGGGGCCCAGGGCCTCGGGGTGAGAATGGAGTGCCAAAGTATGGCTCATGTGGAATATAGGTTGAAGAGGGGAGAGAGTTGAAGGAGTATTAATTCAGAGATTAATGAAAGGTCCAGGTGAGATATAATGAAGACAAAAGACAAGAAGGGCATACCAATAGAACATGGGATGAATGAGAGAGTTGTTTTGGAGAGAGCTATTTTAAGATTTGGCTACTGACTGTAGATGAAGAGTAAGAAAAGATAATTGTGAGGTTTAAAGCCTTGGTGACTGTAATGAAGGATGATGGTACCCTTGACTGAAATAAGGAAGTTTGGAATAGGGCTAAGTTTAGGGTGACATACGATGAGCTCTGTTTTGGACATGTTAAGTCTGAAGCGATTATGGGACATGGTGATAAAGAGACCAGCTCACGAGAGGTGACTAAGTTTGGAATTGTAGATCACTGAGTCGTCACAAGACATATTAAAAACCATGTGGTTTTTGTCACTGGAGCAGATTAGGAAATATATTTGGAGGTCATTCATTCAGTGACAAGTAGGCTTCTCTCCTGGCGTGGCTTATACTCATAAAAAAGATTTCTAATACACTAAACCCACTGATCAAAACGTGAAGAGCATTTCTGCCATGAGGTCATTTGAAGAGAACAGAGATAAGCTGGGGGTTGATCTTGCAGGACTTATTTAGTGATTGTTTATAATGGCAAGCTGAAAAATAGAAGTCTATAGAGCCATAAGTATATACTTCACTGAACAATAAGTTTGGCTTTGGCAAAAAGACAATAAACAAATCCCTTTCCCCATCTACATGCTGGAATGCTAAAAGGAAAGGAGCAAAATAAGGGAGGTTTTTCACTGGGTAGCAAGAGGGAAGGAAAAACTTTTGGGGAGCAGGGATGCACAAAGAAGGAAGGCAAGAGAAAGGGCAATCAAGGACCAGTTAAAAGATGAATATAAGGGGCAGCCAGGTGGCACAGTGAGTAGAGCACTGGCCCTGGAGTCGGAGGACCTGAGTTCAAATCTATCCTCAGACACTTGACGCGTGTACTAGCTGTGTGACCTTGGGCAAGTCACTTAACCCCAATTGCCCTGCCGAAAACAGAACAATAAAAGATGAACATAGAAACATTTTAAGTGAGGGTGGGAGGAGGAATAGTCTAGACCTATGATTTCATCCACGTAGAGGACTCTCAGTATAAAAATTTCCTTCCTAGATGCAGATCTTCAACTGGCCTATCGTTAGCAAAGTGTGGTCTGGGCTTGACTACATTTGGGGGACTAGATGAATTTCTACTCACTTTTTTGTCAGCCAAAATAGCTAAGCATCAGGGTAGGAATTCCACAGTTGAGTAGATTAATTGCCAAGGTACTGAGGGTGTGGTTTCTTTGGGTCCTTTCCTGAGTGGTGTTGTTTTAGGTGGGAAATACAGGGCATAGCAGCAAAACAAATGGTAAGACCACTAGAGGTGGATGGCTGGATGGAATGGGAAACCTGGTCTGGACTAGGAAAACCCTAGGAGCTTTTCTATTAAGTTCAGTGGCAAAAGAAGAACATGCATTTTTACTGCCCTTATGGAAAAAATTGTAGAATTGCTAGCTATAGTAATAAGACAAGAGAGATTGATGATAAACATAGGCAAAGAGGAGGCAACATTATCTGTTTGCAGATAATATGGTATTTTACTTAGAGAATATGAGAAATTCTATGAAAAATATAATCCATACAATTAGTTACTTTAGCAAAGGAGCAGGACATAAAATAAGCCCACAAAACATCAGAAGCTTACTGATTGAGTGAGTTCTCCAATAATTAAATTCCACCTCTACAATAGTGGGACTCAGAGGTAGAAATGACTTGCTTATAGTCATATTGTAAGGGAGGGTAGATTGAGTCCTTAACGATTTTTCTCACATTAACAAACCCAATTCAAAAGGGACCAGCATCATTTCTCCAATGCTATTCATCTGAGCTGAACATCATTCTCTTCTCTGAAAAGCACACAGGTGGGGTTTGCAGCCTCTGGCACAGTGAATGGTGACTCCTCCTCTGAGATACACATTTGCTTTTCCATGCAGCCAACTTTTTTAATCTTTCCGTTTTTACTCTCAGGCCAGTGGCATATGGCAGGCAGTTGAGCTCAGTGGCTCCATGGAGATTCTCAAGTATCCAGAAGAAAGTGACTGATTATTGGAATAAAATGTTCCTCTGGTTACATTCTCAGAGGAAATAATATTATTTGGCAGTAAAGTCAGGGCCCCTATAACTCAGTGCTTTAAACAAATATATTTTGCTGGCACTGGTAAGGTTGACCAGATGGCCTATGGTTGGTGGTAGGAATAAGGCAATATGTTAAAATTTAGCAATCATGGGGATCCATGAAGGTCTCACCCTTATTTAGGGTGGGTCCTGAGATGGGTAAGTTTTGATTGAGGAAGATAAATTGTAGACATCCCCATCACTAGGATTATGTGTGTAGGATTCCAGTAGGGGCTGCTTTGGCAGCATGGAAAGGCTATGGGGAAGTACCATAGACTTAATCTTTTTTTAAAATTTTTGTTTATTTATTTTGATTTATTCACACATTTATTTATTTTTAGTTTACAACATTCAGTTTCACAAGCTTTTGAGTTCCAAATTTTTTCCCCCTCCCCAAGATGGTAGGCAATCCGATATAGGCTCTACGTGTACATTCACATTAAACATATTTTCATAACAATCATGTTGTAAAGAAGAATTATAACCAATGGAATGAACTACAAGAAAGAAGAAACAAAACAAAAAAGGGAGAGCAAACAGTTTGCTTCGATCTGTATTTAGACTCCATAATTCTTTCTCTGCATGTGGATAGCATTTTCCACCATGAGCCTTTTGGAATTGACTTAGATCATTGCATTGCTGAGAAGAGCCAAACACAGACTTTATCTTTAAGAAGTTTTGATTTTTGTTAGGGAGAGAAGTCTAATACATATGAAGACTTAAAGTTGAACGAATGGATATTTAAAGTTGAATGGGGTCACGAAGAGTCTGACTGAAATGAGTCAGCAACAGCAATGTACAGATGAGGAAATAAACTTATCAGAATAACTTTCACAGGGGCACACAGCTAGAAAGTGTAAGAGCCAGAATTTGAATCTCATTTTCTGGCTCAAAATCCAGTGCTGCTTTTATCGTAAGTCAATTTGCAAAAAGATAAACTGAGACCCCAAGTTGTTTGTTAAATCACATCCAAGATCACCTAAACACTAAGTGGCAGAATCAAGAGTTGAACTCAGTCCTTTTTGATTTCAAACCTAGCATTTTTTCCTCATTTCCTCTCCCCCAATACCTATGTAGTACTTATCCTTACGGGGGAAAAAGAAGAGAATGACATCAGCAATATTTGTCCCTAATGCCTCTGGAACTTGGAATCTGAGAATGCAGGGCAACCACTGAATTTTTGTGAGAATAGTTTGGAAAGCCTTCAACACAGGCTGGTCCAGACACGTTGGTTGGCAATGAAACCTGTGCTAGTAGATACTGTTAAGCAAGTAATAATGTGCCTGCCTTACGGAAAGACGGGCATGCATTTTCTTGTCCTCAGATAAACAAATAGAACTTTTGTTCTTCTGTCTCAGACTCTGGTATCTGTCAGAACTGGTGTTGAATAAATCCTCATAGAGGCACGTTTATAAATACTCTCCTTTCAAATTTTCATCTTACTCCACACCCAAAGATACTTAGAGAAGGAACATAGAATAGATGCCAACTTTGTGGCTTCTGCGAATAAGAATCAGAATGTGATGAAATAATTGAAACATTGCCATTCAGCTGGTCGATTACAACAGTCTCCTAACTAGTTTTACTACTTCTGGTCTTTCTACATTCCAATATGTCCTGCACAACTGCGAGCTTAATGTTCCTCATAGAGACAATGTAGAGTACAATGGTTGCTTCTCTAAGTATGCCTGTAATCTTCCAAACCAAAGTACTGCTCCCTGTTCACCTCCCCCATATTTTTTATTTCCTCCATTAGAATGTAGGCTCCTTGAGGGCAGACACTGTTTTTGGTTTTTTTCATTTTTTATTCTTGTCACAAGTGATTAGTATTTTGTTGATCATTTGTGTTTGACTCTTTGTGAGCCCATTTGGAGTTTTCTTGACAAAGATTGGAGTGGTTTGCCATTTACTTCTCCAGCTCATTTGACAGAGGAGGAAACTGAGGCAAACAGGGTTAAGTGATTTGTCCAGGGTCATATGACTAGTAAGTGTCCAAGGCCAGATTTAAACTCATGCAGATGAGTCTTCCTGAATTCAGGCCCAACATTCTATCCACTGAGTCATCTAGCTGCCCACTAAGTACTTAGTAAAGTGCTTGACAAATGCTTTCCCCCACCCCATTCATTCAATCATTAGAGGCACTTAGAAATATCTGATGATTATTCAATAAATGAATGATTAAATCCTTAGCTTAATGAGGATGAAGAAACTTCAGTTAGTTTAATCAATATCTTTAAGAAGCATTTATAAAATGGCTATTTGTAATCAATGCTGTGCTGGTTGCTCCTGGACAAATTAACATCGTTAAGGGGAGGCACATTGGTAACCATTTGCCAGCTTTGGGCAAGGACAGCCAGTATACCAAAGGTAAATTTACGGAGTAGGTCAACAACTGGGCGTCAGTGGACAGCTGAGAGCCAAGGATGGGGTAAAGCAGCTAAGGAGAAGTTTAGTCCAGCTATTAGAAGGCAGGATGAGATGACCAAGAAAGGTATTTCAGTACATTGCATCTGAGGCTCTTCTCAATCTGACACCACCATCCTTTTCCCCACTTACCTTCTGTAACTCCCTTTCTTTCTCTCCATTTAAAAGAGACTTTTTAAGCCCCTCAACATACTCTGCTTAACCTTCTTACTTAAAGCCTTCCCTTACTCTATTCCTTATGTCTGAAATGAGCTCCCTCCCTTCTTTCTCCAGTTCTATTCTTTAAGGCCAAATACACTCATTTTTGCACAAAGATTTCCCTGATGGCCCTCCCCCGCGTTGGCCACAGTTTTCCCTCTTAACTAATGCAGAACTTTGATCTATACTTCTAGAATATTCTTCTGTGATAGTAAGTTAGTTTCCATCTTCTACGAGGCCATAAGCTAACAAAGAAACTAAACTTTTTATCTCTTGTATTTCCTGGCATCCCAATCAGTGATTAATAATATTGTTGAATTAATTTGGAATGAATTGGTTTTTAAAAAATGAATTAATGGGCTCATGGATATGTAAAGTTCACCTCAACTAGTGAGCATGATGGGGATGAGATGGAATTTGGAAGGAACAGATTGTCAATATGCAGTGGAAGACACCAGTGTGGGGATTGCTGGGGAGGAACTGTCCAAACAGGTCAGCTGGGTATATTGGTGAGGAAATTCAAGATCAAATGTGAAGTCTAGCCAGAACCATCAAGAAACAGAGCCCGAGTGAGAGTAAAATATACTTGACATATAATTGCTGCTTGATCAAGTCTACAGAGACAGAGTAGATAGCAAACTGCATTGATAAAGTTGGGTCTGTTCCCACCTTCTTCTGTAGGCATGGCCAAAGCCTTGCAGGATGTGAGTAGCTATGATTTAACAAGCCCTTGATCCCAGAAAGGCACATGGTAGGTAGTTAATAACTCCTACCTAGGAAAACTCATCTGCACATAGTAGGTGCCTAATAAATGCTTACTTATAGGTTGTCCAATTATCATCTCCATTTAAAATGAAAATCGAAGTGGTATGTCATCGTGATTTGAAAATCAATAAGACTTGGGTGAAAGTCTTGTCTCTGATGCATGCTATATGTGGATGAAGCATGTACACTTCTGAATCTCAGACTACTCTCTAAGACTATGATTTAAAGGTGGCTTGTGATCTTCATTGGTGGAGGTAATTTCACACTGAAGAAGTCTCAGGTTCTTGCCATAGTGACATCCTGATTCATGGCACTTCTTTCCTACTGAGGCATCCATTAGAAAGGAGCTTTTAGGGGATTTTTCACTTTAAGAAAGGAAGGAAAAATTGGCAATGATTTGTGTTTAACTGAAGCCCTCTCAACTGCATTTTGTGGCTCTTTTATATTCTGTTGGTTTTCTCTGTCATCACATGGGATCCTCTAGAGACAGCTCCTGGAAGAAAATAAAGCTTAAGTCCCTGGCCCTCTGTGAAAGTGTTCATTTGGGTTTGGAAGGCATTGTTAGTCCTCTGGGACTGTGGTCTCCTCAGTTCTTAGAGAATAATGTCAGTTGCATGGGGGAAGGAATGCTAACATATTTGTGGTTTGGGTGGAATTGATTGGACTGGAGAAACCTGAATGTAGTATTGCCTCACTGCTTTGTATATCAAATTAATCCTTCCTTGCACATCTATTAAATTCTGGAAGTTTGACAAGTCTAGGATAAATTTCTGCATTATCATTGACAGTAATAGTAACTAGCATTCATGGAGCTCTTGAAGGTTTACTAAATTCTTGACACATGCCATCTCATCAGAGTCTCATAATAACCCTGGGAGGTAAGGATTATAAATGTGACTATCCCTATTTCCAGAGGAAGCCCTGACAGGAGGAGTGACTTGTCCATGATCATAGAACTAGAAAGTAGCAGATACAAGCTTTAACCCAGGTCACAGAGGCATAGATTGTTAGAAACACATGATTAAAATTTAGAGATTGTCTATTCCACATTTCTCTCTCTCTCTCTCTCTCTCTCTCTCTCTCTCTCTCTCTCTCTCTCTCTCTCTCTTTTTCTTTCTCTCTCTTTCTCTCGCACACACAAACATACTCACACATGTGGTAGCTACTGCAATGGTCAGAGGCTTTGAAGCTAGAGGAGTTGGATTCAAATTCTACCTGTGCTTTGGAGAAACTACTTTGACATAATGTGAATTGGACAGCACAGTGGTTGGGAATAAGGAAACCATTTAGGAGCCTTTTGCTATAGTGCAAGGTGATTGTGCAAAATGCAAAGTGAAAAGGTGATTGACTAGGGTGATGGATGTGTGAGTACAGAAAAGAGTTCAGATAAAAGAAATGTGGTGGTGGAAGAATTAATAATATTTTTAAAAAGTCACAAGATGTATGTTTCCTTTTATAACATGCCTAATATGGTAATATGTTTTGCATGATTTCATACGTATAAATGATATCATGTTCATGCACCTTTGGTGTCCACCTTTCACCCAACTCTCAACTGTGGCTTCAAGAAGCATGCACAATGGCCACACCTAAGGAAAACTGTCTTAGCAAGCAAGCTAAACAGGATGAGGGGGACTGATTGGCCTCAAATTGATCAGGTCATTAGGTGGATTTCTAACCCAACCTTAAGAAAACTTTCTCCAGCTGAATGAACAATTTGTTCCAACAGTCATTAAAGCAGTGGAAGCAGACAGTATGGAGAGCTTAGAGTTTGGTCAGATATTGAAGATGCCAAGATTATCCCCTGCATCCTGGGTCATTGCCAGTCATCTTGACATTTTTTCCTTCCACTGGACTTTGATGACCCTGGAAGAGAGTGAGGCCAATGACTTTGTGCCACTCTGCCTCACTGAAATCCAATTCACCCGTGAGTCCAGATGTCACCCATGCCCTCACTGGTTCTCTTTGAAAACAAGGACAAACAACAATAGCAGCATAATATTTCTTGACTTCTCAAGGGGTAGGAGAGAGGCTGGAGGGAGGGAGGGAAGTTGGAACCCAAATTTAAAGAAAAATGTTAATCTTTTACATGTAGTTAGGAAATATTTAACAAAACAAATTTTAAAAAATATTTTTAAAAAGTCACAAGAGTTAGACCTTTCCCTTATAGAGTCCACATCTTGGCAAGAGTAGTGAAGAGAAAGACACATTCAGAAATAACTATAATCAGTAGCAGTACTTGTGTAGTGCAGTAGAGGGGCCAAAATGTTTACAAGAATCACTGGCTGAAATGATTCCAAAATGGGGAAAATATTAAAGGTCCTAGTGGCCTGTTGACTAAATGATTAGGCCCTGATAATCATTTTCCCAGGAGAATGAAATCAGTACAGGCCCCACATCCAAATATCTTACTACTTAGAACTTTACGAACTTTAGCACCACTGACATCTTGTCATTGGTTCTCTTGCAAATTTGAAGACAACAGATTTCTAAGAGGCTTGGGAGAAAATGTAAAGACAAAGTCAGAAAGTTGAGTGTTGTGGTTACACTGGCAGACCCAGCCAAGCCCTCTGTCATCTGTATTTGGAGGGGCTTAAGAGATGCAAAAGAATTTAATGAGATCTCCCCATACGTGTTTGTAGGAGGTACACATCAGCATGGTGGGCTAGCCAGTGGAAAAAGCCGTTACCTCTGCCAGGTAAATGTTTAAGCTCCTTGGTCATAAGTTTATCTTACAGTTTTATGAGTGATAATCAGAGGCATCATGTCATTATTAAATTCTAAAAGGGACTTGTTCAAAAAATCATGGTGGCTAACTGTGGAAGGAGGGGATAGTTGCCTAGAAAAGGAAGTCATAGCAAATTGTCATTCAGGAAGTAAGCTCAGTGTCCTGGTAAAACTCTAGCCTTGGAGTCAGAGGATTTGGCATTGTCTTGAGTCTCTCACTCATTAGTTATGTGATTTGGGTAGGCCCTTAAGAGTTTACTTATCTGCAACATGGGCAGAATAATACTGGCCTTACCTCTCTCGTTTGATTAATTTAACTTTCAAATAAGATATTGCAAAGTATAAAGCTGCATTTTAATAATTAACTACTTCATTACTTCAGGTATCTGAGAGCTCATCAATTGATCAATAAGCATTTATCTAGTACCTCCTGGAAAGTAATTGTGGTACAGGGAAGGTGGCCTAGCAGTCAGAAGACTTGAGTTCAAGTGTGGTCTCTTTCACTTATAACTTCTATGACCCCAGTAAGTAATTTGATTTCTCTGCAACTTAGTTATTTTGACGATAAAATGAGGGGCTTGTACTAGATGGCCTTTTAGGTCTCTTCCATCTCTAAATCTAAGATCCAGGCAGGCCAAGCACTCTACTAGGCATTAGAAAATACAATGATCAAAAATTAAATAATTTCTGCCCTCAAGGAACATAGTGTATTTGGGGAAGAAAATGTGCACATGTGGGATTATTGTCTCTCGTTGCTTTGGAAGAATATTTTATGAGTTACTAGACCAAAAGTAAATCCCATTCCATTCTACCAAATTTGAGCTGGTCCTTGCATAGGAGACCATTAGCTCATTGACTATATCTCAAGAGTTTATGACTTGATAGAAATCTACTGGGTCTCTTTTTCCACTGGCATTGTTTGCTGGCATAATCTACTAGCATAGGAGACCCAGATCTCCTTGAGTTCAAGAACTATTGGTCAGTTTTCCTTGTATACCCAACACTTAGAACCTGACACATAATAGACAATAAATTCTCCTTAACTAATGAAGCATAAAAGGAGGACTTTAGTGGAATAATAATTTTATTATGCTATAATCATTAGAAATGAGAGGCAATATTGTGTAAATTGAACATCTAGGTGGCACAGTGGATAGAGAGCCAGGCCTGTAGTCAGGATGATCAGTCTTCCCAAGTTCAAATCTGAACTCAGACACTTACTAACCATGTGGCCCTGGGCAAGTCACTTAACCCTCAGTTTCCTCATGTGTTAAATGAGCTGGAGTAGGAAGTGGCAAGCTGCTCCAGTGTCTTTGCCAAGAAAACCCTAAATGGAGTCACAAAGAGTGAGACACAGCTAAGAAATGACTGAACAGCATCAAAAATTGTGTAAATGTGTAGGGTAGTGTCTTTGGAGTCAGTAAGAGCCCCATTTCTGATTTATATTGGCTGTGTAAACCTGGGCAGATTTTTAAAATTTCTCTGCTCCTCAAGTAATTCTCTCCAATTATAAGTAATGGAGAAGGTACAATGGTGGGATTCAGCCAGTTTGCATTGGTTCGGGAGAGCCAGTACTTAATTTTAGGTTGAGTTCGGCAAAGCGGTTGTTAGCAGGGGCAAGGGCCTTCATCCGCCATGTCGGCAGCAGCGGCACCTCGGCTCAGGTCCGTGGAGGACCAGTTGTTAATTTATTTGAGTCCCACCACTGGCCGTAGACCTATGTTGGCAGTAGGTGTCTTGCCAGTAACACCCTAAAGCAAATGTAACAAAAGTTATGATAAAAATAGTGACAATAGGGAGAAGAAGAAGGGCTAGATCTCTGATTTTATTGAGTTTTAAGCGACCTCCAAATGAGGAAATTCCCTTTGCTAATGCAGGGCAGAACTCTCTTTGCAGCTTGTAGTATTAGAGCATTGTATGATATGATTCATTCTGAGTTAAAGTAAACTTCAGTGGAATCCAACCAACTCCTCTGACAGAGTGCCCTAAAACAAGAACCAGAATGACTTTTTAAAATAAATACTACATTGTTAGAAACACACTTGTCAGATCTTGGGCAAATTGTTTTGCCATTGTGAGTGTCAGTTTGCTTTAACTCTGAGAGGTTAAAAGCAGGTAGGCCTTGATTTGTTCAATGTTTCACAGCCAGTAGGTATCAGAGGCAGGTCCATGATACTCCTAAGTCATCTCTTTAATCACTACACCAAGCATGAAAATAGTGGTTAGTATGAAAATCATTAGTATCAAAAAGATTCTATACCTTTGGGTCAGGCATTTCCTGGAGGGAAAAAGGACTGATATTCTTGAACCTTTGTTGAGTGTTTGTTTGGAATTTAGGGCACCGAAGAGGACACTGGACTAGAAGTGAGGGGATCTAAATTCTAGGGCCAGCTCTGGCCAGTCCTAGTCTGTGATCACAATTATATCACTTCATTGCTCCAGGCTTCAGTTTGCTCATCTGTAAAATGAGGTGGTGAATGCATCTTTTAGGTCCCTTCCAGCTCTAGCAATCCAGGATTCTTCAGAGCTCCTCAGGGTTAAATCCCTTCAGAAGCAAATAGATTTACAACTAGAAATTCTGGTGCTTCGGTTCACTTTCTCTGTATGTGCCAGGGCAAATGGTAATGAATATGCCTACGAATTAACTTTTTAGGACACTTCCAATAAAATATCAGAAGATAGGGAGGGAGAGGAAGAGAGAAAGATATCTTAGCCCTCTAGGCACTAGGTAGCATGAGCAGAGACTCTGGGATACCATGAGCAGGTTAGTAGAGAAGTTTCATAGGCTAGGGAAATTCAAAGCTCTGTTGGGGTGTTGTTACCAAGGGTAGCCCTGGGATCTTCTAGAAGTTCGTCTGATGACTTACTAGAGATAGTTAGACCTCACTAATAGCACATTTAGGAAGTGTTTGGAGCAGGATCTAAACCGAAGCCTGCTGCCTCCAAGTTCAGTGTGCTATATGCTTCTTCATGGTGCTTTATTGCTTCTTGGGTCAACTTACTCTCTAGGTGGCCTAATGGATAGAGTGCTGGATTCAGAAGCATGTTGGAGGCAGCTCCAATTCTCACAAACTGACTGTTAATTTGTCCATAGGAGTATTTGCTCTTTTAAAACTTCCTAGCTACATGACCCTGGGCAAATCACATGACCTCTCCATTTTCCCATCAGTAAAAACGGGGGTAGTAACAATAGCACCTGAATCCCAGGGTTGTTTTGAGGATAAAGAGATAATATTTGTGAAGTACTTTGCAAACTTTAAATCACCATATAAACACTATTATTATTATTAGCTATTATTGTGTAAAAGGAACTTGAAATAAAGAAGTAATAAACCACAGTGGGAAAATTTGGTGTCTTCATCAAAACGATATCTTAAAATATTAATTCTGAGGAGAGAATTATGTGCTACTTTCTCCTTGGGAATGCTGAAGTGCAAATTGCTAACCAAATGGGGAATTTGAATATGATCTCTCCCGCCCCCAATTTCCAAAATGAGTTTCTGTCCCCAACCATTTCAGGAAGCTCTTCTAATTCAAATGGGAAAAGGCTTCAGGCTGTGATACCTTTTTTAGGTAGTTCGCGGATTTCTAAAAATAGGAAGTCCAAAAATGCATTCAGATGTTACATTATCTTGTTCACAGCAAGTAAAACCTATTCTGTGGGTGTTGTCTAAAGAATCACAGAACCTAGAATATCAGCTCTAGAAGGAGACTTTGTGGACAGAACACAGACTAACAGAAAGGACCCTGTAATGCAAAACATAGAATGTCATATCTGAAAGAAACATTAGAATATGTAATGTTACAGATGGAAAGATGCTTGGGGATCATCCCACCCAATCTCCTCATTTTATATTAAAGTTAACTGAGGCCCAGAATGGCAAAATGATTTGCCCAAGATCAGACGATTATGTTTCTAACGATGTAATATTTTAAAAATGATTCTGGTTCTTGTTTAAGGGCACCCTGTCAGGTGAATTGGCTGGATTCTACTGATGTTTACCGTAACTCAGAATGAATCACATCAGTAGAATAGCTCTCCTTCTAGAGACCAACAAGGCTTTGGGAAGCATGGTTTGCTCTAAAATTATTTCGTTACTTTAAATTCAGGTGATCCAGGTTATAATCCTGGCCTGCCTACAAACTCATTGTGTAACATTGGGCAAATCACCTTATACATGTGAGCCTCAGTTTCCTCATTGGCAAAAATGGAGGACATGGGGTGGGTTTTGTAAGCCTTACAGCACTATACAAATATGAACCACTATCATCATCATTGTCATCATCCCCATCATCGTCATCATCGCCATCATCATCATCATCATCACCATTGGTAATGTTAATCTCATTTTTAAAAAGTGGAATTTAGATAGGAATGGACCTGAGACAAGGTCCTGTTATTCTTTTGTATTTGTGCTCAGTGAACCATTGCACAGGTAGATAAAATTTCTGTCTTTTGACATTGAACAGAAGTATTGGGATTATCTTTTTCCTAATCTAGCACTTTCTTTCCCAGTGTACTTCCTAGATCTGAAATTATGTTTCCTTCTTCTGTAAAACAAGATGATTAGATGTCTAATCCCTTTTAGCTCTAACATTCTGTGTTCTAGATTTTGCAGTTTGCTCTAGCTTAAGCATTTTCGATCGAAAGTGTTTTTAAAAGTTCTACCGATATTTGGATGCCTTTGTCTATTCCAAGGTACATAGAGATGCCATCACTACAACAATAGCATGGCCCCACAAACCAAAGGTGAAATAGAATCTCCGCAACTATCATGGAAGACACGCATGGCTCCCTGTACATCTCCAAGTGTTGTTTCCTAGTGAACTACGCAGAGATGTTAAATGCCCTGGCTTAACATTCTTGGCCTTTGAAATCTGTCAGTGTAATTTACACAGACCTTCCTGTGTACCTTCTGCTGCTAATGGCTTAATAGGCTCCTGCAGCCGTGGCTGTTCTGCCTTCTAACTTTAAGGGCTCATGGGGTGGCACTATCCCATTCATCTACCTTGGCTCTTATTTGGATTTATGCCCAGCCAAGGGTTTGGAAGAGCTACTATAAAAGCAAAAACATCTGTTGGAGTTTTATGACCTGCCTGTTTGCCAAGTTCAACAGCAGGCTGATCTCAAGCTGATTCAGCTCTGCCTTCACCAGGTGGCTCTCTTGTCACAGGAGGATGGCCATGGACTTTCCAGAGACACTCAGCACCCATTTGGCTGGCAAATGCGTGATCGAGACTGACTACACTCATAAAGGACTGGGGAACGTTGAAGAAATGAATGAAGAGATTGTGCCTTAGAGTGATCTGGGAGCTTTGGAAAAACTAAACATGCCAGACAGAATGTGCTCTTATCTGACATTGCAATCAAGCGACCTTGATCTGCTGCTCTCAACAGATTCTTTCAGTAACCTTTAAGGTCGTGACCTGCAAGTCCTTGGATCAGTGAACGTGGATAAGAAAAAAAATACATCTTTATTTTTTACTAACCTCTCACTAAAATGTGGCATTTTCATCAATCATTTAAAAGCATTATTCTCAAGAGTCCATAGACTTTACCAGAATGACAAAGAGTTCTAGGACATGCACAAATAAAAAAAAAAAAGTTTAAGAATACTTGAATGCACAAAATGACCCTTGTGTATTACATTCAGAGAAAGTGAGGTTTTATTTTGTTTTTGTTTTTGTTTTTTTTAATAACACTGGGCTTACAGTGAAACGACTTTTATTGTCATGGCAAAAGCCTTGGATTTGTAATCTAAGAACCTGAGTTCAAATCCTTACTTCGCTGAATACTTTCTATGTGACGTTGGCTTAATCTTAATTATCCTCTCCCAATTTAACCCTTAGTTTCCTCACTGGTAAAGTTGTTGAACTAAGACTTGAGGGATCTCTTAAGGACTCTTACAGTTCTAAATCCTAGGATCCATTGCATCACTTCATTCACGGTGATCTTTGGCTCAACTAGACCCAGTTGTAGAAGAGTGCTCTTTTGCGATGTCTACAGCTGACACTTCTTTTGGGCTCCATCGTATGGGATTTAGAATATAAAAGCACTAACGAGGACAGTGCAGGATAATGGAAGAAAGACTTAAACTCAATGGTAGAGCCACGGGTTCAGTATGCACTGTACTACCTCTCCATTGTGTGACATTGAACAAATCATTTTACCAGCCATGGTACAATGAAAAGGAGTGTTGGCCCAGGGGTTAGCCTGATTTCTAGTCCAGAATATGCTATTTAACATCTCTCAGACTCAGTTTTCTTTTCTGTAAAATAAGATGTAAATGATATCTACTAGAGGAGCCATTGTAGGGTAAGTACTATATTGTTATACAATGAATCAGAAAGACTTGAGTACAAATGTGACCTTATACACTGTGTGACATTAGCCAAGGATTTAACCTCTCTGAGTCTCCATTTCCCCCTTCATAAAGTAGGGATAATAATAGTAATTATTTCACAAGAATGTCAGAAGCATCCAATTTGTGATAATGTATATTAAAGTAAGCCTTAGAGTTGTACATAATTGTATTTGCATTTATTGCACCAAAATATAAGTTCCCCATAGTTAATAACATCATTCAGTGTGATAAGGGCTTCAAACCTGTATAGACAGAGCCCCTGTGGCCAGCAATACAGTATGACTAACATTTTAAAATCAAGTATAAAGAAAGCAATCACCTAAGCACTGGGGGAAATAAAAATTTTGCTAAGATCTGTAGAATGCAGTTGGATAACTGGAGAGGAGGGGAAAGGACATTCCAGGTAGAGGGACCAGCAAAGACATGATATTAGGAGGGGTCTGAATCAGGTGAGTAACTTGTCCAGGTTTGGTGATAAGATGAAATGAGGTACTTGTAAGTCATTGAGCAGTTAACAAAATCACATTTACTTTGTCCTAAAATGGTAGGCATGTATAGAAACATTCAGCTTCACCAGATAATCTTGCCCAACTCCCTCTGTCTCCAAACAGAAGCTTTGAGGAAGATGAGAAGTAAGTTGAGGAATGTGTGCTGCCTCAAGCAGTCTTGGGATACCAACAGGTCTGCAGGACATCAGACTTACATGGGTGCGATCTTTTATGCTTCTAGGAGATCAGAAAGTTACATCTACACAATACAAAGCCACCAGGATGTTGAATCAAGGCGGGCAGAGTTTTAACCATACCCCACCCCCCAGGCCAATCAACGCCCAACTTTTAGAGAAAATCTAGCCTTTTCTAGAGAAAGAATTGATGGAGTCTGAAAGCAGATCAAAACATAGTATTTTTCACTTTATTTTTTTCATGGTGGGCTTTTTTTGGTCTTTTCTTTTACAGCATGTCTAATATGTAAATATGTTTTGCATGATTGCACATGTATAACCTATATCAAATTGCTTACTGTCTCAGGAGGCAGAAGAGGAGGAAGGAAGGGATAGAATTTAGAACTCAATTTTTTTAAAAAAATGAATGATAAAATTGGTTTTACATGTAACTTGGAAAAAATAAAATATTATTCAAAAAAAGAAGGAAAATCTAACCTTAGAGAGAGAGAGAAGAGAGTAGGAAAACCTTGGTAGATATTGGTCTAATCAAACACATGGGTATTGTTGGGTATGAAAATCAATAGGGTCTCTGTGTTGGGAAGAAGGGGTAATTAGTGTGTGGGTGGAAAATTCTCCTATTTCACTCTCCTGCAAATAAGACATTATCAACTCTGATAATCCTCTCACTTTGTGTTACAGGGTAGGAGTCATGCCTCATGTGTGAAATATTTGAGGTAGAAAAAAAAGACATAGAAATGAGACATAAATACTAATAAATGTCTGCCATAATTAGAGTCCAGTTGCTAGGAAAAAGGATGGAATGGGGTGGTACATTGATCCAGTATGCCCTGCTGATGGATGTGTTCAGAAATTTGAAACATTTGTGGGTGGGTAGGTATCATACTGTAATGGACATTAGATAATTATGTCTAGGAAGGTCATTTCAGAATCTTCTCTCACCCTACTTTCATTTGATTATTGTTGGTAGTTTTGCATAAGGGGAGAAAAAAGATGCGACTGCTGGAGGACCCTTGTTACTGCTGCCTTATTAGTGAGTGGGCAACCACCTCATGGATAACTCTTTGATAGCTTCATCTTGAACTGGATATGGGACATCATCACCTTGGGGAAGATCTTTTGAGGAGGGCCCCTTGCTGAGCAGGAATTGGGGGGGTGGGGCAAGACTAGAACAGACCTGAAGCAAGTGTTCTTAATTGAAGAGGGGGATAACGGTTCACACCAGAACACCATTTGGTAACTTCCTATTTGAAATACTTTTTTTTTCTCTTGCTACATGGGTGCTAATCTCTGTTCTTTCTAGCTGATGATGGACTGAAAATCCTCTCAGACCTCTTTCTTTTTGGTACCTGCTAAATTTAGTGTCCTGACGCCAAATCTTACCCATCTCACCCAAAGGGATTTTTAGTCCTTTGGAATGGGAAAATTGGGAAGGAGGATATATAGCTTTAGTGTTGCCCTCTTCAGATAGGCTGATGCTGCCGTTCAGTCATTTCAGTTGTTTCTGACTTTTTGTGACTCCATTTGGGTTTTTTTTTTTGGCAAAGATACTAGTATGTATTGTCATTTCCTTCTCCAGCTCGTTTTACAGGTGAGGAAACTGAGGCAAACAGGGTTAAGTGACTTGCCCAGGGTTATACAGTTAGTGCGTGAGGCCAGATTGGAATTCAGGAAAATGAGTCGTCTGATTCCAAGCCCAGCACTCTATCTACTGTACCACCCAGCTGGATAAGCTACAAATGTGTAACATACAGTGAGGAAAATCAAAGTCTCTTCTTTTTTTGCTTTATTATCAAAATTTTCTCAAAGTCAGATAGAAGAAAAATTACAATATGGTATAAACACAAATTTTTTTTTCCCAGCAAAGACTTCATTTTGATTAAGACCAAAACTTAAAACAAAACTTGTTGGGAACAAAATGTCCACAGTAATAATCACTCTTAAAGTGTACTCTTTCAAATGTACTCTTTAAACCTAAATCTAGGAAGAAGCACTATACAAATCTATTACCTAATTTGAAAAAGTGAAAGAGTCCCACATTAGGAATTAAATGATTAGGTTCAGATTTGGGCTGTACTGCTTGTTGGTTATGTGACCTTTGGGAAATTGCTTAATGTATCTGAGTCTCTGTTTTTTTTTTAAATTTACAAAATAAGGAAATTGGACTGAATGTTCTCTAGAGTATTCTAGCTCTGAATTTATCATCCCTACCTAAAGTAGTTTACAATCACTTTAAAGAGGAAAAAAGATCAACACGAGAAAGAAACAGGCTATTACTCGGAATTTTCTTAATGTATGTCAATAATGCTAATTTTCTAAAATTTATGGAATGCTATAACACTTAGCAAGCACTTATTTTTTTTTAACAATGCTATGAGATTGGACACAATCCCCATTGTATAGATATGGAAATTGAATACAAGAAAGGGAAGTCTACATGCCCAAGGTCATATGCATAGTAGGTATTGAGGTGGCTAGATTTTAGGGAAGGGGGAAGAGGCAGCATGACATAATGCTAAGAGCACTGCTTTTGGAGCAGAAGACCTTGGTTCAAATCTCGGCTCTTCTATTTAGTGCCTTTTGGCATGAACACACTTCCACTAAATTTTCCTTAACCTATGAAAAGAGAAAGTTTGACTAAATGATCTCCAAGGTGCCATTAGGTTCAAAATCCTATGATTCTCAGGACATATGTGAACTGGTCCCTTCTTCTGATGACCCTCTCCATAGTTAGCTACACTGGTCCTCAGATGATAGACATGATGTATCATGAGATGTATACTTAAAGTCTGTGTAGTTTGACAAGATAAGTGGATTATTATTAACATTATAAAATAATTTATTAGTAAATGAATATAACAGTTGATGTCACAATGCCATTTATATAGAATTCCATATTTCGTCAAGCACTTGATATACATTACCTAAATGGAGCTTTACAACATCCTTTTGAGGAAGACAGTTACTATATTATCTCCATTTTACAGATGAAAAGACTGAGTTTCTAATCTGAACATATTTTAAGGGACCAGGTTCTAATTCCAATGATTTTCCCATTGTCCATTGTCTTACTTTTCAAAAATGTAAACGTGGTTCTGGGCATGATTCTTCAATGATTGCTGCTTTTGTGATGTATGTTCAATGAATGAAACTATTAGATAATTGTTTTACTACTGGAGACAAAAAAAATCTCCTTCTGAGAATTGCCTTGGTGCTGAATGGAACAATGTTGTATTCATAGCTTGAAGAGACCTTGAAACTTAGGTTCATAAGATTTAGAACTGGAACAAAATTGAAAAATCATTTAGCTCAGCCCTCTCTGTTTGTAGATCAGAAAATCCAGAAAGACTTGACTTGTCCCATGTTGGAAGTAGCAGAATAATCATTTAAACTGAAGTTTTCTGACTTTAAATACACTCCTCCTCTGCCCTACCCCACAAATACAATGTCTGAAGCACAAGGAGTTTTTAGAACAGCTTAAATTGTAAAGGATAGAAATAATAGGATAGAATAGGATAGATCTCGAAGGCACCTTGGAACATGGAAGGTGAGAGCTGGGAAGGGCCTTAGAATAAAGAAAGTCAGAGTTGGACTGAGTCAGCTACTAGTACAACCCCTTTATTTTTTGTTTTGTTTTGTTTAGAAAAGAGAAATAACCTCAGAGACTCAAGGACACAAAGAAAGAAAGGGACTAGAATCCAGGTATCCTGATTCCCAGTCCAGGTTGTTCTCATTAATCAATGCTGCCATCCTAAACATTCTCGAGGTTGAATGGAAGTGACAGGAACAATTTCCAAGTGGAAAAGAATTAACAAGGAAATCATTTAAACCACCAACGAAAAGGGAAATGTGCCAGTGAGAGTTTTTGGCAGAGATGAAAAAACCAAGCCTTTCTGATCTCTCCGCTCTGTGCCAACAGGAGAAAAGCACTGCTTCGGAAGATGTGATTATCTTCACTACAGCCTAGGAGACCCAAGCCAACTTGGCATAGCTGGGGAAAGGTTTCCATTTTGGTGAGACCTGAAAAAAGCATTGACCTTGGTTCTAAACTAACCAGAAAATCAGGAATATGGCTATTACTGATAGTGTTGGGCTCACGGAGAGTTGATGTCCAAGTTCACACCATATTGTATGACAAAATGACAAAAGTAAATACAAACGAATCTTTTTTCCCAAGTAATAGTATTTTATTTTTTCCAATTACATGTAAAGATAGTTTTAAACATTCATTTTTGTAAGACTTTGAATTCCAAATTTTTCTCTGTCCTTCCTTTTCATCCCCCCTCCCAAAGACAGCAAGCAATCTGACATAGGTTATACATGTATAATCATGTTAAACATATTTCCACATTAGTCATGTTGTAAAAGAATCAGAACAAATGCAAAAAACCATGAGATAAAAACAACAAAAAATGAAAATAGCATCCTTTGATCTGCATTCAGGCTCTATGTTTCTTTTTGTTCTGGATGTGGATAGCTATTTTCCATCATGAGTCCTTTGGAATTGTCTTGGAACATTATATTGCTGAGAAGAGCTAAGTCTATCATAGTTGATCATCGCACAATGTTGTTGCTGTGTGTAATGTTCTCCTAGCTCTGCTCACTACACTCAGCAACAGATCATATAAGTCCTTCCAGTTGTTTTCTGAAATCTGCCTGCTCATCATTTCTTATAGCACAAAAGTATTCTGTTATGTTCATATACCACAACATGTTCAGCTATTCCCCAATTGATGGGTATCCTCTTAATTTCTAATTTTTTGCCACCACAAAAAGAGCTGCTATAAATATTTTTGTACATGTGAGTCCTTTTTCCTTTGTGGGGGTGTCTTTGGGATATAGACCTAGAAGTGGTATTATTGGATCAAAGGGTATGCAGTTTCACAGCCCTTCGGGCATAGCTCCAAATTGCTCTTCAGAGTGGTTGGATCAATTCACAACTCCACCAACAATGTGTTAGTGTCCCAATTTTCCTTGGAGAACCAACATTTATCATTTTCCTTTTCCATCATATCAGCCATTCTAATATTCACGAGTTGGTACTTCAGAGGTCTTTTAATTTGTATTTCTCTAATCAATAGTGGTTTAGAACATTTTTTTTCATATGACTATAGATAGCTCTTCATCTGAAAACTGCCTTTTAATATCCTTTGACCATTTATCAAATGGGAAATGACTTGTATTCTTATGAATTTTACTTGGTTCTCTTTATATTTTTAGAAATGAGGCCTTTATTAGAGACACTGGCTGTAAAAATTGTTTCCCAGCTTTCTGCTTTCCTTCTAATCGTAGTTGCATTGGTCTTGTTTATGCAAAACCTTTTTTAATTTAATGTAATCAAAATTATGCATTTCATATTTCATAATGTTCTCTATCTCTTGTTTGGTCATAAATTCTTTTCTTCTCCATAGATTTGAAAGGTAAATAATTCCTTGCTTTCCTAATTTGCTTATGGTATCATCCTTTATGTCTAAATCTTGTACCCATTTTCACCTTGTCTTGGTATATGGTGTGACATGTTAGTCTCTGCCTAGTTTCTGCCTATTTTTCAGTTTTCCATTCCCCTCTGCCTTTTTGTCAAATAATGGGTTCTTATCCCATATGCTAGAGTCTTTGGGTTAATCAAACAGTAGATTACTATAGTCATTGACTACTATGTCTTAGGTACCTAACCTATTCCACTTATCCACCACTATATTTCTTAGGCAGTGCCAAATAGTTTTGATGATTACCACTTTATAATAATAGTTTTAGGTCTGGTAACAGCAAGGCCACCTTCATTTACATTGTTTTTTGATATTTTTGATATCAAATTCCTTTGATATTTTTGACCTTTTGTTCTTCCAGATGAATTTTATTATTTTTTCTAGCTCTATAAAATAATTTTTGATAGTCTGATTGGTATGAAACTGAATAAGTAAATCGATTTAGGTAAAATTGTCATTTTTATTGTATTAACTCGGTCTATCCATGAGAACATGATATTTTCCCCAAATGTTTAGATCTGACTTTATTTGTGTGAAAAATGTTTTGTAATTGTGTTCATATAGTTACCAGGTTTAGACTCCCAAATATTTTATATTGTGTAAAGTTATTTTAAATGGAATTCCTCCTTCTGTCTCTTTCTGTTAATGATTTATGTGGGTCTATTTTATATCCTGCAACTTTGCTATAATTGTTAATTATTTCAAGTAGTTTTTTAGTTGATTTTCTAAGTATAACATCATATCATCTACAAAGAGTGATAGTTTTGTTTCCTCATTACCTATTCTAATTCCTTCATTTTCTTTTTCTTTTCTTATTGCTGAATTTAACATTTCTACCACAACATGGAATAACAGTGATGATAATAGGCATCCTTGTTTCACCCCGATCTTATTGGGAAAGCTTCTAGCTTATCTCCATTACATATAATGCTTGCTAATGGTTCTAAATAGATACTACAAATCATTTTAAGGAAGACTCCATTTATTCCTATGCCATCTAGTGTTTTAATAGAAATAAGTGCTGTTTTTGTCAAAAGCTTTTTCTGTAACTATTGAGATAATCATACGATTTCTGTTAGTTTTGTTATCAATAGGGTCAATTATGCTTGTGGTTTTCTTAATATTGAAGCAGCTCTGCATTCCTCGTATAAATCCCACCTAGTCATATTTATTATCCTTGTGAGAAATTGCTGTAATCTCTTTGCTAATATTTTATTTAAAAATTTTGCATGAATATTCACTAGGGAAATTAATCTAAAATTTTCTGGGTTTTTTGGCTATTACTGGTTTAGATATCAGCACCATATTTGTGTCATAAAAGGAATTTTGTAGGACTCTTTCTTTTATTTAAGTATTTATTTCATCTTCTAGTAATCTGGGCAATTTATATGTTTGTAAATATTCATCCATTTCACTTAGGAAGTCAGATTTATTCACATGCAATTGGGCAAAATAGTTCCTAATTATTGTTTTAATTTATTCTTCATTGGTGGTGAATTCACCCTTTTCATCATTGATACTAGTAATTTGAATTTCTTCTTTTCTTTTTTTTTAAATCAAATCAACTAAAGATTTACCTATTTTATTGTTTTTTTTTTCATAAAGCCAACTCTTAGGTTTATTCATTAGTTCAATAGTTTTCTTACTTTCAATTTTATCAATCTCTCCTTTGATTTTCATAATTTTTAATTTGGGATTCAATTGGGGATTTTTAATTTGTTCTTTTTTCTCAAATTTTTAGTTGCATGCCCAATTCATTGATCTGCTCATTCTCTATTTTATTCATGTAAGCATTTAGAGATATAAAATTTCTCTTAAGAACTGTTTTGGCTGCATCTCATAAATTTTGGTATGTTGTCTCATTATTGTAGTTCTCTTTGATGAAATTATTGATTGTTTGTATGAATTGTTCTTTGACCCACTCATTCTTTAGGATCAGATTAGTTTCCAATTAATGTTTACTCTATCTTTCTATGGCCCTTTAGTACATGTATTTTTTTTTGTTTGTTGCATCATGGTCTGGGAAGGATGCATTTAATATTTCCTTCTTTATACATTTGATTGTGAAGTTTTTATGTCCTATTACATGGTCAGTTTTTGTTTGGGTGCCATGAACCACTGAGAAAAAAGGTCTATTCCTTTCTACCCCCATTCAGTTTTTTCCAAAGGTCTTTCATATCTAACTTTTGTAAAATTCTATTTACCTCTTTAATTTCTTTCTTGTTTATTTTGTGGTTAGATTCACCCAATTCTGGGAGGGGGAGGTTGAGGTCTCCCCACTAGTATAGTTTTGTTGTCTATTTCTTCCTTTAACTCACCAAACTTCTCCTCTAAGAATTTGGATGCTATACTACTTGGTGCATATTTGTTTAGCGTTAATATTACTTCATTGTCTGCAGTACCTTTTAGCAAGATGTAGTTTCCTTCTTTGTCTCTTCTAATTAGATGTATTTTTGTTTTTGCTTTGTCTGAGATCAGCATTGCTACCCCTGCTTTTCTTTTTTACTTCAGCTAAAGTATAATATATTCTGCTCCAGTCTTTTACCTGTACTCTGTGTGTGTCTTCTTGCTTTAAATATATTTCTTGTAAACAACATATTGTAGGATTCTGGCTTTTAATCCACTCTGCTGTTTCCTTCCATTTTATGGGAGAGTTCATCCCATTCATATTCCCAGTTATGAATCCTAACTGTATATTTCCCTCTATCCTACTTTTCCCAGTCTTCGTTACCTTTCTCTCTCCTCTCACCCTGTTCCCCCTCACCAGCGATTTGCCTCTGATCATCTTCTCCCTCAATCTGCCCTTCCTTCTATCAGCAGCCCCCTTCCCTTATCTCTCCCTTTTCCCTTCTCACTTCCCTATAGAGTAGGATAAATTTCTATACCCAAAAGAGTGTATGTGTTATTCCCTCTTTGGTCCAAATCTGATGAGAATAAGGTTTAAACAATGCTTACCCCCTCCCTTCTGTCCCTCGACTGTAATAGGTCTTTTATGCCTTTTCATGTGATGTAACTTAACCTAATCTGACTCCACCTTTCCTATTCTCCCAGCACATTCCTTTTTTTTCCCACCCCTTGAGGTTTTTTTTAATATCATCATATCAAAATCAACTTACACCTACAACTTCTGTCTATATATATATATATATATATATGTATATATATATGTGTGTGTGTGTGTGTGTGTATATATATATATGTATATATTCCTTCTAACTTCCCTAATAGAGGTACAGTTCTCATGAGTTACAAGTATCATTTTCCCGTGTAGGATTGTAAACTGTTTAAACTTATTGAATAGCATTTTTTACTTTACTGTTCATGTTTTTGTTCCTCTCTTGAGTCTTGTATTTGAAGATCTAGTTTTTCTGTTCAGCTCTGGTGTTTTCTTCAGGAAACTTTGAAAGTCTCCTATTTCGTTGAATGTCCATCTTTCCCCCTGAAACAATATGCTCAATTTTATTGGATAGTTAATTCTTGGTTGTAATCCAAGCTCTTTTGCCTTCTGCAATATTATATTCCAAGCCCTCTGATCCTTTAATATAGAAGCTGCTAAGTCCTGTGTAATCTTGACTGTGGCTCCTTGATATTTGTTTCTTTCTGGCTGCTTGCAATATTTTCTCCTTTACTTGATAATCCTGGAATTTGGATACAATATTCCTTGGAGTTTTCCTTTTGGGAGCTCTTTCAGGAGGTGATTGCTGGATTGTTTCAATCACATTTTTTTACCCTCTGGTTTTAAGATATCAGGTCACTTTTCCTTGATAATTTATTAAAAGATTTTGTCTAGTCCCTTTTTTATTATGGCTTTCAGGTAGTCCAATAATTCTGAAATTATCTATCCTGGATCTATTTTGGGGTCAGTTGCTTTTCAAATTAGGTAGTTTACATTTTCTTCTTTTTTTCATTCTTTTGATTTTATTTGACTGATTCTTGATGTCCCATAGAATCATTAGCTGCCATTTCCCCAGTGCTAATTTTTGAGGAATTATTTCCTTCAGTTAGCTTTTGTACCTCCTTTTCCATTGCCAATTCTGCTTTTTAAGGAGCTGGTTTTTTTTCAGTGGATTTTTTTTCATTTGGCCAATTTTATTTCTTAAGGATTTTTTTCTTCAGTCAGTTTTTGTCCTTCCCTTTCCAAGCTGTCCACTATCTCTTGCATAATTCTCATTTCTTTTTTCCAATTTTTCTTCTACCTCTCCTATTTGATTTTTAAAATCCTTTTTGAGCTCTTCTAAGAAGGCTTTTTGGGCTTGGGACCAATTCATATTCCCCTTTGAGGCTTCACATTTAGGCATTTTGACCTTGTTGCCTTTCTCTGAGTTGATGTTTTGATCTTTCCTGTCACCATAGTAGTTTGGTCAGGACTCTTTTCTGGTTTTTGCTCATTTTAACCTATTTTTGTGACTTTTAAAGTGGACCTCTGCAACTTGTGACATGGGGGGGGCACTGTCCCAAGCTTCTTTTGCTGGGGGCCAGGGGCCTGGTCAGTGGCTTTCTGCACAGGGGCTTCAGGTGCTGACAGTTCATGCCTGTCATGCTAGTGTTCTGGGGTTGGCAGTTTGCCATCTGTTCTGGGGCTGGAGGTCTCACATCTGGCTTGCTGTGCCACTAGTAAGCTGAGCCAGGACCATGGCACCTCAGTTGTTGATCTGTTCTGTGGCTAAATGCCTCCCGCTGGCTTGCACTGATATCATCTACTCTGGACTGTGCTCCTTTTTTACCCTAGTGAGACAGACCTTTTGTGAAGTACTTCTAAGGTGTATTAAGATGGAAAATTTCTTCACTTGATCTTTTTGTGGGTTCTGTTACTCCAGAGTCCATTTAGAGGCTTGATTAATGTTGTTTCTGAGGGAAACTGGGGAGGGCTCAGGCAGTTTCCTGGCTTCTCTTTGCCATCTTGGCTCCACTCACCCATACACACATCTTTTTGAAGTACTCAAGGTGCTTTACATCCATTTTTGCTCATTTGATCTTCTAAACAACTCTGGGAGGCAGGCTACATAAGTATTAGCTACTTTTTTGCAGCTGTGAGGAAAGTAAGGCTCAGCAAGGACAAAGAATTTGACCATGGCTAATAGTTCAACTTTATGGAATGTTACAGTTAACAGAGTGCTTTCTTCATAGCCTTTTTTCATAAGTGAGGAAACTGTCTCAGAGAGACATAGTGTTTTCCTCATCATCATGTTTTTAGTAAATGGTGGAGGCAGGTCTCAAACCCAGGTCTTCAGACTCTAAGTGTGGCATTAGTTATACTCACAAGGATCCATTCTTTACCCTGAATAAATACTATCATTTACATGTCTATATATTGTGACATGTGCTGTATCTTGTAAATATTTTGTGGAGTTCATAGAGTGATATTCCAGGCACAGGCACAATGATATAGCAGCATCATGTCTGCCAGAAATAATTCCTTGGGGATTAGTGGGTAACACCTAGGTTTCTCGGTGATGGCTAGGCTGAAAAATGATTGTGGGTATGGACCTAGCGGGGAGCTAGATGGTGCAATTAATAGAACACCTGTCCTGGAGTCAGGAAGACTCATATTCTTGAGTTCAAATCTGGCCTCAGAAACTTGCTACCTGTATGACCTTGGGCAAATCACTTCTCCCTGTTTGCCTCAGTTTCCTCATCTGTAAAACAAGCTGGAGATGGCAATGACAAACCACTCCAGTACCAAGAAAACCTCAAATGGGGTCATGAAGATTCAGATGTGACTGAAAATGACCAAACGATAACAAAAATGTGGACCTAAGCCAGAGTCATATGTGGAGGCAGTAATATAAATTGTGATAATTGTGATTTTTTTGAATCAAGATAGTAGGTTCCACTTGCAAGCCAGGGTCAATTTAAAGCCCAAAGTGTGAGAGCTTAAACTTAACCCAGCAATTTTTATACTGACCAAATATCCCCATAATATATAATTATAGGGACAAATTCCTAGGAGTAGAGAACCTAGACCACCCCCTGGGGTGTAACCTTCTAGAATGTGCAAGGAGGGACATATAATACTTCATTTTTCTGTGTTTCACATTCTCATTTATAAAATGTAAAAATGGTGTCTGGGGGTTTCCCATAAGGCAGTTCAGGGGCATAACTGTGAAAGGTCAAAGCCTCCCTGGTTGGTAAAAAGAGATCAATTTTCACACCTTACCTATAGAAAACAAATGTCTTGAATCTTACTGTATGCAAAGTCTAGTGATAGGCTCTGGGGTAACAGAGAGAAGTATTGCAAAGATAACTCTAAAAATAAGTTACGAAGATTAGTATTACACCAACCTTGTCCTAACAGAGCTTACATTCAAAGTGGGGGAAAAGACAATGTGTACTGCTCTTATTAAATGAAGGGAGTATAATTAATACAAAAGTGATAGCCAGGGAAAGATAGAGCTATGGAGGAGAAATCACATTCAGCTGAGATGAAGAAAAATGTGGATCAAGGAAAGCTTCAAGAAAAGGGGGAACCTGATCTGGTCCTTAAAGGAACAGAGGGATTTAAAATTGGAGGGATTTGAGATTAGATGTAGGGGAACTTTTCCAGGCATGAAATATAGATGCACAAAGGTCTAAGGAGAAGATAATTAGGAAGCAGCATAGGGAGTAAATATTCCATTTTTGCCAGAATGTAGAGCATGTGAAGGGGAGGAAGAGAAAACAAGATTAAGACAGCACATTGCTCACTTAACCCCAATTGCCCTTCCCTTCCCCCCCCCCCCCCGCAAAAAAGAAAGAAACAAACAAAAACAGCAAGTTGGAGCCAGCTTTTGGAGAGCTTTAAATGACAGGAAAGAAATTTAGAGTTTATTCAGCAAGCAGAGGACCCCTACTGGAGAGGTCTTCCAATGTTGCCTCATGGCATGGTGGTGACGCTGAGTTCTCAATACCTATGCCAGTAGACTATGAGATTTGGCTGAGTTTATACCAAGTTGGACACATTGCAATAGCCCATCATCCAAAGATCAGCCCAGCTATGTGATGAGATTAACAGTAGAATGTTGATCTCTAGGACATGTCTTGTTTCTTTTTGGGGGGTGGGGTGGGATTGGGCTGGTGTTGAGAGAGAAGGAAGGCAAGGCATACAAAATCCAGAAAGCTGTTATTAAGATATGAAATGGTTCATAGAATCAAAAAATTTTGACCTGGAATTCCTTAGAATTCATTGAGTCTCACACTTTAGTTTTACAAATGAGTCACCTGAGACCCAAACAACTTTAACAGCTTTCCCAAGGAGATGACATAGGTGTTAAGTAGCAGAATTATTTCACTGGGAAAAACAATATGTGTATTAATTATTCAGTATGGTTTGCCATCTTGTACTGATGTGACATATCTTTTTTTGGGGTGTCAGTTATCAAGTTATCAAGAAAATGAAGAGTTTGGATTTTCTGATGAATTCTAAGGTCTCTTTCAGTTCCAAGGTATGATGATTCAGTCATCATGAGTAAAAGGTTCCTAAAAACTGACACCTGGGTTAAGTAAGGTAAGGGAAATTGTGAAGATGGACTGGATCACTTCTGAGGTCTCTACCAGCTCCAAGGCTCTTTGATCTTTGCTAAATCATAGACCCTTTTGTGTTTTCTATTGCTTTGTGAATTTCACAGATGGCTTCTTCCGGTTTACTGAAGCAGGTCCTTCTGTAAAGTGCTTCCTAACCACCAATGCCACCTGTGTTCCCAAGGGTTGAATTTGTCATGTATAAAAGTGGCATTGTTTGGGGTGGTGCTCCTAAGATAAATGCACTCAGAGTAAAGTGACAAGATAATTTATTGAAAAGAATTGGAATGTTCCCAGAGCATTCTGGGTTTAGTGTATCAATATGACATACCCTCAAAGGCCATGGAAAACTTTATTAGATGTTATCCCATGAGACATAGTACAAGGAAGAGACATATATGGTGCAATGTATTCTTCATTTCCCCATTTCGTTTCTTAGAATAAAACTTCATAATACATCTATCATCATTGTAAAAGTTTGTGTGTATACGTGAGTGTGTTTACCAGAAACAGATGGGTCTTTAGGAAACCATGTGGTTCATTTTCTAAGTAATCCAAATGCATGCTGGGAATATTAGGCCAAAGTAGAATGTTTTCCCAACAACGAAATATGCCACCATGTGATTCTCTTCAGGGATTCTTATCAGGACTTGGACTTAAAGAATCATGGTTTCTTTACTTTTATTTTTATGGGGGTATAGCTGATACCACCAAAGGCAGTGGGTGCTAAATCAGTGAGCTTCTCTGCTGTTTGTTCATTGGATGGTTATTTCATTAGGTTTCTTGGCGTGACTGTGGACTCAGCTGAAATTGCCCTATCTCTTTCACATAATACTTATTTTGGAGATATTTAAAAGGTCATGAGGATCAAAGAAATAGTCTAGTCTTCTATCTTGACACACAAGTTCTCACTCTTTTTATACTCTTGTCCTCACATGCTCATAGTATACTGCCTTTCAATAACCTTGGCATTCTAAGTGGTTTGGCCTTGCTCTAGTGGTCTGGACTCTTCTCCCAGTTGATAACACTGTTCTTTTTTCCCTCTTATCTACAACTCAGTCACCCTATGCTGAATTTTATAGTTGTTGCAAGCTAGGTTAATCCCGCAAGTATCATTTTCCTTTTGCCTGGCCTCTGAAAAGTGCCTTGCAAGAGATGCCCTGTGATAATGCCATGTGAGAAAGAAATTATGAATATGAAGAATTTAGAGAAACATGAGAAGACTTTATGTGAACTGATACAGAACAAATGAACAAAAACAGGAGAGCAATTTCTGTAATGATGACAATAATATAAAAGAAACAAATCTTCAAATGACTTTCAAACTTCTGATGGATGAAATGACTGTTAGTAGTGACTTCAGATGACTGAAAGTGAAACATGCTTCCCACCTCTCAGCCAAGAGAAGAGTTGAACTACACATGAGGAATTAAGCATATGCTTTCATATTTAGCCAATGCATTGATTCTTTTGTTTGACCACATCTTTTTTTTGTCTTTCCATTTTTTTGGTTACAGGGAAGAGTTCTATGGAGTTGAGTAACACTGAGTTTTTTGGGAAGTTGATAGTGATGGTGAGAAAAAAGAGCATTAATAAAATGAGAGGGAAGGAGGGAGGGAGAGAGAGACAGAGAGAGAGAGAGAGAGAGAGAGAGAGAGAGAGAGAGAGAGAGAGAGAATGTGAGGGGGTAAAGACTATGAAATAGATAATAGATATATGGTTCACCCTAAGCAAGCTTTGACCATCAGCTCAGAATTTTAGACCTTCCATCTCCCTCTCTAACTCATGAGGACACAGGAAGCCTACAGGAAAATCTCTCCGTTGGAAGGGTAAAAATAAATAAATGGGTCAGAGGTCAAGAAAGTGTGGCCAAAGCATAACAAAGCAGATGGAGAATTTTCCCCATGATCTTAAGAGTCAAGTATCTAAAACTCTGACCCTTCTTTAAATGTGTATACCGCAGTATAGCCAAAGAAATATGAATCAGACACAGTCATATTTATCTAGAGCAATGTGTGGAGGGAGGAAGTTTGCACAAGTTTTAAGGATACTCATATTTGTTAGTGTGGTCACTCCTTTTACCATTGCCAGTTGTGACCAATTTCCAACTTAGCAGGTGATAAGAGTTGCCATGACCTTCTTCTCTAGTCATAAATCTCTCCAAATTTAACTTGGCTACTTTCAAAAGGAAAAATGTCCATTCATCCTTTCATAGTCTCACACTGGATCAGACAATAATTGCAATCCTCTGGCATTCATTTGGTTAACTCAGCATCACCTCTGGGCCACAATGAGCCATCTTAACAGGGCTTTAGAGAAGGGCAGAAATCATAGCTGTAGGATAACATTACAAGAGAGTGTGCTTAGCAAGGATTCATCTTCCTTCTTTCTTCTCAAAAAAAGGGCCTCACTGCAAAGGGCCTATAAGATGCCTGGAGTGTGTGTATGTGAGTACGTGTGTGTTTTTGCTGTTGTGACTCTCCTCAGGGGGTTTTCTAATGAAAGCATTTGATCCTCTTCAGACAAGATTTTATAAAGGGCCTGGATTTTCCTCAGTCTCTTGACTCTGTCTGTGTCTACTTGTCTGGTAGATAAGGACATTGGTGAAGAGGCTTGGAGCCTTATCTGGCCAATTTGACGATGGGATCATTGAATGAACAGCATGGAGTGTTTATCTCCAATGACAAGCCAAGGCAGTTTTTTTTTTTGAAAGAGTTCGTTTTTGCCTTTACAAGAATGCAATAGCTCTTCAGCACAGACAAGAAGGCAGCCATTGTTCACAGACCACTTTAATTGCTAATAATATCTCCTGCATTAATGGGCTCCCCCAATTATATGTTTTCCTAGAGGGCTCAATTTCATGTTAATATTTCTCATTAGTTGGGCCCAGAGATGGTTATTTTTTATTTTAATGAGTGCCATGTTCACTGTGCCTTCTGGGAGGGATTTCTCTCTTGACCAGTGTTTTGGAGAAGGAAGGATGAGACGAGGAGAGTTAGCTTCTGAGAATTTTCCTTTGACCTCTTCATATTTTTTTAAAGTGATCAATTGGGAATCCCATGCCTGACTGCTCCCATCACCCTTGGTTTCTGGTGCTTTAAGTTGTTTCTTCTTAAAAGCAGCTCGGTGTGATGGAAATAGTACTGACTTGAGGATCAGAAGATTGGAGTTGAACCATAGAATTCCAGAATTCAGAGATCAGATAGTCACTCATTTTTCAGAGGAAGAAAGGAGAGAGAGAGAGAGAGAGAGAGAGAGAGAGAGAGAGAGAGAGAGAGAGACAGAGAGAGAGACAGAGACAGAGACAGAGACAGAGACAGAGACAGGCAGAGAGAGGCACAAAGAGAAAGAAAGAGAAAGAAAGATGGAGAGAGGAACAGGAGAAGACAATGGAGGGAAGGGGAGAGGAGGGAGATAGACAGACAGAGAGACAGAAGCTTAAAGGTGTGGCTAAAGCACAAGAGCTGATGGAGAGTTTTCCTTTCTGGAAATCAGAGCCTTTATTAAAGTATATACTGTCAGCTTGGAAGGTTGGAAGGTCTTCCGGGAAAAGACAACAAAATCATAACTACAGGGTAACATTTCAGTTGAGTCCAAGTTCTAGCAATGATTTACCTCTATAATCCCTTCTTAGAAAACAAAAAATGAAAGCCACACACAGACTGCAAAGGATCAATGAGAATTTTGGAGTGTACAAACACACACACATACACACATACATATATGCATGTGTGTATACACACACATACACACACACATACATATATGGGGTAAATGACTTGCCCAAGTCCACACATCCAAGACATAACAGCTGAGATTCCAGAGTCTATCACGTAACAGCTGTGTGACTCAGGACAAGTTACCCTCCTTTCTCTGCCTCTGATTAAATGGGGAGAAAGATGCTCGAACCATCTATCCCATGAGGTTGTTGTGAAGAAGGCTCTTTTTAAACTGTAAAGCACTCCAGGAATGTGAATTACTGTTATTTCTATTCCTCTAATTTGAGAAGAGGCCACATTGTGTTGATCCTGTGCTCACAAAGCCTTCACCACAGGAGTACAATATCTGGCAGACTTAATCGAGTCAGAAAATTTCTTGAGGAAAAGCCCAGAGATGACTTTGGATCTGTTGTCTGAGGACCAACCTTGGTAAGAACAAAGAAGCTTATCTCTCAAGGCTTTGGGCCACAGGGAATAAAGATTTTAGCCACAGCAGCTCATGAAGACCATCTACCAATGTGAATAAGTGAGTGAGTGAATGAATGAATGAAAAAACATTTATTAAATGCTTATGTTTTATTTAGCACTGAGGTTGCAAGTAAAATAGCAAAGGCTCAGGAGAAGATTCTGGGAAGATGGCAGAGTAGATCATAAAGTTCCAAGCTCTCAAGATTTTCCCCCACAAAAGAGTTAAAATAGCACCTTAGGGTGAACAAAGTGGGATGGAGACAAAGAAGAATAAGAGCATAACCAGGATCTTCCAGCGACAGTCTGAGAAAATCTGAAGAAGAACCCCAGGACTGGGTTTGATCCCAAGGAGGAGTAAACACCTCCAGGCTAGGTTCCATTTTAACAACAAGCAGCAAGCCCTGGGATTAGTAGGTTTGAGAGGCTGCCTCGGCTTCAGCCACTAGAACTTTTTACCCCAGGATAGTGAGGGGAGTCATGCCTTTGAGCCTAGAAAGATGGGGGGAACCTCTCCTGACTAGGAACGCCAGACCCAGCTGTGCTGTGAAGAGCAGTGGGGTGTGAGAAGGAACCAACACATGCCTGGTGAGTGCAGAAGCAGTAGGGCAAGAAGTCCCTGGCTGTGGGCACTTACAGGAGGTTGGAGGTTTGGCTTTGGTTCCAGGCTGGAGGGAACTGAAAATCTGGGGCAAGAGGCACCATTTCCCAGACCGCAGGGCTAGAGGTGATTATAAAAAATCAAGTTATTACCACAAAAACAATGCATAGGCAAAGGAGAAAGAATCCAACCATAGAAAGCTATTATGGGAATAGAGATGACCAGGGTTCAGCTTCAGAGAAGGACATTGAAATAAAGAAATCCCCAAAGAGTAATGTTAAATGGTCACTTGCCCAAAAAGAATTTATAGAAGATCTTAAAAAAGACTTTAAAAATCAAATGACAGAGATGGAAGAAGAAATAAAAAAAAATAAAAATAATCCAAGAAAAACAAGAATGTTCTGAAATGAAAATCAGCTAATTAGAAAAGGACATCCAGAATCTCAAGGAGGAAAATGACACCTTGAAAATTAGAAATGGGCAAAGTGAAGTCACTCAAATCATAAGAGATCAAGAAATAACTAAACAAAACACGAATAATGAAAAAATAGAATAGAAAGTGAAACATCTTATAAGGAAAACAACAGATTTGGAGAATAGATCAAGAAGAGACAATATAAAAATAATTGGAGTAACTGAAAGTCATGATCAAAAAAAGAATCTTGACACAATAATAAAAGAAATAATTAAAGAAAATTATCCTGAAGCATTAGAACAAGGCAGGGAAGTAGAAATAGAGAAAATCCATTGAACACCACTTAAAAGAGATCCTATGAGAAAAACTCATAGGAATATCATAGTCAAATTCTGAAATCCCAGATCAAGGATAAAATAATAAAAGCATCAAGATTAAAACAATTCAAATATGATGGCACCACAATTAAAATTACACAAGACCTAGCAGCAGAGACATTAAAGGACCATAGGTCTTGGAACACAATGTATCGAAGAACAAAAGACCTGGAGCTCCAACCAAAAATATCATACCCTTCAAATTT
>CM053623.1:403957956-403972245 GCA_028646595.1 Phalanger gymnotis
TATCGAAGAACAAAAGACCTGGAGCTCCAACCAAAAATATCATACCCTTCAAATTTCAGTATTATTTTGAATGAAAAAAGGACATTTGACAAACCCCCAGACTTTCAAGACTTTGTTAAAAAAAATCCTCAACTTAATAGAAGATTCAATATATAAGAACTAAGAGACACATAAGGTACATACCAAAGATTGACTACAAGGGATTTACAAGAACAGACTGCTTACCTTTTATATAACATAAAATGTAATATGTATGTCTAACATTCTTATTAATAATTGTTGAGCTTATAAAAAAGATGAGGATAAACCTGACTGTGATATAAATTTAAAAACAGCTAAAAAGAGTAACTATTTTATACAAGAGAGGTGCAAAAAGAAGAAAGGTTACAGAGGATTAAGATGGGGGAGGAGGGCTGGTAGTTCTGGTAACCTACTTTCATTGGGAATGGGTTTAAGAAGGAACATTACGTATATATTTAGGAGAATATAAAAATCTTCTAAATTTAGAAGAAATAAAATGGTAGGGGTTTAGTGAGGGTGGAGAGGACAAGGGAGGGATTTTTAGAGGAGAGAATGAGGGAATAGGTAAAGGGAGTTTAGATTAATGGGAATGGGGGGTAGGGGAGGGTTCCTTAGAGCAGGGAAGGCAAGTAATAGGAGGGCAGGGTGGTTGCTGGAGGAGGGGGTTAGGCAAGTAATAGGAAGGTGATGTAGAGGGTGTAAGTAAAGTAGAGGAGGCAGGAAGGATAAGAAACAAAATATGCGTACAAACAAAAAAACAAAGATCAGGAGTAGATTATGTTTGGGAAAGTATATGTCTATATACACATGTACATAGGTATAAGTATATGTATATATCTGTATGTGTATGTATATATCAAGAAATATCTAAATTATATTGTAGCTTTCTGGGGGTGGGGGAAGGAAAAAAAAGAACAAAGTTAAAAAGTGCACAGCAGAGAACAAAAGAAAACACAAGGAAGCAAATAAAAGATGGACAATTCTTAATACAAGGTGTATTATTTATCATACAGGCTTTCTTGAAATGAAAATTTATTGTTAAATATTTTGAATTCTCTCCTACGTTCTGCTATGCACATGACATGCTTTTTTTTCTTTTTTACTTCATATTTAAGTTTAAAAAATAGCGAAGGCTCAGATGAATTCTTCTCTTCCCTGGGATTCAGTACCCTCATTTGTAAAATGACAGGGTTGTCCATATTTACCACCTCTGCAACTCTGGACAAGTCTCTAAACCTCTCTGAGCTTTAGTTTCCTCATCTGTGAAAAGAAGAAATTGACCTCTTTGGTCTCTGAGTTCCCTTCTAACTTTTAATCTATGAGCCTACAACTAAATCATCATTTCAATCAGTAAACAGTTATTAAGGGCCTACTATGTGCTAAGCAACAAAGATACAGAAAGAAACAAAAATGTAATCCGTGCCCACAAGCATTTTACAACCCAATGCTATTGCCATTCTCCTTTCTTAGTCTGGAGTCTGAAACCATGCCAGAGCAGGATTCAGGAGATCTGAGCACTAGTTCCTAACTAGCTGTTGCACCTTTAAGGGAAATATTTAACATGCCTCACCTGTTTCCTCTTACATAGAGTGGAGATAAAAATACCTGCACCATCTACTAGAGTGTGGAAGAAAATAAGATGGGGCTGGGAAAGCACTGTGAAAAGCATGAAGTGTTATATGAGAGTGAAGAGTCATTATCTCATTAATTATTGGCAGCAGTACTACAAAAAAACACCTCTAAAAGGAGTAAGACTTGGACTAAGCTAAAGTGGAATTTAGATAGGTAGCAAGTGATCCAATCAGTGAATAAACAAACACTTTAAAATGTTTTTATATTCTAGGGATGGTGCTAGGTAAAGGAGTCTGTAGAGAGTTCCATCATGGAAGCATGCTATGGCAGTTGGAGTATTTAGGTACACTTGCAATGCCTTGAAATATTCACAGTTGGGCCAGTGAGGCTACTCCTTTCATTGATGCAGATTGCATGGACCCTCCCCAGCATAACTGATGACTCACTGTGGTGATGGGTCCAAAAACAAAACAAAATGACCATCTCGAATGTCTAGTCCTATGATAATGAGCCTCTCTGAATGTAACTAGCTATCTCTCTTTGGCATACACATAATCCATCTTCAGTTCTGTATTTGAAGTCTTTCTAGTTTGGTAGGACCTGGAGGACTTATAATCTTCAGATGCCCAGGGATCACCTCTATACCATGATGAGGCATCGGAGGAAGACAGTGGAAGAACATTTAGGCATAATTATCATAAATCATACAGGAACAGCTCAATGATTTGACAAATTTATAAAAGTCATATAATATATGAAGATTCCACATCCCAATCCTTCCTTCTTTTCAAACCATTTATACATTCATTATGTCAATGGATGAAAGAGCCTTCTTTGAAAAAGGAGAAAAATGGCAGAGATAGTGACTTGTCCAAAGTCACATAGCTGATAAATGTCAGGGCTGGTTCTGGAACCCAAGCAGGACCCTTACCCATCTCCATCAAGGACCTAATCCAGAAGAACTCTGGTCAGTTTCTGAAGCTTTCTGGGGGATAATGGGTGTAATTTTCAACAACGCCTGGACAGGAAACATAATGTCTAGAGCAAGGGAAGTGTTAGCATCATTAGACTCTACCCTGGTCACCTGGTCAAACAGCATCTGGAATAATCTCGAAGAACCAGGTTTTCATTATTGATATAATATGATGATATGATATATTATATAATTGATATATACCTACATATACACATACACACATGTACATATATATGTATGTGTGTATATATGTGTATGTGTATATATGTGTGTACGTATGTATATATATATGTGTGTGTGTGTGTGTGTATATATGGAGAGAGAGAGAGGGAGAGAGAGAGAGAGAGAGAGAGAGAGAGAGAGAGAGAGAGAGAGAGAGAGAGAGAGAGAGAGAGAGAGAGAGAGAGAGAGAGAGAGAGAGAGAGAGAGAGAGAGAGAGAGAAAGAGAAAAAGAGTGAGTTTCCTGAAAGTCTTAAGGTGGTTTTAAATCAAATGCATTAAAATTTGGGGGACTCTGTTGTAGATGTATAGGTGTGTAAATACACATATGCACACAACCACACAAATATATTTCCCATTCTCCTCGGTATCCACCTTTGTACTGAAGCTACCGCGTATCAAAAATAAATATTGACTTGGTTGGTCCTGGAAAGGCAGCATGTTGGAAACCAGGATTTGAATCTCACTCTCACCACTGAGTGACTATGAGTGAGCTACATAATATCTCTAAGTCTCATTTTCTTTATCTGTAAAATGGTTTTAAAAAATTGTACCTACTTCGTAGGGTGGTTGTGAGGATCACACGAGATCGAATATGTAAAGTATGATAGCTGTGTCAATTGATAGCAGTTTGGTGGATCTTGCCAAGTTCTTCATAGAATTTTAAAATTTATTATATGCAATAGATCTTGGCACGCAAGATACAACTGTTTTCAGGGTAGTCTCTTTGCCTAAATTCATCATAGGTATTACAAAAAGTGATGACCAAGTGACTCATGAAACATCTTTTTTCTCCACCATTGGGCATGGTATAAAACAAACACCAACAATTCATTTATTTACCTCTCTAAAGTAAACTTATGATCCCTCTTCCCATTCACCTATATCTCCAACTTTTGTAAACTATTGGAGCTCACTGCCTCCAGTGGTGTATCAACTTCTCGGACATTGGAGAAAGATCTCATAGGTAGAGCTAAATTAATATTTACAAATGGTCTAAAACCATGCTTCTTACCGCCATAATCTCTCCTCCTTTTCTGACACTGCACCACAACGACTGCAGAAGCAGGAATATAGCTTGCATAGCTGAAGGATCCTTATGATTGTCATGGCCAAAGAATTGATTTTTTCGTGGCCAATCTTCAGATAATGAATTGTTTTTTATTTACGTTGGTATGGGGACAAAAGTCACATGCTCACATAATTACCTTCCTTTCCCCACAGAGATTTTACTGCAAGAGGAGAAAGTTATAATTGGCTGTTGAAGCAGCCCAGAATTTGGAGACAAGCAATGGGCTCATGTTCAGACTTCTAAGTCATTCGCTATATAATTTTGGACAAAACTTTTCAGTTCTTTGACCCTCAGTTCTTTCTCTCTGGAAACCACCTTGGCCATCACAACAAATTCTTATTAATTGACTATTATATTAAAAAATCAAAAGCCCTGTTCTCAGTGTTGAAGATCTAGAGATATAAAATAATACCCTCCCTACCCTCAATGAGATAACAATTTAAAATATATATATGTACATATATATGTGTTATTTTCCCGCAATTACGTGTTATAATTTGTAACTTATTTAAAGTTTTAAATTAGAAAATCTATCCCTCCCTCCCTCTCTCCCCACCTGAGATGGTAAGCAATCACATATAGGTTATACCTGTGCAGTTAAGTAAAACATTTCCCTATTAATCATTTTGTGGAAGACTGAATAAAAGAAAAAGAATGAAAGAAAGTGCAAAATAGCATGCTTCAGTCTGTAGTCAAACAATATCTATTCTTTCTCTGGAAGTAGATAGTTTGCTTCATCATTAGTTCTTTGGGATTGTTTTGGATCAGTCTTGCTGAGAATAGCTAAGTCATTCACAGATCGAACAATATTGCTGTTGCTATGTACAACGTTCTTCCGCTTCTCTTCTCTTCACCACGCATCAGTTCATGTAAGTCTTTCCAGGTTTTTCTGAAATCACCCTGCTAGTCATTTCTTACAGCACAATAATCTTCCATTAGTCATATACCACAGCTTGTTTAGCCATTCCCCAATTGATGGGCATCTCTTCTATTTTGAACTCAGCCACCACACAAAAAGCTGCTATAAATATTTTTGAACAAATTGGTCTTTTTCAATTTTTTGGATGTCTTTGGGGTACAGACATAGCAGTGGTATTGCTGGATCAAAGGGTATACACAGTTTTATAGTCCTTTGGCATAGTAAGGAGGTAACAATTTAGTGGATATGTGTGTATATGTTGTGTGTGTGTGTGTATAAAACTAAAACAAGTATGATACAAGGTGGAAAATGGGAGGGACGAAAGAAAAACACAGGTAAAGTTCTCTAAGAAAAGTCAAGTAGGGAAGAAAAGTTTTCAGCAGAGAAAGATCAAAGAACACCTCAGGGATGAGGTGACACCTGGGTAGAGCTTTGAAAAAACAAGATTTCAAGGAGGGAATGAATTCCAGTCATGGGAAGTGAAATGGACATGAGAAGAGTCAGACCGTAGTGGGATGGAATTAAGGGGCAGTCTTGGCTGGGATTAACATACGCACACAAATTCATACATAAATGTGTGTATATGTATGTATGTATGTATTGATCTATACATAAGAACACATATGCATGTTAATACACATGCACACATATGTACTGTGTATGTATGTATGCATACGTATATCCACACACATACTCGTGTGTGTATGCGTGTGTGTATGTAGAATAATCCTGGCATGATAATTTGCAGCCAGACAGTGGAAGGCCTTGAATGCTGGGTTGCAAAGCATGTGTTTTATCTCATAGGCAATTTTTGTTATTGTTCTTCAGTCTTTTCTGTCATGTCCGACTCTTCATGACCCCCTTTGGGGTTTTCTTGGCAAAGATAATGGAGTGGTTCGCCATTTCTTTCGCCAGCAGTTGAGGAAACTGATGCAAGAAGGGTTAAGTGACTTGCCCAGGTTCTGAGACTGGATTTGAACTCAGAAAGATGAGTCTTCCTGACTCCAGGCCCAGCACTCTATTCCATGTACCACCTAGATGCCCTAATAGACAATAGGGAGTCATTAAAAGTTTTGAGTGATATAGGAATACAATTCAAAAGATTATTTTGATATCAGTGGGAAAGATGTATTGGAGAAGAAAGAGGCTGGAAATAGATAGATTGATGAGGTCATTGCATAGTCTACATGTCACAGGCCAAGAGCATGAACTAGAGTGGGACCATGCTGGAGAAAAGGGAAAGGAAATGGGGATGGCAGTATTTGTGCTCCCTTCTTCCTGGCACTGTTGCAGAGATCAAGAAACAAGAAAGACTTTCGGTGGGCAATTGGTCATTTTCCTTAACTGCAAAGCTTTCTGTCCAAGTGAGGAGCTTATTGTTCTTGAGGTTTTGTTATGGCTGTGTTTTGGAGAGTGATTCTGTCCTGATAGGGCAGCACTTGTATGCCACAAAGTATTTCCTCACCTTCAGGGGAAACCTCAGAGGAGAGCTTCTTCTCCAGGCTTGATAACTGCAGATTTCCAAAAAAAAAAAGGCTTTGCTTTCAGCAGCCAAGATTTTGTTTAGCTGAGTTCCCAACTCTTCATCTGCTTTTCCCAAATCTTCAGACATTTGCTGTTACAGTTACCACTAAGGGTAGCCCATGGGTGCGTAGGGAGGGGAGTATTAGGCAGAGGAAAACACTTTTGTTAGTTCTCCCTTAGACAGTTTACTGGAAAAAATATGTAATCAGGAAAGAAATGCTTAATAAGGCATTATTGTGTATTAGTATGACATTTTAAAACAACTTCCTTGATACTTGCATAAACACTTTATTGCAGGGGGGAAAGAGCCCTGGGTTGAGGGTTTAACGATGCTGATGATGCTTCATCACGCCTAGCTCTTAAAAAGTGTATAAAGTGCTTTACAGATGTGACTTTTGATCCTTCCTGTAGCCCTGTGAGAGGTAGGTGCTATCATTGCCCTCATTTTATAGATGAGGAAATTGTAGGTAAAAGAGGTGAAGTCACCTGCCCAGTGTCATACAGCTAATAGGTGTCTGAGAAAGTTAGAAATCATATTTTTCCTGACTCTAAGCCTAGAACTCTTTGTTCTAGGATACTTAGCAACCTAATTAAGTGACTTAGTTTCAGATCCCAGCTCTGCCACTTATAAGCTAATAAACTATATGCCCCTGGGAAAACCAGTTTTGGGAGAATCTTAATTTCCTTGCCTGTAAAATGGGAATCATAGGATCAATTATTCAATCAGCAAGAATTTTTTTTAAAGTTGCTCTTATGGTGCTAGGGAAACAATGATGAAAATGAACCAGTTTCTGTCCTTAAGGAACTGACATTCTATCAGGGAACATAGAATCCACACATTTAAGTATTTAACAAATACATTCAAAATGAATGCAAGTTAAATATTTCAGAGGATTTGTTGTTGTTGTTGTTCAGTCATGTCTAACTATTCATGAGCCCATTTGGGATTTTCTTGGCAAAGATACTAGAGTGGTTTGCCATTTTCTTCTGCAGCTCATTTTACAGATGAGGAAACTGAGTCAAAAAAGGTTAAATTATTTGCCCAGGGTCACATAGCTAGTAGTTTGGTTATGATTTGTCCTTTATCCTCAAAGAGGACCATGACATCAGGAAGATGATACCATGACTTGCAGGTGAACTGGATTTGAGTGAGGGAGGGCTGTGCAAAGTCACCAGCCTCACCTTCTCCTCTGGAGCCATCTGGGTCCAGTGGCCAGATGTTGATCAAGACAACTGGAGATGGCCTGGCACACAGCTAGTGAGTATCTGAGGCAAGACTTGAGGTCAGGTTGATTCCCAACCTCCTCAGCAGCCCCTGCTCCCAAAACCACTTCCTCCCTCTCATCTAAGAAGGCAGAGGGTAGACATTGGAGATATCCTCTGAGGTCTTCCATTCGTGAAGGCCTTCTAGGTCATTTACCTCCTTATTTCCCACTGGGCCGTATCATGTTCCTGACACTGAGTATCCTCCCTTCCTTTTCAGCTTCTTTTTATGTTTTGTCCTCCCAATTAGATTGGGATCTCTTTGAGGGGAGGAACTTCCTTTTTCCTTTCTTTGTATCTTCGGCACTTAATACGGTACTGCCACATAGCAGGTGCTTAATAAATGCTTATTGACTCTTCTAAGTGAAGGTGAGGAGGGACAGCCCATGCAGCAATCCAGAGTTGGGAGAGGTGGTAGAGATTGAGACATGGAAGACACTGTAAAAGTCATATACTAAGTGAGCATTGTCATAAGGATCAAATATTGGTAAATCAGCACAGTGTCTGACACATAGTAAGTGTTCAATAAATGTTTTTTCCCTTTCCACATCTAGTCCAACCACTTCATTCTATGGTTGAGGAAACTGAGGGCCAAAGAGTTAAATGATTTTCAAAAGGTCACAACAAGAGTTAGATTCCAGATGAAGGATTCAAACTCAAGCCTTCAGAAGTCTGAGCCAATGCTTCTTACACGGTACTATGGTCATATTTGGACCAGACAACAAGCAAAGTGGTTGTGAGGCTCAAAGAAGACAATGCACATAAATGCTTTGTAATCAGAAGGCAGATATTACTGAGACACAGGCTGATGTAGGACAGGGAGAGTTGCCATCCGTTTGACTCTTGCTTCTCTACCATATCCTGGCTGTGTGACCCTGGACAGCTCACTTAACTGCCTTTCCTACCAGGGAACTTGCAAAGCCTATAAATTTCAGAGGAGGTATGTATCTACATCGGTAGAGGGAATTTCTCACCCATAACATCTCACAAGCACAACAAAATAAGCAAGTTAGCTTTAGAGCATCTCCCTCTATCTCCCCAATAGAGTATAGATAGAGTATCTCTCCTCTATCTCTAGTCTGGATAGTTCAGTCCAGTATAGTAGGAAAAAAATATTAGATTGGAAGTCATAAGATCTGGCTAGCACATTAATGATAGTACCAGTTAAATTACTACTACCACAACTACTACTACTAATGCATTATTATTTTTATTATTAATATTATCATTGTCTGTACTAACCCCATATAATTGAGTCAAAAGCAGAATCAGTCCTAAAGAGTGCATTTAACCAGATAAACAAGGTAATTTGTTTCCTGGTTCCAGAATTTTTTGAACCTCTGAATCAATAACCTTTTCTATTGGTTTTCCTGTTTTCTGTCCTTTCCTCACGAAGAAAATCAATTCCCCTAAGGCTTTTAAAGCAAGTGCTTTCTTAATTACATTGCTATGGGAGACAAATATATGTTTACACATGCAAATGACCATCTAAATAGTGGCAGGAACATGGTGTTCACCTTTTCGATGCTGTTACTGGGGGCCTCTTTAGAATTCCTAATTGAGAGGCAGTTTGCTTTAGCAAGAAGGATGTCCAGGGGAGAATCAGCAGCCCTGTTTGTTTCTCTCCATGTTCTGCCATTCACTTCCTTCAGGTGACCTAGAACATATAATGTTCGAGCTGGGAGAGACTTTAGAAGCATTGTGATTCAAACCCATTATTTTCTAGAAGAAGAAACTGTTGCTTGGAGCCTCTTGGAAGCAATATGTCCAAGATGATGGATCTAATGATGGCACCTGGGCTAGAGCCCAGATTTCCAGACTTCCTGTCACATAGCAAAAACCAGCACTAGACAAGGAATAAAGAGACCAGGGTTCTATTTCCATCTCTTCTGTGAATGAATCCCATAACCAGGACAAATCATTCCCCTGAGTGCCATAGGGAAGAGTTGTTCAGGCTTCCTAAAATGTGTTGATTTCTTTATTTTCTTGATGAAACACAGACCATAAATTTCAATTCTGTGAGCCTTTACATGGCACATATCAAATTAATTCACTGTTTTAGATGTTCCAGGAAACCAAAATTGCACTTGACATGTTGTAATCTTTCAGATAATACCTAAATTGAACAGCGTGTTGTTAGAAATGTCATTGCATAGTAGTGTCAAGATCATTGGACTTGGATTCAAGAGTCCTGGATTCTAGGTCCTGGATCAAACACTTAATAGCTCTACCCTAAGCTAGTATTTTGAATCATCTTTTGTAAACTGGGTTACAGTACTTAAAAGATGATTTCTAAAGTCTCATACATTTCCAAGTTCTCTGATCTTTATAAAAGCTTTGTGGAGTAAATAGGTAAAGCCTTACTAAGCCTCTCAGACAAATGAAGACTCCTCCAGGAGTGTGCCGATGCCAGCATTAACTTTTTGGGAGAGCCGATTGTTAAATTTTCAGGTTGTGCATTTACATCTTGGAAATACAAATCATGGCTTGATTTAGAGTTTTGTTGATTGTCCAGACTTAAAAAAGTAATAAATAAAATGTTAATAGTGCAGAAATTTAAAAGTACTGTGCATACAGGGTCTTTTATTTTGCTTTGGGTTTTTTGTTTGTTTTGTTTTGGTTTTATTTTTACCCTTCCTGGTGAGTAAATTTACTAGCACACCACAAAAGACCTGGTGGGACAAAGGTGATTAGTAGACAGCCAGGAGATTCTGATTCCTGCCCTGGTCCTCTGACCCTCACATCATGGCCTACCTTTACTGTGTAGACCAAAAGCTCCTTCAGCTTTAGAATATATGTATTAATGAGAGCAGACTGTACCTGGAGTATTGTATTTAGTTCAGGACACCCCATTATAGAAAGACATTAAAAATCTGTGTTTTTTGTAGAGAGAATGGTGACAAGAATTCCCTGATTATGCCCAAAATTTTTAGTTAATTTTATTTTAAGAAGCTTTAGTGAATAATGTATCAGGTATCATGCTAGTCAATAACGTGGAATTTCCTTTCCAACGGGGAGAGGAGAGTTCTACCTTTAACCAAAAGAGGAAGACACACTTCACTTTAGAGTTTATAAGTGGCAGAGCTAGGATTTCAACCAAAGTCCTCTTACTCCCAATAAGTGTGTCCTAGATGGAGCTTAGGCTCAGAGAGGTTGTCATTTGTCTATGGTCACATAGACAAAACAGCAGCAGAGCAAAAGCTGAATTCAGTGCTCCAAATTCAGTGTTTTATCCCCTGCAGAAATCTGCTTCTCAGATAACATTTGCCTTACTGCCTTATAGGTTTGCCATTAGATCAAAATGAGATCATGTATTTAAAGATAATAAATGCAAAAACCTTTGTGTTCACGAAGTGCTAAGGAACTCAATTATTATTGTGTTGTTTCAGTGTGAAACTAGTTTGGGAAGTGGGTGGGGTTCTTTGTAGTAGAACTCGACCTCTACTTAGTACTACAGGTCCCCCTCCCAAAGCTCGTTATTGTAGCAGTGAATAATGAACAAAGTTCACTGTAGAGTCAAGTTGTGCATATGATTGTGCATAAAACATGCATGACCTATTGTGTTTATACAATAAGGTCATAAGAAGTCATGTATTCAGGTGTGATGGGTTACTTAATTCAACAGTATCTGACTAAAAAAGCAAACAGACTTAAAAAGGTGAGAGGAAAAAGCTTACTGTAGTTCCAGCTTCATGAAATACAGGCATGGAAGTGGCCACCATAATGTGATTTTAAAGGTCCCTGGGCAGGGCCTCTCTGTTTTAAATGATCTCCCCAGACATGCTTGAAATTCTATACTTCACTTTATCCCACACTTGAGCATTCCAGACAGTAGAGATTCATTTGGCTTAACAAGTATGTCTTTTTACAAATGAATTCTCCTCGGCGGGTTCAGGGTCTGGGAAGGCTATGAGTCATTCGACAGCTTCAATATATTTTCTATGTCCTATGTGCCGAAGGGCTTATTTTCTAAGAGGCAAAATGGTGTAGTAGATAAGGCACTGGACTTGGGAGTAGGGAGGACTTGGGAGCAAATCTCTTCTCATATCCTTACTAGTTCTGTGACCCTGTCACGTAACCCCTTTCCTCCTCTGTAAAGTGACAGAGTTGTACTTGACTTCCTGAAGCCTTTCCAGCTCTAACTCTATATAATCCTATGATCTATTCCCAGCCAATAACTCAGATCATGATCTTTCTTACCATTTTTATAGGTATGTTAGATAGAGCTCTGGTGGGTATGTTAGATTGACCCCTTTAGCAATCTGTTGAAGCCTATGGACCCTTTAAAAGAATAATATCTTGAAATAATTTAAGGAAATGCTGAATTTGGTTAGAAGGTAGTGAAGATAATGATGTTATTTTTCCCATCCTAATGTATGGACCACCTGAAATTTATCTGCAGAGCTCAGGATGCGAACCCACATTCTAGATTGTGACATATTGCTTAGGGGAATTGAGAGTTTTCAGTCTGAAGAAGGAAAGAGCTTTTTAAAAAAAATTTTCAGGAGATGACTATTGACTTAAACTCTATTCAGAGCTGAAGAGGCGTGAGACTTCTTCTTGGCTCCTGAGAGCAAGACTAGAAGCAGTAGTTGAAAATTTCAGAATGTTAGGGTTAGGCTCAATGTGAGGATAAGCTTCTAAATAATGAGAGTAAATAAAAATGGAGTAGGCTATATGAGGAGACAGTGAATTCCCCCTCAAAAGATATGTTCAAGCAAAGAATGGACTACCTATTTAATGTTTTTAGAGAGTAGATTCCATTTTAGAGATAGATTGGACCAGATGTTCTCTTAGGTCCCTTCTACACCTCACATTCTTTCATCCTAACATCTATACTAAGAATAGTTATATTGAAGGGATGGAAATTTTGATTCTTGGGGGATGATCAGGGTAGGATTGTTACTTTACAACAAGCTGTAAAGTTTATAGAGATGGTAGTAAGTTGCCTGTCACTGAAGGTCTTCAACTAGAAGCTAGATATGCAATTGTTATTGAGCCTCCTACCAAAACTGAGATTCTGGGATTTTATGATTTCTAACTGTGGAGATGAGGAAAGACTTGATGGAAGACTTGGCATTTGAGCTGACTTAGCTTTGAAGGATGGTGCTAATTTTAGCAGGCAGAGCTGGGGTCAAAAAGCGTTTTTTCCAGGGAATGGTTTGAGCCAAAGTACAGAGGCAGGAAAATGCAGTTTATTTTTAATAGCTGGACTAGAATGAGACCAGATTGGGCAAAAGGTGGGATACATGATTAGAGAAGTGAGAGAAAAGGGTGGAAAGATGAGATGATGCCTACATTTCATTTCCTGGTTATTTTACTAAAGCCGATATTGAATCAGTCAGTCACACAGCATTTATTAAGCACCAGTTCTGTGCCTAGCACTGTGGACATAAAGACAAAAGTTAAAAAAAATCCTACATGTCCTCAAGGTGCTTACATCCTCACTTGAATATAACGGATGAACAGTGTGCTTCCAGGAGGCGGGGAAGCAACTACATTTACAAAGAAACTAGATGTTGGGAAATTTGAATAGACACTTAATGTTTTTCTCTGTTTTCTGCAGGTCATCAGATTATGGGACCACATACACCAAACTCAACTTACAGCCAGGCATCACTACAGTGATTGACAACTTCTACATATGCCCCACCAACAAGAGAAAGGTATGAGACTTTGTTTTCCATTTGCAGCCAATTATTCACTCTACGAAATCTAAACCAAAGTTCACTGACTTCAGGGGAGAATTTGCTTGGTAGAAACATAATAGAGTCAGTTTGCCACAACAGGAATACTAGCATTGAAGCTTTTCTTGTGTAACCTAATTTCTAAGTCTGAGCCATGTGGTCACAGTTTGCTCTCTCATCCTGATGGTGGTTAATTGATCCATGAAGAATTCTGTTGAGCATTTATTTAGCAGTGTTGTTTTGTCTTGTACCGACAGAGAAGACATACACAAATTAAATGTGCAGAGAGAAAAACATATACACATTCATGCAACATTGGGGAGATAGACACACACAGAGACAGAGGTAGACAAATACACATGGTCATAGACATGATTATATAGACATGGAGGCAGAAAGACTCATACCTGTGGAAATGAGGGTGAAGAGAGAGAAATCTTAGTTCAACTGCAATGCTTACAATTAATCTATTTTGAAAAGAAAAATGTGTCTCTGTACTTGGGTATTTGGCATAATCAAATATCAGCCACGAGCATTCAATTGATTAGGAATGGATGTGGTCTGTTTCTCTGCTAGTCATTGTTGTTCCTCTCCTCCATGTGTTAAGCATCATCTTGTTCTGAGGCATATTAGAGGACTCTGCTTTTTAATGTCCTACAAGACAGAAAACTGTTTTCTTGTTCTTTAAACCTGAACAACCCCCACGCCTCTCCAGATTGTCCCTGGCAGGGAGCGACTCTGACCTAAGGAAAAGGCGTCAGCTCGTTTCAGGCACAATTCTCTTTGGTCTCTCACCCAAAGAATGAGAAGAGTGATCCAGCTCAATGGACTCATTTCTTTGCCTCTGGACAAGGAGATAAAACGTGAAAGTAGCTTGAGTGGATTGAGGCTAAGATAAACATCTCAGGGGCCTAAGAAAATGAGCCATCAGGAAGAAATTTTAAGTTTAACTGTCACCTTGTAGTGTGTAGATGCTTAACATGATAGATAGATAGATAGATAGATAGATAGATAGATAGATAGATAGATAGATAGA
>CM053623.1:403972745-404002273 GCA_028646595.1 Phalanger gymnotis
GTTTTTTGTATGTGTTTAGCCTGAATCTGCTTCCTTGTAGCATCCTCTTGTTTCTTGCTCAGCCTTCTGTCTTCAAGCAGAATAAATCAAATACCCCATCCACAAAGTCTTTCATATAATTTGAACACAGAGGTCATATTTGTCCTACATTTTCTCTTCGCTGGGCTAAACACCCTCAGAGGTTCCTTTACCCGCAGAATGAAAAATCACTTGCCGTCTTTGTCATAGGTTCAAGCCTTAGCATGCTGTTCAGTGTTCCCCTGCCACCTGCTGTTGACACTCTAGTTCATAAATGTCCCAAAATGTAGCCCCTAGAAGTAAACATTGAACTGGAGATGGGGTTAAACAATGGTCAGAGTATACATCAGGGCAGTTATCTACCTCCCTGGCTCTGGACATTAGATTTAGGAGAATATAATCTAAAATCTCATTAGCAGTTTGGAATGACTTGCTGTCTTGAAAGCTAATGAGTAAATGAATGAACAAATAATTGAGAGTGAGGAGAAGGTGCCACTGGTAAGGCCTAATTACCTCATTGTAGGAAATTAAATTCACCAGAGACCTGGAAGTGATTTCTTTAATTTAGGGGGTCTGCCTTAAAGTGTACTTAACCAATATTGGCTCTGAATTCTTTTATGAAACTAGACAATAGTAGCATATTCCCTGATGAGCACATCCAGCTCTCTCCAGACCTGTAACCAGAGCCAAGCACAAGGGGATTTTATAGCATTTAGAATGTATAACACTGTGTAAATGGCATCTTCAATCATGCTGCTTTCTGAATTCTGGTGCATGGGGTATTTCGAGCCTTATGGTCAGTGATAGAAACATATGAGGAAATGTCACTGGAGCTCATCCCTGATTAAGAATGTATTGCAGTCAGCTCTTAACAAGGATTGACTGAATCACGGGCCATTTCATTGAGGAGGGGGGCAATGGGAGAGCTTTGTTGATTTTTAATTTTCTCGCATTGATTTTTTTCCCAGCAGCTAGAAAGCACTAACCTTCCTGGTGGCTCTCAGTGCTGAGGTTTGCTTGCAAAATCAAGTCCTAGAAAGACAGTCTTGGGGACAGTCTTATTTAAAAGCCTCTTGGCAGAGAGCTGGTCTTATTCCATAACACCAAGGTCTGAGTCCACAGAAATTGCTTTCCTGGCCACCCTTCCCCTCCTCATGCACCACAGCACAGAGAGCAAATTCTTTGGAGCGGTGTGGCAATCGTCTGTGGGACACGGGTCTTTGTTTTTAAAGAACTTCTTGATTTGGCCAGGCTCTGGACTTAGAGTCAGAAGGGTTCTATTCCATTTCTGACATTTCTTGGCCGTGTGATGCTGGCTAAGGCTCTCTACTTCCAAGAGTTCTCTCACCTATAAAATGGATGTAATAATATGTATGCTACATCCCTCACAGGTTCATTGTGAGGAAAACATTTTGTCAACATTATAGTGGAACAGCAATATGTTATTATTCCCCTCAGAAAATCACAACATCCAAACCTCAGAATGCAAAATCTTATTTTCTTTAAAGCACATGTTGCATTCCCCTTGTCTATGAAGCGGAGGGGAAAAAAACCAACAGCATTAAAATGTCAATAAAGTAACAGCAAAACAGTGGCAATGAGAGTTTGGGGCCTTTTGAACCTAGGTGTCTTATTCCAAATTCATACTGGACTCTGATGACTGGAAGAGAGAGGGAGGCTGATGACTTTGCACAGCCCTGGCTCACTTAAATCCAACTTACTTGCAAGTCAAGACATCACAGTCCTGATGCCACTGGTCCTCTTTGAGAATGAAGGACAAACAACACCAATGACCATCTGCTCTTTCTTCTAAAGTTTAGAGTCTAAACCAAATGGCTACAATGATTGGACACATGGATTAGGGGAGAATTATGCCCTTGTGAGCAGGCAGTGACTTAGGGAGGCAGGTGCAGGAAAGAAGGGGTTGGATTTACCAGCTGGTGCCAAGAAATGTCCCAGATTCCCATATATATGGATAACCAACCATCATCCTATAAAACCCCTTAGTTAAAAATCAATGAATTCTCCTGCCTTCCCATACCCAGAACGTTGTATGTTTCCCTTTTTTGTGCTTTCTTTTTGTTTTCAAATGTACATTATAGCTCATTTCATCTGTAGAGAGACTATTAAGGAAGGAATAGGGGGTAGTGGGTAATGTGGTTTATTGTGAATTCATATAGGCCAGGAATGACACCAGTTTATGCGATTTATAAAAATAAAATTGTCATAACTAAGAAATCCAGACATACAAACCTATAAGGAAATTTTTTCATCAGTGATATTCTCTCATTTACCTCATATATCTCTGCCACTGAATATTTAAATCTCACATTTCCATGGATTTTTAAAATTTATAATCTTTCGAAGTAAGTACTGTAAATATTATTGTTTACACTGTAAATATGTGGGAAATGAGGGTCAGAAACATTACATGATTGGCCACTGAGCTGGTGAGTGCAATGCCAGGGGTCTAGGAGTTTCTCTGGCCCTAATATCAGAGTATTTTCCACTGTCCCATTTTCATCTCTTTAGAATCTCTGAAGGGTATCTTAATTTAATTAGTTCTGAGTATATGTGTGTATATACATATATATCTATGTATATATATGAATATATAAATGCATATATACACATACATACATATATACACAAAACAAATACTATTATAATATATACATATTGTTGCATACATGTTTTATATGTAAGTACATATAATATATGTTACATTTTATATATGTGCGTGTATGTAATGTGGCTACAAAACATTTTTATACCAATAATTTCACTTTCTCTCCATTGGCCTCAACAGCCCCAAGAGGAAGGCAGAGCAATGTTATCATCTGCATTTTGCAGATGAAGAAACCAAGATTTAGAGGGAAATAATTTAACCAATACCACAAAGTGACTCCAAATATAATACTCTTTTCACTGAACTATGACTGCCTCTTTGCTCAAGAAACAGTAGTAAACATGAAGTCAGTAAAACAGTATGTTTCTTACAGGAAAGCCATGATTTCCCTCCTTTATTGGGACACCTGTCATCAAGATACATCTCAAGGGATGCAGGCCTCTATGGGTCTTCCCTAGTTGTTGGTGTTCTCCTATGTCATGTAAAAAAGCCAAAAAAAAAAAACCCAAAAATTAATTTGTATTTTCATTGTATGTCTTTTGTATGTCCTTATCTGTTTATATACTGTTTGCATCTAGCCAAATGCAGACTTCTTGAGGGCCACACTGTTTTCCTTTTGTTCTTGTATTTCTAGCTGCTGGCATAGTTCCTGACATAGTACAAATACTTGTTGAATTGAATTATTAGAGATGTAATGGAAAGAATAGTACTAGGTTGTTGCATTTGTTCTTTGTTTTTGAAGAGGACCATGGCATCAGGGAAATGATGACATAACTTGCAGTTGACTTTGCTTTGAGTGAGGGAGGGCTATGCAAGGTCACTAGCTTCACTTTTTCCTCCAGAGACATCTGGATCCAGTAACCAGATATTCATCAGGATGACTGGAGGAAAAAGAAGAGACCACGGAGAAGCAGAGTGGCATAAATTGAAGGCTGCTCTCATAGTGTGGTCGACCTGGGTTCAAATCCCACCACTAACAAAGAGCCACATTTTATAAATTGGAAAACAGTATGACATGTAAAAAGTCTGAAGAACTTTCATTCGGCTGTCTCTCATAAACCAAAGACCTCTCGTGGGGGCCTCTTGCTGCTTATATGTCCTTGTAAGAGTGGATATTGGGGCAGCTAGCTAGCACAGTGAGTAGAGCACCGGCTCTTGGGTCAGGAGTATCTGAGTTCAAATCCGGCCTCAGACACTTGACACATTTACTAGCTCTGTGACCTTGGGCAAGTCACTTAACCCCAATTGCCCTGCCTTCCTCCCTGCAAAAACAAAGAGTGGATATTTGCAGCAGGTGGCAATCAACTCTGTTGGGTTAACAATTAATGAGAGAATGAATACTATAATAAGAGGTTGACCTATTCAAATGAGGGGCTGAGGGACTTGACTCTGATCACTCACAGTCTTAGATAAAGAGACTTTTCTCTACCCAGACCACCCAAACTAGGGTAATCTAGACCAAGGGGGTCCACCTCCACTCACACCTGTCTGACTAGAACACAATGTGCTAGAATTCACTTAGACTAGAATCTTTATACCTTTGATCAGATCTAAGCTTTCCCACTTGTGTAAATCTGGCCTAAGATTTATCTCATCATCAGCCCTGCCCTTTGACCCCATCTCCAAATGAATCTCCCCAATATTTGCAATTGATTATTTAATAATCATTTCTCGTGTTAGCAGCAAAGATGTTATGTGACTTGGTCAAGGTCCTTGTGTCCCTAGGCAAGTCACAACCTCTCAGTGCACCAGAAAATTCCATGAGACAGTAAGTTCCTCACTTGAAGCTGTCAAAACTAATGAAATTATAGGTCTGGCTAAAAATCAAATAATGATGAGAAAGAATGCTGAACTTGACTTTGAATACTGGCCCTGGCACTTATTAGGTATGACCATGGCCAGGTTACAATTTCTTTGAACCTCAGATACTTCTGTAAAATCAGGCCAGTAATACATGCCCTGTCTGTCTTATAACCTCAAATTCATGAGGCTCAAATGAAGGAATGCATATGAAAGCTCTTGTAAATCTTAAATTCTTAAGCTACCATGCATTATAAGTAGCTCATTATTAAAAAGTGTTTTGCATGTCCTCTGAGACAGGTGGGTGGCTAAAGCACTTCTCAGAGGTATTTCCTGATAGAGCTAGGTGGTGAGTCTGTTAAACAAAAGGAGGAACAAAACATGGTGACAGCTTTATCTACTCCTTCAAGTATTAAATTGTTCCATAAAAATCTTACCCCATCTGCTGTCATAATTATGTGTGCCCATGTCTTGTCTGCCCTCCTCTTTGAGAGCTGGCACTGGGATAAATTTATCATTTATTTCTCATCCCTGTCACCAAGCCCTGGCTTCGTTGTCTGTAGTAATATTAGGTATCCAGGAGGTAATGAAAAAAATGTTTGTTTCGTATTGCTTGACCTTTTCTAGGAGGAAGCCATACCCTGGGCCTTCTGGAGGGATCATTCCAGCTGGCCACATGGCAAGGCTTGCTTTGGATATCATATAGTTATGAACGAGGCCTGTTAGCCCATGGAAGCTACGGTAGGCAAGTTATAATGGAATCTCTGATTGGAAGTAAATGTGGAGGGCATCTAATCCAACCTACAACTTGAATAATAATCTATACAAAATAATCAAAAATGATTCAACTGTGCTTCAATATAAACAGTATCTTCCCACCTTGATTAAACATCACCAGTAATGGGGTGCTCATTTTCTTGCAAGGCTGCCTGTTCTACTTTGATATATCTCTAATTGTTAAGGAGTTTCTGCCTTACATCCAGCTGAAATCTGGGGCTTCTGCAGCTCTTGTTTGTTACATAGTTATATTACATAAATATTAGGGCAATGAGGATAACTTAGATATAAAATGACCCTGGATATTAAGTGTTTTTGAACAAAGTTAGTGAAAAGGGTTCATTTCTGCCTTTTTATCAATCTTTTTTCTCTTCTCCATCTTCAAGGTCAATTTCATTTCATCTCAACCTTGAAGATACAGGGTTGGCCTGTAGCAGCCCAGGAAACCTTGACTCCGTCCTAAATCGTGCCAGTTCCAAGACTGCCTGGGAGTTAGTCTTATTTCAGAATTCCTCCTAAAGGGTGAAGGCTTGTTTTTAGGAGATATTCCAGCACTAGCAAACCTATCAGAAGCCTGATGTTAACTTACATTCAGACGGTAGGGAGCATTGTAGAGCACCAGACTTGAAGTTTGGAGGGTCTTCCCAATCTAGCTTTAATCATTTTGTAGTTATGTGACCCATGGGCACATTACTTAACCTCTGTCTGCCTCAATTTCCTTATCTATAAAATGGGGAAAATAATAGTACCTACCTACTAGGGCTGCTATGAGGATCAAAAAAGAAATCAGATGTAAAGTACTTTGTAAAACTTAGCTGTGTAAATGCTAGCAATCATCATCATAGTCATCTTCTTCCTTCTTCCCTACTTTCTTCATCACTGGGTCCCCCTGAGACCAAGTAGAGCTAATTGGATCCCTCTTCCAGGCCTTCAAATATTTGAGTAGAGAGATTATTCTTTTCCTCTCCCACCAACTTCCCCTAACTTTTCAAATCTCTTTTTCTATAATCAATCTCAAGTTCCGGTATTTAATCTTCCTATGAAATATTCTGTGTTCCTGTTGTGTTTTCACATGTATCAGAAAGATCTCAGTAGAGCCTTAAACACTGTAATTCATTGATTTTGTGTTTTATTTAAGTTTTTCATCTGTTGCTGCTAATCAAATCTGTTCTGAACCATCCAGCCACATCAGTCCCTTGTGAATGAAAGATGAAGGGTTTGGGGAGGAATAATATGGTATATTATAAAGAATGCCTATTTTGCTATCAATACAAACTTGCCTTCTGTGCTCTGTACTTCCTATCTATGTAATAAGGCAATTTCACCCTCTGAGCTTCCCTTTTCTTCCTTTTGGCAAATGGGAATTTTAGCATTTGTATTAACTATCCCCAGGTTCATGCTCTCTAATCAGAAGCAGTGGAGTACAGTATGGTGAGAATGTGGAAGGCCTGTCACTATTAAACCTTCAAACCTTGGGCAAATCATTTTTATGTGCCAAGCCTCAATTTCCTCACCTGTAATATGAAGGGGTTGGTACCTCACAACACTAACATTCTGTGATGTCACATTTGTAAATATTAGAGCCCTATAGAGTTATAAGCTATTGTAGGTTAGGGGAGCAGCAAGAATCCAAGTAGCCCAGGGAAGAATATTCGTTTTAGGGTCAGAAGACCCTTATTTAAATCTTGGCTTCTGGTATTGACTTCTTTATTTCTTCCATTTTTAAAATAGAAACAATCACTTTCACTGACTACCTCACAAGGGTGTTGTGATAAAGCAACTTTGTAAACTCTGAAATGCTCTAGAAATGGAGGTTATTTTTCTTCTCTGGGAAGATCAAACATCTTAGGGACTTCTGGGTTCCTTAGAGGCCAGCTAGAGTCTGGTGGCAACAGTCGCCTGAGGGATGATGCCCCTCCCCCCAAAAAAATGAACTGAGAAAAAAATCAAACATCCCTTTTCTGCCTGGGACAATTTATTTGTTTCATGTTCCTCTTAACCTTACAGAAGATTATTCATAACAAAATATATGGGCCCTGCTTTATTTTAGGGATGGCCCTATCATGCCACAGTTAATTCATTTCATTGTTTCAATATTTAATGTTAATGTGTATTAATCCACCAAACCTAACTCCAACCTTCAACCTGGTGGCAGATGCCGTCTTGCATTCAATTGCTGCTTAATAATAAATACCATTGTCCAGAGGACTTGAGGATTCTGGTAGAGGTGTGATTTCCCTGGTGTCCATCAGCCTGAGTGGGACTCTAAAACCTGGCAGCATCCCCTTCTACTCTCTGCATACCATAGTGAGAGTTGAGCTGAGTGCCTGTGAATGCCTTTGTTTGATACTCCTCACTAGAAAATGGAGAGGTCTGGAATGTAGACTTGCTTCTCTATGAATAAAATATTGGTTCTAAAGACAATTAAAATCCTGCCTTTTAAGCGTTCTATTTCTTCCTCACTTCACAGTTCTTGTGATTGCTCACTATCTGGTTAAATCTGAAACAACTTCTTTGATTTAAGAAAACTCCCTCTAATAAACCAGCCTTTTCTGTTGCTTTTATTATCCGCTCCCCCTAAAAGGACTTAAGAAAGAGAATGGAATGCTATTTGTCTTCCATGTGTAGTGGGAGCCGTTGAAAAGCTCAGAAAGCCATAGCAGAGTCAAAATAATTTAATACTTGAATTAATATTTAACAGCAATGGGAAACATGGATCTGCTTTTCTGTGGATGAAGTTTCAATGGACTTCCACAGAAGCACTCATTTACGTAGATACATAGAATGGCGGATTTTATAAGTGTAGGGGAATTTTGAATACAAAATGTAGAAAAAAAGACCAGAATTAGATAGTACCTAGTATAATGGAAAACATAAAGATTTAAAATTCAGAGGACCTAGATTATCCTCTTCACATTTTGGTCATATTTCTCTGTATGTGCTCCAGCTTGTCAGTGTTAGTCCCAAAATGTAGGGACCACAACTAGTCAGAGTCACAGAATCTCAAGTGTCGGAGGAACTATTGGGAATGAAACCTTAGACAAGCCATTTAATGACCAAGCTTTGGTCTCTGTTTTGTCATCTAGAAAAACTAACAGGTAGGCCTAAATTGTCTCAAAGGTCCTCTTCCAGGTCTAACCAACCTTCCACGTTCTAAAGCTCCACTCAGCACTAACATTTCGAAGTTCTACTTTCTAAGGGTCTTTCTAGCTCTGGCATTCTATGCTCTACATTCCATGCCATCTCTGAAATTCTGGGTGCTAAGGGTCCTTCCAGTACCAGTATTCCATGAATTCTTTCACCTATAAGATTTTGTGTTCTGTAATTCTAATCATAAACTATAATAGAAATTTTGTTTAATTTTCTTTGTACTGTAGCAAAATTGTCATAGACAAATTAAAATTAGCTTTGAGTTCCAGTTCATGATTTTATACCACAACATGCTGCCTTTTCAGGGGAATTTTCTCCAAAGGGAAGTTAAATTTAGGATATTTAAGTAGTCAGCCCACCAGATCATAACTTCCTGAAATTTCTTGAGTTCAGTAATACTCTAGCACTGCCCAGAAGCTGGATATCACATCTCCAAGTCTGAATTCATTTCGGGGAATATTTGGATAAAATATAAAGGGCCACAGCACAGGAATTCAAAGAAAAGACAAATAACTTGCAAACTTATATATTTTAAATTTCTACAGGACGATAATCTAGAACCCTTCTGATATGGAGTCAGTTCTAGCTTGGCATATTCTGTGTTGGGATGCTCAGTATATGATGTTGCTTTTCATTTTTGAAAAGCTTCCCTTGTTATGAAGTTTAATTTTTTCTTAAATCTGTCATATCTCAAGGCAGGGCCATCTATTCCTTTTAACTCTATTCTATAGGGCCTTAGAGGGGAAAAGAGGAGAGAGAAACATTTCAATTATTGTTCCACATGGCAATCTTAACAAAATACATCATCTTCCTTTCTTTCACTTAAGCTTCTTTTCTTCAGGCTAAATATTGCTTACTTGGTCTTCTGTGGTATGGTCTACGGTTTCTCAATTGCTTCTCTCTGGACTTGTTCTAGTTTGTCAATATCCTTCTTAAAATATGATTACTGTAATGGATACAACCTTAGAATCACATTCAGAAGGGACTTTAGGGACCATGTAGTTAAACCTACTTCTGTCCAAATAAGTCAACCTGTGAACATTTAGTAAACACCTATTATGTGCCAAGCACTGTGCTAGACATTGTAGATACAAAAACAAAAAGAAAAGAAAATCCCGGTAATCAAAGAGATCACATTCTATCAGGCCAAACAATATATCTACAGGTGTTGTTTGCCCTTTGTTTTCGAAGAGGAGTGATGACATCATAATGTTGGGGTCAGGGTACAGTTCTGGCTGATCAGTTTGATACAAGTTTGGAAGGCTCTACCATGAGTCAGGTACAAGTAATCCATTAGAACATTTGGGATGAAGATGTTTCTGGACTTGTGCAGAAGAAGACCACTGGCACTTGGAGGATCAGGAAAGTATGTGTGTAGAAGGTAGTGCTTAGGTTGAATCTTGAAAGAAGCTAAAGGTTTTATGAAGCGACAATGAGAAGAGAGTGCAATCCCAGCATGGGGGATGAGTAGTGCAAAGACATAGGATATGTAGTGCCACATGTGAGGAATAGAAAGTGGACCAGCTTGACTGAGCCAAAGAGGGTGAAAAGAGGAGTGATAGACAACTTGGAAGGACCCCTCCAACAAGGATACATCCTCTTTTTACTCAAAAATCTCCTACAAGAGGGAGCCTACTGCCTACCTTCTGAGGAAACCTATTCCTCTTTGAAACAGCTCTAATTGATTAGAAGATCTTCCTTACATCAGATGTAAAATTATCCTCTCTGAAATTTTGCGCCATTCTCTGTGCCAATACAAGGCAGATCTGATCACTCTACCACATAACACCTGTTTCAAATACTTGAACACAGTTATAATGCTCTCCCCAAGTCTTTTCCCCCCTCGAACTAATCATTTATATTAAGATGAATTTAAAGGTTTTCTTTTCCATCCTAGTTGTCCTGATCTTGGCATTTTCCAACTAATCACTGTTCTTAGTAAAATGTGGTACCTAGAACTGAACACAATATTCCAAAGGTGTTCTACCACAGGAACATATCAATATTATTTCACTTTTTTCCAGAGTCTATGACTCTCTTTATATGGTGTAGGAATACTTTATTTGGTTTACATATGGAACTGTTGACTCATATGATGCAGGTCCACTAAAAATCTGTTTTTTTTTCTGACCAACTTCTTTCATGCCTACCCCATATTTTACCTACTATTAGGATGAATTTTTGAACCCAAGTGTAGAACTTTAGATTTATCTGTAGCACATTCCATTTTATTAGTATTGGTCTAATAATTCCATAATGAACCAAGATATTTTTCATCCTACTTCTGTCATTCCATGTGTTACCTATTCCTCCCACCTTTGTGTCATCTGCATCTTTCATAATCTTTGCTTTTATCCAAGTCTTTGATTTCAAAAAAGGTTAAACATCATATGTCCAAGTATATATAGCTCTCTGGATGCACTTGGCAAGCCTCCTTCAAGGCTAACATTGAGTAATTAATGACTACTCTTTGAGTTCAAGATTCTTACCAGTTTCTAATTCATCACTCACTGTCTACCTATATTCTTCCATCTTCTCCAGTAGGATAGCTAGAGAAATTTTGCCATTTGCTCTGCTAAAATAAAGGTGAACTCTCTCACTAACATGCCTCTGATCTATCAGTCTAGTAACCCTATCAAAAAAGTAAATGCGGTTGGTCTGTAATGACTCATTCCTGATGAAACCATGGTAGCTCCCATTGTGGTCTCATCAGGGCACCAGACTGCAGGACTATCATCTGTCTCATTCTTAGTTCTATATTCCTGTTAACTTTAACTAAGTTAGATCATCTGACCATTAGAACCTGGCACTTTTACAGGAACAAAGCAAGCATGGCACTGGTGGTGCTCCTTAATTCAGCTTGAATGCCAATCATTGCCTTGAGGTCAATATGTTTTTTTTTGGATCACTCATTTTTTCATTCATTGAGCATTTATTCGGCACCTGTTCCATGCATTGAACGGTGCTTGGTGCTGCCTTTATTAACTGCTGTGATTCTAATTGGACTTACTGAGAAGCAACATCCCTGGCTGAATCCATGAGGCTAAGTTGGATTGAAGTACTAAGCCATCTTTATCACCCAGAGACCTACCAGAGTGACATTTGCTTATTCATTGTTTCCTGTCAGATGGAGCTCATTTCACATGCCAGCTATGGGACTAGGGGCCGGAAGCCTAGAATCATGTGAAGGTCTGTCATGGGGAAGAGAGATTAAGCTTCTTTCTGGTCCCTGAAGGCAGTAATAAGATCTATATGAAGAAAATACCACAAAACAAACCTTAACCTTAATGCAGGCAAAACTATCTAATTTATTTTAAGAAAATTATTAAGCCCCTTTATGTTCACAGCACTATGCTAGGTGCTAGGGGAAATACTACATTTAGATAGGCATGGTCCCTCCTTTTGTGATCTGAACAATAAAATTCACAAGGCCACTTTGAGTTCTAAAGTTAACAGATAAGACTGAACTTCTCTCTCCAGTGGGAAGACTGTGCTACACTAGATCTCTTTAAATAGAAATTTGTCCCTTAATTTTAGAACTGAAAGGCATCTTATGGGCCAATTAGTTCAACCCTCTAATCTTACATAGGAGTCCAAAGCCTAAAGAGGGGAATTGCATTCAAGTTCACACAGTGAGTCAGTGATGTAGCCAAGTGTCAAAGGCATCTCTTTCTGCTATGCACTGCTGCTTAGGTGGGTTAGATTAGCTGATTTTTGAGATCCCTTCTAGTCCTGAGATTTTAAAGCTATGCATTATGGAACAAGGGACTTCATGGAAGAGCCCTCATTATTTTAAACCTTCACCTGGCCTATGGGTGTTTTTGATCAAAGAGAGTTGCTGCTGATATTCATCATTCTTACCTCAGCTTGGCTGGATTATTTTTTTATTAAGCTACTCCCATTGCTTCAAATATGACTGAACACTGCCCTTATAGGGTTTGTCCCATCAGCCCCGTGACTGCCTGCCTTCCCTACATTCACTGTAATCCAGACATAATCTCATGAGCTGTCTAATGGAGAGCTTTCAGGGTTTATGGAATAAATCCCTTTGTCATTGCCACAATACTTGTATGAAATATGAAGGACACTTCTTCCCCATGTGGATAACATCATCCAATCAGCTACTAAATATTTAATGAGGTACCACTATGTGCAAGACCATTTGGGAATTATAATAATAGCATCTCATATTTATATCTCACTTTAAAGTTTACAAAGCATGTTCTCTATGACAACCCTCTGAGTTAGGTAGAACAAATATTAATATTTCCATTTTAAACAAGAGGAAATAGAGACTCAGAGACAGGAAGTTATTTATCTATTGCCAGAGAACTAGTAAATGTCCTAAGATAAGAACTCGTGTCTTCTGAATTCTTAGCCAGTTAACCTCTTTCTGTGGAAGTTTTCTCATGTATAAAAGGGTAATAATAATAGCATTTACCTCCCAGGATTATTGTAAGAATAAAATGACAATATCTATAAAGTTCTTTTCAAATCTTAAGGTGCTATATAAATACTAGTTATTATAATTATTATTATCACTGGAAAACTGGTTTTTTATCTAATATACTACAGAAAAGAGAAACTCCCTGCTTCTAAAGAGTTTGTAGCCTTATTACAAGAAGATAAGCTATATACACACAGATGGTGAAGAAAATGGCAAACCACTCTAGTATTTTTGCCAAGAAAACCCCAAATAGGATTGTGAAGAGTTGGACACAACTGAAAAAATGACTGAACTGAATACTTCGGTGGATCTTTGATCATGTAAATCTAGGAACTCTTTCTAATTGCATAGTTTGCAACTCATCCACACCAATCCATCCTGTGCTACTCTCATCCATGCCCTATTATAAACCCACCATGTTGGTCCACCAGATACACTGAGAGCCTTCCTTTAGATTTCTTGGCATTGCATAACTGCCAAGGAAATGTGTGGATTACTCTCACTTATTGCTTATTCTGGGATCACTTCATCTATTTACTCTTTACAGGTTTCTATGATGTTTAGTTTAAACATTTAATTTTGATAATATGTTGCAGCCTACTTATATCCACTCTATTCCTCTCTTTTGTCCTTTGTGTAGTCAGAACCTTTGTTCTCTGGAAACTATAATATTCTGGGACTTGAAGCCATATAACATCATTGCAAACATATTTGTGTTAAGAAGTTATGCCAATGTTTCAAGATATATATAAATAAAAAGCCAACTAACAATACAAAGCAGTCTAAAAGTTTGAATTCACATACTTTTGAACTGGCATACAGAGTAAGTGCAATGAATGTGAGATCAAAATCATTTGTCCAAAGATAAGGAGGTAGGTTCACATAATAATTCATGTGAAAGAGATTGAGGATCTTGGCTGACAGTAACTTTGATATGGGTTGACTTTGTGCCATGGCAGCCAAAAGTTTAATTTGAGAGTCATAGTGTTCAGAATGAATGAGGAGATAATCCATCTGTACTTAGCTCTATGGGGATGAAAGTCACACCACACTGGGATGATGGTGTCAATTCTAGGTGGACATGTACCAACTGTACTTAGAAAAGTGTGGCCAAAAGAAAGAGAGAACTGGCATAGGAGGATCATTTGAAGGAAATAGGATTGTTTCACCTGAAGAATTAAAGACTTATGGCAGAACCTTTGACTAGTAGCATGTCGAAGGTGTATATATGTGTGTGTGTGTGTGTGTGTATACATATATATAGAGAGAGATATAGATACATATATACATATACATATAGATACATAGATGCATAGATACATATATACATATATATCTATAGATATCTGTAGATGTCTATATATATATATATATATATATATTGCTTGACCCTTGAGGACAGAATTAGGAGTAATAGATATGAGTTGAGGAGAATGGCGTATTTCAACTCCATAGAAGGAAGAACTTCCTAACAATAAGACTGTCCACGCATAAAATAAAGGACTTAGTGAGGTCCCTATCGTTGGAATTTGTCAAGTAGAATGCAGGTGCCCACTTTGAAAAGATGTTGAATTCTTTTTTCAGTTTGACTTTGGACTAGCTGACTGTTTTAAATTTTTTTTTAAAGATTTGTTTATTTTTAACGTTTGTTTTTAAATTTTGAGTTCCAAATTCTCTCCCTCTCTCCCACTCACTCTTCCACATTTTGAGAAGGCAAGCAACATAATATCAACAATATACATGTAAATAATTAATTCAAAACATTTCCATATTAACCATAAAATTATACTTCAATTTGCACTCACATTTCATTAGTTCTCTCTCTAGAGGACAATAGCATTTTTTCATTGTGTTGGATCATTGTATTGATCAGAGTAGTCAAATTTTTCACAGTTGATCATCATTAAAACCTTGCTAGTGCTGTGCACAATGATTTCCTGATTCTCCTCACTTCACTTTGCATCAGTTCATATAGATTTTACCATGTTTTTTCTGATACCACTCCCTTGTCATTTCTTATAGCATGGTAGTACTCCATCAAAATCATATGCCACTTGTTCAGCCATTCACCAGCTGATAAGCATCCCCTCAATTTCTAGTTATTTGCCACCACAAAAAGAGCTGCTATAAATATTTTTGTACCTTTTCTTTAATCTCTTTGTGATACAGACATAGTAGTGGTGTTGCTGGGTCAAAAAGCTATACGTAGTTTTATAGACTTTTGGACATAGTTCCAAATTGTTCTTCGGAATCAGTGGACCAGTTCACTACTCCACCTGCACTTTATTAGTGCACCTATTTTCCCTTTGTCCCCATCCAGTGTTTGTCATTTCTGATACTTATAAGGTGATACCTCAGAGGTGTTTTAATTTGCATTTCTCTAATCAGTAGTGATTTAGAGCAGTTTTTCATATGACTACAGATAAATTTGATTTCTTCTTCTGAAAACTGTCCATTTATATCTTTTGACCATTTATCAATCAAGGAATAGCTCTTAGTTTTATAAATTTGACTCAATTCTATACTCAATATACATTTGAAAAATGAGACTTTATCAGAAAAACTTGCTGTAATTTTTTTTAAATTTTACTTCATTATCTATGGTGACTTTTAGACAAAAATGAAGTTTCCCTGGTTACAACCAAGAATCACCTATCCAGAAACACTAGGTGTAATCCTTTGAAGGGGAGGATAGACAGAAATTTAAGGAAATAAAGGGCTTTCAAGCATTGACAATGAAAAGACCAGAACTGAACAGAAAATATGAAAATATTAGATTCAAACAGAAGACTCAAGAGAAGCATAAAAAGTACTCAGCTAATAACGCATACAACAAACACAAAGGAATGGGGGTCACAGAAGAGGCTAAGAACTAGGAGAATCAGACAAACCTCTTGCAAAAGTTCTACCCAACAGACTGAACAAAGGTAAAGCATGGAAGAAGCAACATCATATATCAAAAACATCACATAGTCCAGTTTGGCTTGAAGATATGATGCCTAAGGGGAAAATAATGGGTAATTGACCTAGAAAGATAAGTTGGAGACAGACTGTGATGGACTTTAAAGGTCAAGTAGAGGTATTTGAATTTTATCCTAGAGGTTACAAGGAGCCAGAGTAGGGCAATAACATGGTCTGACCCAAATGTAAGTCAGTGATTCTCCAACTTTTTGGTCTCAGGACTCCTTTACACTCTTAAACATTACTGAGGACCCTCTGAAAGGCTTTTGTTCGTGCAAGTATTATCTGTCAATTTTTTTCTGATATTAGAAATCAAAACTGATCATTTAAAATATTAATATAAAATAATAATAAATATTTTTTGGTTAAAATAATTTATTTTTAGGGGAAATAACTATTTTCAAAAACAAAAAAATGAATGAGCAAAACAACATTGTTTTACATATTTTTGCAAAGCACTCTGGCTTAATAGAAGACAGCTGGATTCTCATATTTGCTTCTGCATTCAATCTGTTGCAATATGTTGTTTTGGTTGAAGTATGTGAAGAAAACCCTGCCTCACACAGATGTGTAATTGAAAAAGGGAGAGGCTTTAAATAGGCAAATAACATTTTAGCTTATTATGAAAATAGATTTGACCTTTAAAGGTTTTGAGGAACCCCAGGGGTGTGTGGACCATACTTTAAGAAATGTGGCTTTAAAGATATCAGTTTGGCAGATTAGAATTACAATGATGGCCCTGTGAGTTTAAAGTATAGGAGAGATACAAGAGATTTTCTGGAGGCAGAGCTAACAAGACTTGATAACTGGTTGCATTTGGGAGGGCAAGGTAGAATAAAGAGTCAAGGATGACTCTGAGATTGGGAATTTGGATGACTGAAGAATTATGGAGCCCATGACAGTAATAGAGGAGTTTTAAAAAGTCAGTTCATGGGAAAAGATAATCATCTCTGGGTTAAGCATATTAAGTTTTAAATGCCTAGGGGGTATTCCCATGGAGAAGTCAAATAGGCAGTAGGAGACATGGGATCTAGTTTCAGAACAGCACTGAGGACAAGATATTACAGATCTGGGAGTCATCTTCATAAAAGTGATAGTTGAACTCTTGGTAGTTGATGAGATGATAGAGAGTATGAAGAGAGAAGAAAAGAGAGCCCTGGACATAGATGAAAGTAGAGCCACACAAAAGGGGCAGGATATGGCTGATGGTCCTTCAGGGGAGACTTCAAATGATGGGGTGGGCAGGTAGAGAGAAAACTAGAAAAAAAAACAATGTCAGGAAAATATGGGGAGGAGAGAGTATTCAAGAAGATGTGATTAATAATGTCAAACACTACAAAGAGGGAGAGAAGCAAGATAAAGGGTGAGAAAGTAGATCTTGACCAATTATACACACACATACATATGTAATTATAGTTATATGTACATACATTTACACATATGCACATACACACACAACACACATACATACTATGTACACATATACATACATATACACACATACATGTATATATATTGGATAAGAGTGAGTTCAGCACAGTAGTATTTTATAACATTTATGTATATAAATATATATATGAACTGTTCATCCATTCCCCAGTTTTAGATACACATACAACCACCCCAGATACCAATTCTTTGCCACCTCAAAAAGAGCTGAATGGTTTTTTTTACTTCCTTAGGATTTATTTTGCTTAAGACTAATCCTTTCCTTAATTTACCTTCCCTTTAATTCCTCCTTCCTCCCTTTCCCCTTTCACTCCTATTTACCTGTGGAGTAAAATGTATTTCTGTACTTAACTCTCTGTGTGTGTGTGTGTGTGTGTGTATGTGTGTATGTTTCTCTTGAACAGTTCAGATAAGAATTTCAAGTATCAATTGCTTTCCCCCACTTCTTTGTTTATATACCTATATCCTACTCTTAAAACCCTCATTTTAGGAGATAAAATTTTCTTTCACCATCCTTTTCCTTCTTCCTAGTATTTTCCTTTTTCCTTTTCCTTTCTTTTCTTAAGATCATCAAGGCATAACAGAACCACTCCCAGGCATTGTCTATTTGGACTTTCTTGATAAACTTTGAAGATAATAGGATTCAGAGAAAATACATTTATCATTTCCTCATATTTGAATGTAAGCTGTTTATCGTTATTTAGTTCTTTATCATTGTTCATTCAAGTTAACCTTTTTATGTTCCTTTTCATTCCTGTGTTTTAACGCCATTTTCATTGTAGCTCTGATCTTTCTATCAGAAAAGCTTAGAAGTCCTCTATTTCATTAAAGTCCTCTATTTCATTTTAATTCCTGTTTTCCTTGTTAACATTTTACTCACTTTTGCTGGGTAAATTATGCAATCCTATGCCCTTTGCCTTCTGGAATATTATATTCCAAGTTCTTCTTTCTTTGTAGTGATTGCTACTAAATCATGTGTAATCCTGACAGTGGCACCTCCAAAATGGAAATTCACTTGTTTGAACCTCAGGTTTATCATTTGCCAGAGATACTAATGTTTGTTTTGTTTATATCAATGAGTTATTCTGAGCAAAATTCTTTGTAAATTTTTAAGTGTTATAAATTATCTCATCATAGAATCTTAGGATCATAAATCTACAGCTGGAAGAGAATGTAGACAACCTCTTCATTTTTAAAAATGATGAAACTGAGGCCTGGAGTGGGGACATGACTTAATCTGAGCTCACACAGCTCAGGGTAGAGACTAGATTTGAACTCAGTGTCTCTCCTTTAAAATCTATCATTCTCTCCACTATAGCTGGTGTCTCTGTATTATTATTCTAAAGAACAACCAAAGACAGGGCAAAAGAAGAAAATTTCATTTTTCTTTATGCTGGGATTACTTCTATATTCACCCCCCCAACACACACGCACACTTAAAAAATAATTTTTTAGAGGGCCACTCATTATTCACCCTTTTTACTTTAGTTAAAAGCAAAACTCGGTAAAATCCATCTTGAACCATCTGGTCTCTCCTTGTGGGCCCCAGAAGCAATGGAGTATTTTAAGCCCTTAAGAAGAATCTCTCACAATCCAACTTCCTTAGCCAACTTCCTCTGGCTAAGACATGCCTTTGTTTTGAAAGTCTTCCAAGTTCTTCCACCTTCCGCAAGTGTGTGGTTTGGCTGGTCTGGGTGAGTAGGAGGCTTTGTATATGTCCCAGTCACCCTTGGGGCCCCATTTGCAGAGAGTGGAGGCTTGGAAGCTGAACCCAGGCCACTTCTTGCCATTCATAAAAGGATTGGGCCTCAGTGAAGTGAGAACCTGTCCCTTCCCAGGCAATGCCATGCTGCAGTTTTGACCTGAATAGGCAGCAAAGTCTTTTTTAAGCCGCTCGTTCATGTGCAGTTCTCAAGCGGAAAAGGAATGTAAAAGCCAAAGGGATGGAAAAGGGGGGAAACAGATGAACTCCAAGAGATCCTGAGGCTCAAATTTATCCTCAATAGCTAAAGCAATGAATTCACTGTTAGACATGTTGAGCAGGGGGTGGGAGAAATGATGGTGCATGAACAGAAATAGCAACTCCTCTTGGTGGGTGGTGTGAAACAAGAGTATTTTGGGACGGGCTCATTGTGTGACTGTGGGTGTTGTTTTGGCTTTTTCTTTCCCCTAACAGCAGAAGTCTGAACGGTTTGCTCACAGACACTGCAGCTGCTGAAATATCTGTCTTATTAGATGTTAACCTGCTGTCCTCTTTCACTATTAATTTATATGTGTGTATGTGTATATATTCCAAGAGTATGTGTGTGTACACACATATACAGACATACACATATTAGGAATTGAGGTATGCATGTGTGTGTAAATATGTCTATATACACACACATATACTATATATACACATGTACATATATGCATATGTATATATGTATGTGTGTGTATCAGCGTAATGTATCAGGAGTTGTGTATGTATATATGTAGATGTAGTATATATATGTATACATACCTATATGTGTATATATGTGGGTCAGCATAATGTTTCAGGATTTTAGGTGAATGTGTATGTACATATATATGCATATATATGCACATATGTGTGTATATGAGGATATATCAGCATAATGCCCTCCTCAGATTGTACTTTTAGATTGGATCTCCAGAGGACAACTAACCCCTCATCTAAACTATTCCACTGGTTAACATACCTATAATTAAGGCTCACAAGCCCCAATGTGTGCATTTACCTTTAATAGTGAGCCAGAAGTAACAGTTGGCTCACAGAAAAGGCATTTGTTGAGATAGCATTTTATGAAGGGAATTTACAAAACATGCCCTCCATAAACGTAGATTACAATCTCTTACAACTATACATAGCATTGAATAGGAAGAGTAGGTAGGCACAAAAAGTTAACCAGAAGGAAAGCACACACTAACGGAATGTATCTCACACCTCCAGCACTGCAAGGCTCCAATGTCCTTTCTCTTTTTATGGTGTCCTCATTCTACTCCACCTGGGTGCAGTGTATCTTCTGGGTAGGTTATTTAACCAGAAGTTCTGGGCCTACTTCACTGCACAACTCAACTCTTATTAATCAGGGCTTTCTCTGTTTTTGACTACCAGAGATCACATTCCTTAGAACTTTCTCCTGCCTCAATACCCAGGCCCAATCCCTTTACTCTTGGACAAGTTACTCTAGTGCAAGTGACTTGTGTAGAATCCGACAGCCAGTAAAAGCATGAGGGTTGACGTAGCCCTTCCTGACCTCAAGTCCATTCCTTCATTCACTATGCCACCCAGCAGCCTAGAAACAAAGTTGGGTAAATCCTCAAAGTTACCTAACAGCGTCAGCAGCTCTGAGTCAGTCAACATCTACTGAAAGAGTCATTACCCAAGATAGTCCATTTGAAGCTGAAACAATTTAAATTTTCGGTGAATTAAATGAGCTAAAAAAAACAACCTGCTACCATGTAAGTTTCACTCATTGTTCCTTATTCTACCCTAATCTCTTTTCCGCAAGACAGACCTTTAGAAATTTGAAAAGAGCGATCATATTACTCTGAAATCTTGTCTTCAAGATAAATAGGTAAGCATACCTAGTTCATTCTATCAGTTGGTTTCAAATCTCTTCGTCATTAATCGTGGTCACCTTCTTTCCTTGAACTAATCCTCCAGTGCCATGAATAAGGAGGTTGCCTTGCCTTAGAAGTATCTTATCTAGGTGGTATAAATAGATTGAAGAACTGGTGTGAGGAAGACCTGAGTTTAAATCCTACCTGAGATATTAGCTGTGTGATACTGGAGAAACCATTAAACCTCTTCTTCCTCAGTTTCCTCGACTGTGAAATGGGGATGATAATAGTACCTAGCTTCTAGAATTGTTGTGAGGATAAAATGATGTAATTTTTGTGAACAGCTTTGCAAAAACTTAAAGCACTATATACATACTAGCTATTATTATTGCCATCTCATTCGTATCCATATGTTCAAGGATGTTCCAGCTCACCAATGCCCTTCCTGAAATATGGCACTTGGGGTTTTATATAATACCAAAGCAAATGATAATGGACTCCTGGGATCAGAGATTTATGTCTGAAAAGGCTTTATAGATCTTAAAAGTCATGATGTCTGATTTACCACATGAAGAAACTGAACGTGTGACATCATAGAAAGGAACAAGGAAGATACCTTAGAGGCCATCGAGTCATGCCCACTCATTTTACAGATGAAGATACTGAGGCACAGAGACATGAAATGATTTGTCCAGGCTTACAAAACTAGCAAGTATCTGAATCTTAGCTCTATTTTGACAGGAACCCAGGTCTTTCTGACTCCCAATCCGCTATCCCAGCCAGTCTGTTGTGTTATTTTCTCATTGTCACACAATGTCATTCAGTACTCATAGAATTGGGAATCATACCATGTCTCTTGAATTCAAGTCCTACACCCTTTCCACTGTACTTCTCTATTTCTCTAGCCTGCTCTCAGTTCAGGACCCTGTGTGTATACTTATGCTGATAATAAGCAGCCAGGGTCTATATCATCCAAGGCTTAACCAGAAGCTCAGAAAGAAGCATCACTTGCAAGGAGGCCCAAATAAAGAGGACTTCACCACGGCCGTCACTGGCTTTCAGTTTTAATGCTGAGGCATTCTTTCAAAATGGAAGAGGAAAGAAGACTAATCAAGCAGCAGTCAGGGACTGTCTTTGGAATTTTGGGCACAAGTTGGATGCTGAGATCTCATATTTTGGGGTAGGCCATGGCAAAATCTAGTATAGAAGATCTATGACCAGCCTAAAGAGATGTAAACTAATTAAATTGAGGCCCTAATTTTGCTGCTGAGGAAACAGGAGAATTAAATTAAAATGTTCTGGTTCCTCTCTCTCAATTTTAAAATATGTTTTATTAATGCTCTTTTTTCTTACATCCCAGTCACTTCCTAATCATTCTCCATATGTCCAATATAATCTTCCCTTATGACAAAATAGAGCTAAGTACACCAGAATCCTAGGAAAGCATCTTTTAGCCTCTGTTAGCCCTATTTCCAAAGTGACGAATAGTGTACATTAGACATAACAAAAACAAACAAGTTATACAACCATTGATTTAGAGCTAGAAGGACCTTAAAAACTGTGGAGTCCAGACCCCTTATTTTATAGAATAGATGAGGAAAGTGAGTTTATGAGAAGTTTGGTGATTTCACCAGTCATGCTGTTAGTAAGTGCCTGAGGTATATTTCAAACTCAGATCTTCCTGATGAAAAATCTAGCACTCAGTCGTCTGGAACAGTGGTTATAATTACAATAATGGAAAAAGAAGGCAACGGTGTGGATTCCGGGAATTTGGTCAAAGTAAAATCAAGGTTTGAACCCCAATGGCCAGAGGTGGGGAAACTGATACCCTCATACATTCCTGGGAGCAATTCACATTAGAATAATAACTCTGAAAAGCAGCTGGGAATTACACTGTAAGAGGCCTATAAGCATGTGACCTGGTATAATAATATAACTGGAAATAAAACCAAGGAAAGTTTTTAAAAGACATCTATATAAAGAAATATATTTAATGTAGTACGGTGGTCACCAAACTATGGACCAAGGGCCAAATCCAGTTGGCTTCCGTATGTATGTGTATAGCCTGTAAGCTAAGAATGCCTAAAATTTTTTAAATAAAATTTTATTTAAAAATGTGAAAATCACTAAATATAACTTTATTTTAAAATGTAAAAGCTATTCTCAGCTTGTGGGCCATACAAAATCTGTAAGTCAGATTTGGCCCATGGTTGGCTAGGTCTTAAAAGAGCACTGACCTTGGAGCCACAAAGATCTGAGTTCAGATCCCTCTTCTTAATGATTTCATGCCCCTTCTAGCTCTGAAGGCTGCGATTCTACATTTGTCTTATGTCCCTACCATACTGTTAACTTTCATAAGGGCCAGGGCCCTGTCTTGGCTGTATTTACTGCCTCCTCCTCTTCCAGGTGCAGTGCTCTGCACAGAGGAGGTCCTTAGTAATTGCTCCTTGAATAAACGAATGAATAATTGAATGGCAAAAGAGACTGTGGAATGTTAATGCCCTGAGGATTCCAAGTATGGAATGTGCAGACATCTGGTCAGATCTATATGCAATAATACAAAGAGAGAACAAAAGCAGAGAGAAACATTGCATATTCACACTGACCAAAAGAGTGCGTGCGTGTGTGTGTGTGTGTGTGTGTGTGTGCATGTGTGCACACACACCAGGATGCTAATGGTAGATGGAGCTCAGATTGCCTTTTCTGAAGGAAGGTGGGGGGGCATGCTATTATCTATTTTATTTGACCTCGGCCCCTAACCCACATTGTTCGGCAACCAGAAGTTTTTCTGCTTTTTAAGCACCCTGACCCTGGCACATGTTTTATTAAAATAAATCAAAAAGCTATAGATGAATTCTCTTCCTGAGTTCAAATCTGTCCTCAGACACTTGCTAGCTATGTGACCCTGGACAAGTCACTTAACTCTGTTTGCCTCAGCTCCTCATTTATAAAATGAGCTGGAGAAGGACATGGCAAAACACTTCAGCACCTTTGCCAGGAAAACCCCAAATGGATTCACAGAGAGTGGAATGAGACTGAAACAAGTGAACAACAACAACAAATGCATTACAATGTCTCTGTTTCTTAAGAGCATTACATTCTTCATCTGGAACATAGAGTTTGTGGAGAGCCATAATATGAGATAAGGCTTCAGGGGAAGGTTGATGTTGGATTGTGAAGATTCCAAATGTTAGACAGAAGGATCCAAATATTATTCAGTTCACAATAGGGAGTTATAGAAGATTTATTTAGGAGAGGAATGTTAAGTCCACATTTACAAATGAAGAAGATTAGGATTTTACAGAATTATATGACTTACTACCAGAATGACAGACAGATGAATTGTAGGGAAGAATGAATATAGTTGGGAAGGCTTCTTTGTCTACCACTGCACTGAACTAGGCAAGTGGTAATGAAGACCTGTCCTAGGATCATGACAATGGAAATAGAATGGAGGGGATAGATGTGAGAGATATGGTGATGGAGGAAGACTTTGACAGAGTTTGGTAATTGATTGGATATGAGAGGTGAGGAAAAGGGAAGAGATAAAGATAAACCCAAAGTTACAGTCATGGGAGGCTGAGTAAGTAGGGATGCCAGTATGTAATGATAAACAAAGGTTTTATTATTCAGTCATTTTCAGTTGTGTTCAACTCTTCATGACCCCCGTTGGGGTTTTCTTGGTGAAGATACTAGAGTGGTTTGTCATTTCCTTCTCCAACTCATTTTATAGATTGGGAAACAGAGGAAACCAGGTTAAGTGATTTGCCCAGGGTCATACTGCTGATAAATGTCTGAGGCCGGATTCAAACTCAGGTCTTCCTAACTCCATGCCTGGTGCTCTATACTCTATGTACCACTTAGCTGCCCTAATCAAAAATTTAGAAATACCAAATATAGGAATACTAGAAATAACAAATCTTACAACCTCCATTCCTCTTTTGCTAATTTAAAATCTCTGGGTTGGTTTTTACTAGTTAGAGAAAAACTGAACAGATGGCTTGGTGAGAATAGACTTGAAGTGCCATCACGGTTATTGGTTGTCACCCTGATCATCTTGTCTAGGGACTGCAAGAAATCCTTGACTCTTAGAGGAATAGAAGGTAGAAGAGGAGGCCTTTTTGAGGGATGTTTCCACATTGGCTCATAGTTTGTCTAGTGCTAAATCAAGGAGAATTCCAAGAATATTGGGAGACCCACCACTAGCAAGGGGTAGTGGAGAGGGGCGAAATAATGTTTGTGAATGAAAGGCCACTATTCTCTTCTAGGGATATACACATAAATTTTTCATTAAGGCTCCTGTACCTGCTGAGATCAAAACTTAGTCCAATTCATTTCTAATATTATGCAGGTTTAAGAAAGGGCCCTAGAGAAATGGCATCCTTGTATAGAAGCCAAAGGAAGATAACAATGATAACAAACAATTATAGAAACATATACAGACAAGGTTCCCAAAATTCTTATCAAGATTTAAGCTTTAAACATATACCTATAATATATGCATATATATATATGTAGACATGCATGCATGTAAAATCTCACTTGAGCCTGATCACAACCTCTGAAAGCAGTGATGTCCTCATTTTTTTAGATTAAGAAACTGAGGTTGAGACATGTGAAGTGGCTTGTCTATCATCACCCAGCTGGAGAGGGTCAGAGGCAGAATCCAGTCCTAGATCGAGCAGCCTGCTGCCAGCCACACCCAAGCCTCTCAAAGGAAGATGAATATGTGTGCCTGGACCCTAAAATCGCTAGTTTTTTTCCAGATGTGATGAGTCACCATACAGTCCAGTGTTTTTATCTAGAACCTGAACCTAGCAAGAATCATAGAATATTCTTGTGAGACCCTCAGATCATCTAGTCCAAACTGTAGTTGAACAAAAATTCCTTTCACAAAACTCAAAATTATGCAATTTCTTTAAGATGGAGACTGGAGACTTCTAATAATAGGGAGGTTATCACCTCCCAAGGCCGACCTTTTCGCTGTAGGATAGGTATCATTGGCAAGAAATTCTTCCTTGTAATAGACTGAATTCTGATCCATTGAGATCCTCTTTCCCCCTGTTCTGGCCATCTGGAAGTAACTGGAGAACCCCAGTCAGTACCATACTTACCCCTCTTCCCATACACAGACAACCTCAGAACCCACCGAAAACTGCCTCAAGAGCCCAGTGGGGCAACCAGTGGGATGCCACTTCCCTCCCCCTGCCTCCCTGGAAATGCCCCCTTTCCCTTTAACCACTCCTGGCTGGGCATAGAACTATAATCCCAACGGCATCATAGGGAACCCAGAATCCCTTCTCTACTCTGACCCTTGGACTCCTTTTCCGCTTTCTATTGGACTGACACCCCAATGCATCCCATGGACCCCTAGGACTTCCTATCTGGCCTGTAGGATTGCCTTTGATTTTAATTTGAGAATTTATTGTTGAACACAGTGTTGGGCATCTAGTAAGTACTAGGCATTCTTTCTTCCTGTCTTCCTTTCCTCCTCCTCCTCCTCAACCTTTTCCTCCTCCTTCTCTCTCTATATATATACACAAATGTATATGTGCGTGTATATATATATATATGTAAACATAATTTTAGTTATATATAAAATTATTCAGACATGCTATCCCAAAAGTCTTAGAGCCATTTTAAGCATTTTAAGGTTTAATAGATGAAAATTACACTAGGTGTTTTGGAGCATCCTACACACACACACACACACACACACACACACACACACACACACACACAAGACTGTAAGTAACGCTTCAATTTCGTATATAATTCTTTTATGTGTTGTGTATAGTGAAATGTTCATGTTAATGTTTACTGTCATTATATATGTATGTATATATATATGTATATATATACATATGTGTATATATATATATATATGTATGAGATTTGAACTTAAAGAAAGTGTCATTAGAACAAGGAGGAGGGAGGATTTTTTTTTCATGCAGGAGAAACAAGTAGCACTGAGCTTTGAAGGCTACCTGGGATATGGATAAGCAGAGCTGTCCAGACTAAGATGAATGTATCTTATAATTAGTTTTCAACTTAGCCATATTTACCGAATAAATTCTAGTTAATGACGCTCACTTTCCTCTTTTGAGGTTTCTTAACTCCCTTACTAATTCTCAAATCTGTAGAAAGCCTTGGGCCTTTCCTTTTCCCATACATAATCAGGCAATTCCACAGTCTCATGAGCATGCTAAACACACACACACATACCACCATTAAGATTTTTATGACAAAAATAAGGAATGTTAGAAACTAATCATTTATGTGTTCACTAAATGAGTATCTTCAGAGAGCCAAAGTATTTACTGATTTATGAGAGCTGGCTACATCTTATTGACCTTGGCCCCTGACCAGGATCGTCAGAAGGTTCCAACCCTCTAACTGTAACCCTAAATGCTTCACCCGAGCTATCTTTTTGCCATTTCTTCAGTTACATTAACCAAAGGCAGCTAGGTAGCTCAGTGGATAGAGCGCGAGTCCTGGAATCAGGAAGACCTGAGTTCAAATCTGACCTCAGACACTTATTAGCTGTGTGACCCTGGGCAAGTTACTAACTTCTGTTTGGCTTAATCCACTGATGCAGGAAATGGCAAACCTCTCCAGTGTCTTTGCCAAGAAAACTCCATGCACAGTATTGGTGTTCTGTGGTCCACAGGTTTGCTAAAAGTCAGACACAGCTGAACAATTAAACAACTACAATCTGAGAATTGACAATTCCATGACTCCAGTCCTCGACCCCATCCCCATCTCTGTGACTTTCCAGACCAAAACGCTTTTTTCCAAACCTATGTATGTATGTATACACATATTCATATACATGCACGTGTGTTCACCTGTCTACATAGTGTGTTTATGGGTGTGTGTTTGTATTACAGTATGTGTGTGATCTCTCCCTCTTAGAATATAAGCTTCTTGAGGACAGAGATTGTCTCTCTTTTGTTTTTGTATCCATGGTGTTTAGCACAGTGCTGAGGACACAGAAAGCATTTAATACATTCTTTTTTATTCATTCATTTATTCCTTCAATCAACAAACATTTATTAATTTCCTGTTATATTTTAGCATTATGCTTGACGAGGAGGGGGCATACAGAGGGAGGGGGGCGGTACAGTGTCAATACAAAAGTAAAAAGGACACAATCCCCACAGTCAGGGAGCTTACTATCTACTAAGGGAAGAATAGGTGTATATTCACACTTGCATGTACATAGTACATGTAGACACATACAAAGATATATGTATACCTATATATATGTGCATATATTATATTTATATATAATGCTATGGTAAGTGTGTCAGAGAAATGCAAAACAAAATGCCACAGGAAATCCAAGGAGGGCTGTGAGAATTAGAGAAATGTTTTGTGGAAGGGGTAGAATTTCAGTTGTACTTTAAAAGAAAGGTCAGGATTTCATAGTTTGTAAGGTAAGGCGCTGTCCTTTCATATGGAGCAATTTTGTACTTAAAAGAAATAATGTCAGGGGCAGCTAAGTGGCACAGTGAGTAGAACATGGGCCCTGGAGTCAGGAGGACCTGAGTTCAAATCTGGCCTCAGACATTTGACACACTTATTAGCTGTGTGACCTCGGGCAAGTCACTTAACCCCAATTGCATTGCCTTCCCCCCTCCAAAAAACCCTAGTAATAATCATTTCAAAAGTTAAGAAGTTTTAAATAAAAGAAATAGTGTTCTTGCATAAAGAAAATAATATAATTATATCAGTTGTTAAAATGACATAAAGTATTATCCCTATTTATAGGTGAACAATTTGGTGCCTAAAAAGAGTGGGAAAAGAACTTTGGTTGAATAAAAACTGCTAAAATCTTTATAAAAAAATGCTGGGGGGGCGGAGCTAAGATGGCAGCTGGAAAACAGGGACTAGTGTGAGCTCCCTGCCAAGTCCCTCCAAAAACCTATAAAAAATGGCTCTGAACCAGTTCTAGAACTGCAGAACCCACGAAATAGCAGAGGGAAGCAGGGCTCTTGCCCAGGACAGCCTGGATGGTCTCTGGGTAAGCTCTATCCCACACAGAGCTAGGAGCAGAGCGGAGCAGAGCAGAGCCCAGCGTGGGCGGCGTGGACCAATCAAACCAGGAGCCGGGTGGAGCAGGGCCTAACACCCTGAATCAGTGAGCTGTGGCAGTTACCACACTTCTCAACCCACAAACACCAAAGATAACAGAGAAGGTTAGTGGAAAAAGCTGCTGGGGACAGGGAGTTTGTGGTTGGGCCACTGCCCCCAGGGGCAGGGGAGGTGGGGCAGCTACAAAACTACAGCTGCAGTGGCTTCTGGCCCCAGGCCCATCTGGTGGGAGGAATTAAGTGGCTGATCAGAGCAGGAGTGAAGAGCCTGCTGAAGATCTAAGTCCAGTCCAGGTTGGGGGTTCTTGGGGAAGGAGGAGTGCTGCTGTGGCAGAGCTGGCGCATACCCCCAAGCTTGGAACATAGAGCTCTGTACTCTATAAGCAGTCATACCCTGCTGAAAAACTCAAGGGTCAAGTAAATTGGCTGGGAACATGGCCAGGCAGCGAAAACACACCCAGATTCAGTCTCAGACTCTGGAATCTTTCCTTGGTGACAAAGAAGACCAAAACATACAGCCAGAAGAAATCAACAAAGTCAAAGAGCCTACAACAAAAGCCTCCAAGAAAAACATGAACTGGTCTCAGGTCATGGAAGAGCTCAAAAAGGATTTGGAAAAGCAAGTTAGAGA
>CM053623.1:404002773-404032374 GCA_028646595.1 Phalanger gymnotis
AGTTCTGTAGGAAGGGAAGAGGGGGCAAGTGAGGGAATGTGAGTGAATCTTGATCTCATCGGATTTGACCTGAGAAAGGAATCATACACACTCAATTGGGTATCTTACCCCACAGGAAAGAAGGAGGAAGAAGATAAAAAAGGTGGGGGGGACAATAGAAGGGAGGGCAGATAGAGGGAGGAGGTAATCAAAAGCAAACGCTTTTGAAAAGGGACAGGGTCAAGGGAGAAAATTGAATGAAAGGGGATAGGATGGGATAGGATAGGATAGGAAGGAGCAAAATATAGTTAGTCTTTCACAACATGAGTATTGTGGAAGGGTTTTACATAATGATACTCATGTGGCCTATGTTGAATTTCTTGCCTTCTTAGGGACAGTGGGTGGGGAGAGAAGAGGGAAGAGAATTTGGAACTCAAAGTTTTAAAAGAATATGTTCAAAAAAAAGTTGTTGTATGCAACTAGGAAATATGATTTACAGGCAATGGGGCATAGAAATCTGTCTAGCTCTACACGAAAGTAAGGGAAAAGGGGATGCATGGGGAGTGGGGTGACAGAAGGGAGGGCAGACTAGGAAACAGGGCAATCAGAATATATGACATCTTGGAATGGGTGGGTAGGGTAGAAATGGGGAGAAAATTTGTAATTGAAACTCTTGTGAAAATCCATGCTTAAAACTAAGAATATGAAATAAATAAACAACAAACAAACAAATAAAAAATAAGCAAAAAAAGTTTGCTTTTGATTACCTCCTCCCCCCACTCTGCCCTCCATTTTATCATCCCCCTGTCTTATCCTCTTCCACCCTACATTCCTGTAGAGTAAGATAGCCAATTGAGTGTCTATTTCTTCTCTCCTCAAGTCAGACCTGATGAGAGCAAGATTCAATAATTCCCTTTCACCTCCTTCCTCTTCCCTTCCATTATAACTGCTTTTCCTTGCCACTTTTATGTGAGGTGATTTATCCCATTCTATCTTTCTCTTTCTCCTTCTCCCAATATATTCTTCTCTCACCCCTTAATTTTGTTTTATTTTTCAGATATCATCCCTTCATATTTAACTCACCCTGTTTCTTGTCCATATATATATTCCCTTCAACTACCCTAATACTAAGAAAGGCTTCAAAAAAGTTCAACTTTGGTTAGTCCCTTATGATTTCTCTTTCCTGTTTACCTTTTCATGCTTCTCTTGATTCTTGTATTTGAAAATCAAATTTTCTATCCAGCTCTAGTCTTTTCACTGAGAAAACTTGGAAGTCCTCTATTTTATTGAAAATCTATGTTTTGCCCTGGAGTATTATGCTCAGTTTTGCTGGGTACATGATTCTTGGTTTTAATCCTAGCTCCTTTGACCTCAAGAATATCATATTCCAAGCCCTTTGATAACTTAATGAAGAAGCTGCTAGATCTTGTGTTATCATGATTTTGTTTCCACAATACTCAAATTGTTTGTTTCTGGCTGCTTGCAATATTTTCTCCTTGACCTGGGAACTCTGGAACTTGGCTACAATATTCCTAGGAGTTTTCTTTTTGGAGTCTTTTTTCAAGAAGTGATTGGTGGATTCTTTAAATTTCTGTTTTACCCTCTGGTTTTAGAATATCAGGGCAGTTTTCCTTGATAATTTCTTGAAAGATGATGTCTAGGCTCTTATTTTGATCATGGCTTTCAGGTAGTCCAATAATTTTTAAATTATCTTGTGGGTCTATTCTCCAGGTCAGTATTTTTTCCAGTGAGATATTTCACATTGTCTTCCATTTTTTCATTCCTTTGGTTCTGTTTTTAACATTTTGATTTCTCATCAAGTCACTAGCTTCCACTTGCTCCATTCTAATTTTTAAGGTAGTATTTTCTTCTGTGGTCTTTTGGACCTGCTTTTCCATTTGGCTAATTCTGCCTTTTAAGGCATTCTTCTCCCCATTGGCTTTTTGTAGCTCTTTTGCCACTTGAGTTAGTCTATTTTTAAGGTGTTATTTTCTTCAGTATTTTTGAGGTCTACTTTAGCAAGTTGTTGACTTCTTTTTTGTGATTTTCTTGCATCATTCTCATTTCTCTTCCCAATTTTTCCTCTACTCCTAATTGCCTTTCTAAATCCTTTTTGAGTTCTTTCACGACCTGATATCAATTCATATTTTTCTTGGAGGCTTTTGATGTAGGCTCATTGACTTTGTTTACTATCTCTGGCTATATCTTGTATCTTGTCACCAAAAAAAGTTTCTATAGTCTGAGTCTGAGTCTTTTTATGATGCTTGCTCATCTTACCAGCCAGTTACTTGACTTTTGAGCTTTTGGACAGGGAATGACTGCCTTCAGAGTGGAGAGTATTTTGTCCCAAGCTTCAGGGGTCTTGCACTGCTGTTTTTAGAGCTACTTCTATTCTGAGGTGGTATGATACTCCTCTCCTGGCCTGTACTCTTGTCTTTGAGTGACAATACTCCTTTAGGCCCTGTAGCTACCAGGAGGACTCCATTTCCACAGTCACCACAAGCTCTGCCACACCAGTATTCCTCCTCCCCCAAGAACCACCAACCATGACTGTGACCCAGATCCAAGGAGGGCAAAGAAAGAGAACCCTGCCTCTGCACCAGCAAAGTGCTCCCTGCACTCCCCCACTGATCCACAGCTTGATTCCTCCCACTGTGTGGGCCTGAAGATGGAAGCAACTGCTGCTGGAGCTCTGCAAGCAGCCCTAGGAGCTTCCTGCTGCTGCTGCCACCATGCCACCTGCACCGCCTTTGGGGCTGGGATCGGACCACGTACTTCTCTTACCCAGATCCAGCAGTTTTCCAACTGACCTGATAAGTTGTCTTTAGCATCTGTGGTTTGAGAAGTCTGGTAACTGCTACAGCTCAGTGATTCATGGCGCTAAGGCCTGCTCCTCCCAATCTATTCCCAGCCTCAACATTCCTGGCACCATCCATGGTGAGCTGCACTCCGCTCCCAGTACGATGCAATAAAATTTTCCTAGTTACCATATAGGCCATCTTGGGCTGGAGACCTGCTTCCCTCTGTTATTTCGTGGGTTCTGTAGCTCTAGAATTTGTTCAGAGACATTTTTACAGGTGTTTGGAGGGATTTGTGGGAGAGCTTAAGGGAGTCCCTGTTTTCCAGCTGTCATCTTGGCTCTGCCTCCCTCTGTTCTATATTCTAAGGCCTCTTCCTGTTCTGTCATTCCACCAATATACAAGTATGGAAAACAGTCCCTATTCAAACCCCCCCCCCAAAAAAAATGAGGAACCAAGCTGTCAAGAATATGTATCAGTTGTTATAATTGATTACTTTCCACCTAACTTGCTTTAGCTTTAGTCTACATGAGTTCTGAATATAGAATGATCTCCCCTCCTTAGTACCCTTGGTCCCATTCACTGTTCTCTGGCTAAGTGCTCATGAAACTTAATGTAATATAATGTCAGAAGCCAGGAGGCTGAAATGTTTCCAGCCTCCTGGGCTGTCTGAAATCATTTCGAAGCTAGTGATACCTTTCATGGGGGGATGGGTGGGGAGTGCAGGGAAAGAGGGATAAGAGAAATTAAATACTAAATTACATAATAGCACATAATTAATGTTTCATCTTTGATATTAATCCAATAAAATGTCAAAAGAAAAAACCTTTAAGTGATTCCAGGAAAAAAAGATGTAGGGCTCAGCATAAAGGTTTAACTTGATAATTTCTAAAAATATCAAGATTCAAGTTTATATGCAGTATATTCTTCAGGTTACAAGAATAGTCTTGGCCTGGCATGAAGGAGAGGTTTTTTAGAAAGAGGCTGAATGCAACCTCCCGGATCACCCAATAACTTGTCTTCACTGAATCTGTATCTCATTCACTTTTGGCTTCCTTGGATTTGACTTCTGCTCTTCCTTTTTGACCACTTACCTAGAATAATTTGCATCTTTCTGTCCCCTTCAACTTGGCTCATGATTCATTTCTTCTCTTGCCTAGTTTCTTGTATTTGGCATGTTTGAGGATCATAGGATTTAGAATTGAAAAGGCCTTAGAAAAAGGCCTTAGAATTGAAAAGCCCCCTCTCCCGCCTTTTGTTAACAAGGACAAAATGGAGACCTCCAAAGATGAAGGAGCTTTCCAGAGTTCAAAAGTAGAGTCAATAACAGAGCTAGGATTTGAAATTGGTTTTCTGAATCCAAAATAGTGCTCATATAACTACAGTATTTGCGGGTCCCCTTCACCCCCCTTGACTTACTTTTTACTCTTCTATTCACAGTCCAATTTGTTCTAGCTTCTAACAAATACCTTTCAAAGAAGTCCCAGCTATCCAGGTCCTTACTCAGGACCCTTCAACTTATGAATTGGAGAGAAGGAAAGAGGAAATACACAGTTCAATTTTAGGTATTGGAATTGTTTCTACTTGCTTTCTACATGTATCAACAATGTTGCTAGCAGCTGCTTTGGGGGTGAAAGACCAATAACAACCACACACAGGAGGGCTGCTAGCACAGGTTCTTTGATCTGCCTTTCTAAGGAAAGCAACTTTAAGGGGTTAACAGTCTCACTTTAATCAAACATACATATATAATTCACTTAAATTCATGGGGAAAAGCCATCACCCTGAACTTCAGAGCAAATACAAATAGAAATTGCAAACATGGACAATATAAACAGAGCAAATAGAAATCATTAGACAGGCTTCTGTCTGTCCACAGCAATATATGTAATTACCAGAGAGAGAGAGAGAAGCACCAACATCCAGGTTTTCTTCAAAGCCGGGGTGGGGGCGGGGAGTGGGGGTTCCTTAATGGCTATCCATGTTCTCCATGCCAACACTCTTCCAATGAGTGAGTCACACACAAAATGTGAACTTCTGAGTTTATATACCCTTCTTAGGGCCCGAAGGCTTCACACCTAATCAGCAAAATGGTGTGGGCCTGGGGTTTAATATCTACTTAGCAAAAGGATGTGGGCCTGGGGACTAGCACCTAACAAGTGGTAATCAAAGGCACTTGATTACTTTAGCATTCTAAAAGAGAAAACAGTGAAAAAAGTCCCACCTTAATTAATATTACAGTTATGATGCTGCTGTAGCCAGTACCTCAGTAGCTATGGTTCCTGAAGACCCAGGATTGAAAATTCTTGTCACCCAAATCTGCCATTTCAAATAGTTTGACATCAAATATTTACATGCTTTTAGCAATCCAAATTTCACTAAAGGAATTGTATTTGGACATATGCCTTATCTCCCTTCCAGATCCAGCCAAACTGGGTTACTTATTATGCCAACCACAAGGCTTTGCTAATTGCCCTGTCATTTATGCCTTAAAGGGCCCACTGGGGACTTTCCAGCTACCTTGTAGCCAAATCATCCTCTGCATACAGTATCCTCCTCACTAAGAGCAGAGATTATGTTGTTTTTCTTTTTATATCAACAGCAATTAGCGCAGTGCTTGGTATAAAGTAGGATGGACTTTGTAGGTGTAGACAGTTCCTAGCTGAAGAAACCTCCTCTACAAATGCAAGTCGACACCTTCATGGTAACTTCTAATCTTAGAAAGTCACCTAGAGTAGAAGTGTCAACTATCGGTCCCACAGTGCTGCCTGGTATAAGGCTTATACCAGATTAAAATGTAATCGGGAAATATTTAACAAAATAAACAAAAATACAATTAAAAAGCATATATAGTATTACATTTTAAAACTAAGTCAATATGTAGCCACAGGGATCCTTATATATAGATTAGTAGTCCCCATTTTTATTTAAGTTTGACACTGCTTGGTCTGGGTGGGGCAGCTAGGTAGAGCAGTGGATAGAATGCCAGGCCTAGAGTGGGGAAGACGAGTTCAAATTCAGCCTCAGACACTTCCTAGATATGTGACCATGCACAAGTCACTTAACCCTTCTTGCCTCAATTTCCTCATCTGTAAAATGAGCTAGAGAAGGAAATGACAAACCACTCTAGTATCTTCGCCAAGAAGACCCCAGAGGATAAGCTCGTGAGAAGCACCACAGAAGACCCTTTCCCCCAAGATGGCACCAAAGATGAAGAAGGAAGCTATTGTCCCCCCCAAGACAGAGACCAAGTCCAAGGCCTTGAAGGCCAAGAAGGCAGTGTTGAAGGGTGTCCACAGCCACAAAAAGAAGAAGATCCAAACATCCCCCACCTTTCGGCGATCCAAGACAGTAAGACTTCGAAGGCAGCCCAAATACCCTCAGAAAAGTGCCCCTCAGAGAAACAAACTGGATCACTATGGCACCATGAAGTTCCCCTTGACCACTGAGTCTGGTATGAAGAAGATTGAGGTCAACAACACCCTAGTCTTCATTGTGGACGTCAAAGCCAACAAGCATCAGATAAAGCAGGCAGTAAAGAAGCTGTATGACATCGATGTGGCCAAGGTCAACACACTGATCCGGCCTGATGGAGAGAAGAAGGCCTATGTCTGACTTGCTCCAGACTACAATGCTTTAGATGTTGCCAGCAAAACTGGAATCATCTAAACTACATCCAGCTATCCCACTCCACCTACAATAAGAGGTTTTCCAGTACAAAAAAAAAGAAGATCCCAGAGGGGATCACAAAGAGTCAGACATGTCTGAAACAACAGAAGCTACTACTACTTGACTTTGAGAGATGTGCCCAAGGTCACGCAGCAGAGGCAGAACTCAGGCAGAGGTTAGCTTTCTATCCACTAGACGATCGTTACCTATCGTATACTCAATACATGCTTTTTTCATCCATCCATTCATTCATTTGTTTGTTCATCTACTCTTTACCTCCTGGATTGTGAAATTCTTTCCTTGCCTAGGAATGTATTTTAAGAGAAAAAAAAGAAAACAGAAGAGTAAATATTATTTTACAGCTAGTTACATAATGGTATATAATTAAAGTTCAGTTCTTAAAATTAATTCAGCAAGAGGTCAAAGGCTGTTTGAATGATTCTGAAAAATAGAAAAACTCAACATAAAAATATAACTTGGATGTTGTAGAAACACAGATTAGCACACATTTTCAATTGTTAATTATCTGGAAGCCTTGAAATGAATGAAATAACAAACTATTTATTCCTAAAGCAGGGAGGTATGTTAGATATATTGGGGAAAATATAGAGTGCTCCATTTGGATTCAGAAATCTGAGTTCAGATCCTAGCTTTGCAATTTATTAATAGTTCACACATTTATTCAGCACCTATTTTGTGCAAGGCATGGTGACAGATGTTTTGGATACAAAGACAAAATTAAAAACAGTCTCCGTTCTCAAAGATTTAATATTTCACTAGGGGGGAAGGGTAGGGTAGATATACCAGATAAAATCTGTGAAGGAGTTAGGAGGAATAGAGTGCTAACATCTAGCAGGATTAGGAAAGGCATCCAATAAAGAGGTCAAGAACAGAAAGAGATGACGTGAAGAGAGTGCATCCCAAATGTAGGGGAGATGTGTAGAGGGATGAAGGTAAGAGATGGAATGGCGAGTTGGAGGAATATTAATTAGACCAGTTTGACTGGAATATAGAGTGCGTGGAGGAGTATAATACAAGATTATCCTTAAAAGGTAGGCTGGTGATATGGAGCCAAATTATAAAGGATTTTACATGCAATTTACCCTCAAGATAATAGTGAGGAGTCACTGAACTTCTTGTTATCCCTATTCAGAGGGGATACAGGATGGATGATGATCTAGCAAAAGAGATGGAGAGGAGAACTGAGAGTGGTGTTAGAAAAACAAGGAAACAGAAAGTATCCAGGAGGAGAGAGAATGATCAGATGCCACAAAAAATGTAAAGAATGAAGACAGAGGAAAATTCATCAGATTCTAAAATGTGGAAATCATTGATAACCTTGGAGAGAATAGTTTCACTCCAGTGGTGAAATTGGCAGTCAGCAAGAAGTTGAGCAGTGAGTGGGAGAAGAGAAAGGGGAGGTAATTGTTGTAGATGGACTGTTTGACCTTCAGAGAGTCATTTCAAATGTAGGTTTCAGCTTACTCATTTTTAGAATGAAAGAGGTGGAGTAAGTGAACAATTCTTAACTGTTTTGTATCATGGACAGCTCTGGCAGCCTGGTGAATCTATGAATCCTTTTTCAGAATCATGCTTTTAAATGCATTAAATAAAATACTTACAAAGAAAAACAATTATGTTAAGATACCGTTCACTATATATATATATGTATACATATACATATATGCACATATATGTATATCTGTGTGCATACACACACAGAGAAACATATATTGCATGGAACCAAGAACTCCTGGAATAAAAGCCCCTTCTTTCTCTCCTCTCACCTTTCTCCTTGCTTCCACTCTGTTCTATCCCATACCAGAATCCCTTGGTGTTCAACCCTATTGCCACAGCTCATTTGGACTTACCTCCATTTCATGGAATAGGGTTGACTTCTCTACCTCTAGCCAATCAGCGGTGCCTGCCCTGACTGTTATCACCCCTCCATCTTACGTGGATGAACTAGTCATATATGTGAATGTACACACACATGCACATATACGGACACACTAACCCATGCCTAGGACTTTTCCAACACTTCTGGCCCCATTTCCACCTCCATTGACTCCCCTCTCCATCTGAATGTACGTTTTCCATTTCCTACATTCTTCCTATGACATTAACTCCCTCCCGTATCATTCTTAAAGTCCTTATGGACTTTTTATGGATAGTCCTTAGTAACATTAGGTCATGTAGTAGAACACGCTTGAAACAAGTGAGTAAGTTATACTTGCAGTCAGAAGATATGCCTTAGAGTTTCACTTCTGATACCAGCTATATTACCTTTGGCAAATAATTTTGCTTCTGACCATTAGTTTGCTTATCTAAAAAAATGAAGAGATTAGACTGGATGGTCTCATGTCTATTCATGGAGTAAATACTGTGAACCAACGAACTCCATTGAACCTAATTTTCCTTATCTTTTAATAATACTTGCATTATCCACCTCTCTGGGTTGTTGTGGGATAGCTGCTTTATAAACAATAAAAGAGAGATGGAAATAGGAGCCATTATTACTCATCAAAAGTCCAAGTTATACAGCCTGAGTATGAAAAGCTATTATTCCAAATGCTGCCAACTTCCCACTTGAAATCAAAAGGCATTCTTGATATGACTTCTTTCTGCATTCAAATTGTTATGAGATGTTTTATGAAGCCCTGGATCTTTTCAAAGTACTTTAAAAGAGGTCATTTAATGGAAAGTTATTTTTCACAAAATCCTCCTCAGGTAGGGGGACATGATTAAATCCATTTTATAGGTAAAGAAACAGGCAGAGAGATATTAAGCACACTATCTCCCTCACTTGACAATTTAGTTCTCCAGTTTCAATATTCACTGAAAAGGAAAAAAAAATGAGGCAGAGTGGTACCATGACTAAAATGCTGACTCTGGACTCTAAGGCCCGGAGTTCCCTGTCTGAATGACTTTGGACTTAGTCCTTTAACCTCTCTGGGCTTCCGTTTTCTCATTTGTCAGATGAAGCTGAGATGACTTCTCAGGGTCCTGTGAGCTCTAAAATTGATAATCTTTGACCTCTGACTTTTGTGGCATCCTTCCCTATGGTAGGACTAGAACTATCCCTGTGCTAGGACTTGGGGAGATTCAAAGGAAGGATGGAGGAAGGGACTTTGCCTAAGAGAAGCCTGCAGTTTCAGAACTCCACTTGAACTACAGAGAAATCAAGTAAATCAGTGAGGAAAACCTTGGAAATACCATTTACACCAGTTTCCTAAAGAAATTGATTCATCATGTGGGGTAGCTCTTGGTGGGGGGTGGGGAGAGGAGTGGGAGTGATAAAGGGCTAAATTTAGGCAATGTGAAAATAGAAGATATCAGTGTGGTTTTATTTAAAAATGGGGAAAAAAAAGAAGCAGCTTTGGTGGCAGGCTAGTCTCCAGCGAATTGAATAGCAACTAGGAAGTCAGAAGGTCTGTTCTGATCGTTGATCCACCACTAATTTGCACGTAGTCTTAGGCAAATCACCTCCATTGTCTTTTCTGTAAAATAGTTTTAGGAGCAGATGATCTCAAAGGCCTTTCCAACTCTTGTTGTGATTGGGTGATTTTTGAGATTTCTGTACCCCCCGGGTTTGTTATTTCCCGTGTCTATCACTTTCCCTCTTTGGCAAATGGAGACAGCATTACTCATGTAGTTGTGAGAATCACAAGAGATGATGGATGTAAGTAAATGGTGGTGGAGGTGGCCTGGAATAGAGAGAAGAGTACAGCCTTTATAGTGACAAGGCCTGGCAGTGAGTCCCTGTCTGCCATTGGTTCTCTATGCAACCAATGGCAAGCCATTTTCCCTCTAAAGGCCTTAATTTGCTGTTCTGTAAAATGAGAGAGTTGGGCTAGTGACAATTTGTAATGGTTCATTGTCTCTGTGAGCATAGGAGATACACATACATGAATATGTTTATGCACACGCATATACATACATGCACATAGACTACCACTCCTATGAAATAAGAGCAGTGGATTAGGTAATCTAGTCTGTGATCAGAAGGTTGTATTTATTACTAATAAATACCCTGGGCCATGGCCCTGTCAAGCAAGTAGGGGTTATGAATGACCCATGAGTTGCTCACTGAGACCATGTCCTAAGGAAGCAGTCTAAATAGGGGATTTTGCTTCGATGTGTGTGTTTCAGGTCAATTTGACTAACATTTTTCTTTCTTTGCAGTATACTCTGCTATGAACTTGAAAGGTTGTGCCCTGAGATGAATGAATGAATTATATCAAGGATTTATTGTATGCCAGGCACTGTGCTAAGCCCTGGAGATACAAATTAAAAAAAATGTTAATTTCAATTTAAAAATTTGGCCAGAGTTACTGAGTCAGAGTTCCAGTGAGGCCTAACAGTGAGGCCCAAAACTTGCTGTGCTCAAGATAAGGATTCCAAATAGGATTTTACAGTGGATTTGTCCATTTGTTCATTCATTCTAACATTTATAGAATGATAAACTTTCAAAATTATGAAGGTCATCAGTGGCCGTTAGCCTAACCTGTACCTAGAAAAGACAAACTTCTTCAACAAATGCAACAAGTAGTCATCATCCATTGTTTTAAGACTTCCAGTAAATGATATTTCATTCAATTGTGGGGTAACCCTAGTTGTTAACAAGTTTTTCCCCTGAATCAAGTCTTAATTTTGCCTTTTGTGAAAGTGATACCCATGGCTTCTTGCTCTGGAGACAAGCAGATCAAGGTTAACCTCTCTTCCAAATGGCAGCCCTTCATATATTTAAAGGAATTTCTCATCCTCCTTCCCCCCCACACCTCCCCCCCCCACACACGCACACGTGCACACATGCACACACACACACACACACACACAGATTCTTGAGGGTAATTATCCCCAGATCCTTTGACCCATCTTCAAATGGCATCAACTCAAAGTTCTTACCATCCTGATTACCTTCTCCCAAACATTCTCCACCTTACATTGTCTTTCCTAAAATGTGACTCCTAGAACTGAGCTCAGCATCCCAGATGTTTCTTGCCTAGGGTAGAGGCCAAGGGGTTATCTCCTCCTTGTTCATTTAAGGGAAGTTTCTCTCAAGGTAACCCCAAAGCCCTAAATCTTTCACAGCTGCTATGACTCATGGCTGACTCACATTGGGCTCACTGCCCTCTAAAACCTCTAGGTCTTTTATTAGCTGATTTGCCGTCTAATCATCCCTCCCTCAGACCGTACGTGTCAGGTTGACTTTTAGATCCCAAGTGTAAGACTTTACATTTATCCCAATTACTTTTGTTATTTGATTTAGTCCAATGTTCCAGCCTGTCAAAACCCTTTGGAATACTGACTATGTCATCCGCTGTGTTCACTTTCCCACCCAGCCTTTTCTCCTTTCCAAATGTGATAAATGTATTCATACACAAAACATCTGTTAAGATCTACTATGTACATTAGAGAACAGTACATTGTGCAGAGTACTGCACAGTGAGAGGATTGGTACAGATAGACTCTTCTCCGTTCTGAAAATACAAGGATGGAGTTACATAGTCCCTGCCCTCAAGGAGCTTTTAACCTACTATAAAAAGGGAAAATGTATGCACAGATCATATAAATATATATCTATACATACACATATATGTATATATAGACATGTATATATATACATTATATAATATGTATACATTTATATATATACATACATAGTTACAAATGCACAAGAAAAATAAAAACAAAATGCCAGCATATCAGATGAAAAAGTGGTTCCTTCGCGATAGGAGATTAGGGAAGACTTCATAGAAGAACTAGGCCTTGAAGGATGGAGAGAAAATTGAAAGGCTGAAGGGGGGCATTTCAGTTATAGAATCTGTGAAAGGAAAAGCATAAAGTCATAGAATTATAGGGTGTACATATCAGAGAAGTAATAAAGTGTCAAAGCTGGAAAGACGTTATAAATTATTTAGTCCGAACTCATTGAAGAGATCAGTAAATTGAGTCTTTGAGAAGTTACATGACTTGCTTAAAGTCATATATGACAGAGGAAATGACAGAGGAAATGACAGAGGAAAGATTAGTGCCAAGGCCTCCTGATTCTGGTCCAGTGTTCTTTCCTCCATATTTGGCAATGTATCACAGTTAGCTCCAGTGTCGCTTACAGATGACCCCTCTGCAATAATTTCCTCAAAGCTCTGCTAGGGAAGGATGAAGGGATGAGTGAAGTGTGCCAAGCTTTGAATCTGTCAGTACAGGAAGAATCAACACAATGTAACTTTGAAAGAGATAAGCCAAGAAAAAAGAACAACTCAAAATTAATTGGAAGGACAGCACCTCTGCAACAGGGATTGATCTTTGCCTTTCCAGGCATTGTGCTGCCAAAGCAGAATGAGAATAAAAGCATGAAGAGAGATCACAAGGTTTATCCCCCTTGGCTCAGGGTCAAAAAAATAACAACAAAACAAAAAACCCCAGAGCAACACAAGATGATTGTTTTCATGTTATTGCTTACATTGACCTTGGTGTTTTGGATTGCAAAAAGATGGACTTGGGGCTGTTTTCCCCAAGATCTACTTTCTCACAGCTTAAGTTCAAGCTCTAATTCTACTGCTAACCTGGTATATGATGGTCAGCAATATCTTTCCTTTTTTTGGCCTCAATTTCCTTATCTATCAAAGGAAGGAACTGGAAGCAAAGAAAAGCTACCAGTTACTATATAGCCCTTAACAGTTACAAAGCACTTTCTCCTGGAAGTATTATGTAGGAGAAAAATTCAGGAGTCATAAATTCTGGGCTTGAACCCCATCTAATTACTACTGACCTTGGCCAAACAGCTTTTTCTCTATGGGTTTCGGTTTCTGTATGTGCAAAATGAAGGCGATGATCTCTCAAGGTCCTTTCTAGTGCTAATGTTCCATGATTTCATGATTCATTTGGGCCTCACAATAATCCTGCCAAATAAGTGATGCAGGGCAGGTATGACTAGCCCCATTTTAGTGTAAAGCAAGTCAAATTTCTGAAAAGTTTTATGACTTGCCCAATCAGTATCACATAGCTAATAAATGATGTAGCTGGATTCATACCTGTCTGCTATTTGAAATCCATACTTAAAGGCCTTCCCAGTATACATCATAATGATGCTTCCAGTTTTAATAATCTTTGAGTCTGTGTAATAGTAGGTTTGATTTCAAACCTCTATCTGCCCCTTGAAGTACTGTTTCAACCCGGGGGCAAGTATTTTGCCGCCTCTGAGTTTGCTCACTTCATTCACTTGAATATTGCTTTCTAGGAGTCCTCTCTTATAAAATTCAAGGATTTTTATTAGCTTCCCTCTGTGGATATCTAAATGGAATTGGCTATGTGCTTTGATGGAAAACATTAAGTTAGAATAAACAGAATCCTTACGTACTCTTCTTTTTCATGTAAAAACTATTTTGAGTGCCAACTATACGGGCAAACCATTCTATAAAAACTATATAACTGCTCTGTTCTATGCAATTGGAGAGTGGTAGGTGGATTGGGAAGATGATACTGAGAAATATAAAATGGTCTCTCCTCTCTAGCATCTTCATCTTGTTTTGGAAATAAGAGTCCTACTCCTTGAAAGCAGTCTGAATATTCTTCTGGATGCACAGATTTGGCCTTGTCACTTCTCTACTCTGAAGACCCTCACTGACTCCTCATTGCCTATAGGATGGACTATAAATCCATCTTTCTTGTCTTCTTTTTTTTGTTTTTGTTTTTTGGCAGGGGAGTTGGGCTTAAGTGAGTCGCCCAAGGTCACACGGCTAGTAAGTGTATCAAGTGTCTGAGGCCAGATTTGAACTCAGGTCCTCCTGACTCCAGGATCGGTGCTCTACTCACTGCGCCACCTAACTGCCCCATCTTTCTTGTCTTCTAAGTCATCTTCCTTGCATCTGCCTCTGAATTTTCCTTTCAACCATGTCATATGCTAGTTCTCCTCACAATCTATGCATGCAGCCCACTTTCTGCTTCCTAATCTTTTCTGTTATCATCTGCCTCCCTTCATTCACTTGGGCTCTCCCTATGCCCAGGATGCCATCATTCTTGATCTCTGCTTATCAAAATCCAGCTCAGGAGTCGCCTCCTTCATGAAGCCTTCCTTGGTCCCTTAATTCCTCTTCCTTCACTACCTTCCTCACTTTGCACAGCTCTCTCTCACTTAAATCCAATTCACTTGCAAGTAGTGGCATCACTTTCCTGATGCAATGATCCTCTTCAAGAATGAAGGACAAGGAACAACAATAGATTTTCTTGAAATACTTCATTTGCATCTCCTTTTTGATAACTCTAGTTTACCTTTATGATCAGCATTTATGAATGTGCCACATCCCTGTTCTTCCGCTCCTCATTAAGCTCCTTGAGGACAGGAATATAATTTTTCATTTTCTATCCTCTCCAGCATAGAGTGTTATTTAAAATGCATTTGGTAATCAGTTTAATCAATATGATGGTCAAATTAATAAAATCTTTGCAAATATAGTAGGATTATTGGATCCCCCTTCTCTTCTATTTTTCCTGCAGTGGGGGGAATCTCTTTCTATACTTGCTGAGGGAGAGAGGATCAGCACTGAGATAAAAAGCATGCTTGTTTACATCATTCCCAAATGTGGACTTTAAAAGTGGCAATGGCTTAGTCATCGTTTATTTAACTGTAGTTAATATGAAACGTCTTGCTCTTTTGATTGCCACTAAGCAGCAAATAGCTGGGAACAATTTGGCTCAAACTGAAATAACCTAATTCAAGTAAAATGGTCCTTGTTAGAAATGACTTTACAGTAACATAAAATGTCAGGTAAATTTATTGGATAATGTTTCGCTTTCTTGCTTTCTCACTTATTTCCCCACTAGCATGGTAGAGCAAGACAGAGAAGAATTAGAGCACATTGGCATCAATGCCATACTGAGTCCTTCAGGGGGAAATGTGCCTCTGGAAGAAGATGGTGGGAAATAACAAAAGATACACTTAGGAAGGTGCAAGCATGGAAAGAACTCAATGAGGTTTGTGAGTCTGGGGAGTGTGGCCAGCTTTGGCACTTGTTTGGTGGTAGGAATGATGCTGGTCTGAGCAACATCTCTCCCATCTTTCTCCTCTTCACTTTCAGTCTAAGTCCTCATGACCTCTGCATTTATTGTAATAAACTCCCAACAGGCTTTTCTGACTCAGGCTCCTCCTTTCTACTTCATCTTCACTCATTTACCAAGATAATCTTCGTAACGTGCTGTTCTGACCACCCCGTTCCTCTGCTCAGATGACTTGGGTGACTCCCTTACTGCTTACAGAACTGAATACTGAGTCCTGATTCTGGCATTGTCACAGTCTAGATGATCCTTCCAAACTACCTTTCCAGGATTATTTCCTAATTCTCACATTCATATACTCTTGATTCTAGCCAAACTGGACTGTCTTCCACATTTTGATGTTCTCCGTTCTCTTCCATCTCTCTCTTTTTCATACTGGTCACTCTCTTTGCAAAACCTCGGAATCCTCAAGTCTTTAAATTATTTACATTATCTTTCTTAATCACGGTTGACCTCAAATCCTGCCTTCTCCAGGACATCATCCCTGTTCTTTCCACCTCAGCCACACCAGCTAGAAGGGAGCCCTGAATGGAACAGAGGACTAATATAATGCAGTAGAAAAGTGTTGGCTTTGGAGTAGGAGTGTGTGGGTTCAAATCCTGCCTCAGCTTTGTATATTTGTGTGACAATTTCTTTGGTCTTTGGCTCTTCAGCTGGACTAAGTGACTTCTGAGGTTCATTTCAGCTCTAAATCATTGAAAACTTTTCAACCTCCCAGGCTTCTCTGTCACCTGCTCTAGATACAATCACCCTTTTTTCTTAAATTATATATATTTTTTCTGTACATGTTTCATTCCCTAACTTCAAGCATTGCGTAGTTTAAATTGAAAGGAGGATATAATAAGAAAAGCACTGACTCTAGACTTTTACAAATTTTAGCTTTGAATTTATTACCTGTGTGCCTCTGGGCACATCCCTTCCCACCCCCCTCCCCACCTCAGTTCCCCATCTATACAATGGAGATAGACTAGATTATGTGTAACCTTTCTTTTAGTGCTATAGCCTATCACCTTGGAACAGAGATTATATCATTTTTTACCTTTGTAACCTCATTGCTGAGCACAGTGCATTGTACATGGGAAGCACTTAATCGGGTCTGTCAAATTGACAGATTTAAGATTCCTATCTGATCAATATGAAGTGGTCTGCTTAAGTGCAGAGAAAACACAGGGAGAACCAAACCAAGTGGGGATAAAGGCAAAGGAAATGTGTCAAATATAGCCTGGGTCAGAATCATGATGAACAAGGTCCTACATTACAGATGTTGGAAATGGAAGAGACTTTGGAGACTGGTTACTCTAATCTTCTCATTGTACGAGAAAGGAAACTGAGCCACAAAGGGATGGAAAGTGATTTGCCCAAGGTCACACTGTGAGTCATTGGCAGAGCTGGGATTCTAATTAAGGTTTCCTGGCTCCCTATCTTTTTTCTCTTTGAGCTACATCATACTGTCTCACAATGCTTGGCAAATAAATGCTTAATGAATGCTTGTTAACTCAGCATGGGTAACAACAGAGGGATGGGTCATTGTAGAAGTCAAGTGTTTAAGTCTTGGATGAGCCCAACTGAGTTTGGGCTGGAATGGCAGCCTCGTGACTCTGAAATCTTAAATAACCTGAAGCACTGCAGGCCTAGTCCTGGCACCAAGAGACAGTCAGACTCAGTTTTAATACCAAATTGCCCTTTTCAAAGCATTCCAAAGCACGGACTTGGGATAATAAATCCTTTAAAAAAAGTTTGAATGCTAAAAATAGAAGGAAGCCACGATCTTTGCTTCTCACCGAATTTCTTTCTGATGTATTTCTCCTGTGGAGGAAGAAAGCATTGCGTGGTGATGAGAGCCGAAAAATCTCCTAGCAACCCCTGGCTGTCTCTGCGTTCCCTGGGTGGAGCTCTTACATGTTGACATAAATACCATAAATGTTCACTGTTTGGTCTACTTGGAAGATAGTTATTTTTAAATGAACCTCCTCTTTCCATTGGGAAGATGACCTCTCCTGTCCCCTTCTTAATGGAACTTTACAGAAAACATTTGTTCTAACCTATAAAAAAGGAATAATGTTAAGAGAGGCAGCCCAAACAGGAAAGACTTTGAGCCAGAGGAAGTACAGCTGTTCTCTGAAATGTTTCTCTCCCCCAGGCTTTAAGGTCTGTCATCAGAAGGAGCAATGGATTAGGATTCAGAAAATACAAGTTCTTCCTATGGAACCTGGACAGGTCACATCTCTCCCATGGTCCTATTTTCTCATGTTTAAGCCTGGGGGATTTGGACAAGGCCAACCACTGAATACAGCAAATTTTCTATGGTTCACAGAGCTTTTATTGCTCAAGGCCCTTTCTTTGTAAACCCTGTAAAGTATAAAATGAAACAGGATAAAATTGGTCTTTTGTCCTCTCTCCCTTCTTCACCCAGCATCCTTCTCCTCCCATGTCCTACTTCCTCCTCATCTCTGTCCTAAGCACTAGTTCCGATTCTCTAATTCATCTCCCTGAGACTGCAGAAGTTGAGAGGAGAGACAGTAGAGAATTTAGGTGCTTTACTAGTCCATAGCATATGGTGAGCTGGAAAATTGGAGGATAGCTCAAAATTGCTATTTTCCCATACTTCTAGCATTCTCTATTCTAGCATATCCCTTCCCAGTTTGACATTCAGTGTTCCATGGAGCAGTATATAGTATGCTGCCCTTGGTATCTGGAAGACCTGGGTTCAAATCCCATCTACTCACTGTGAAACCCTAGTAAGTCACTTCATCTCAGTGAGACTCAGTTTCCACATAAGTAACGGGAGTATAACAATAGCTCCTACTTTACAGAGTTGAGTTGAAGTTCCAATGAGATATTGTTATGTAAAACATTTTGCACACTTTTAAGTGCCATTTCAATGGTCATATTCCAAGGTCTCTTCCAATTCAAAGGCCCTTCCTGCTCTGATGTTCCATAGTAGCAGGTCCTTTTCTGTTCTGACATCCCATGTCAGACATATCTATTGAATTGATTGAATTCCATTTAGTTTGGTCCAAATTGACAAAATTATGGAGATTCTGCTACATACAAAGCACTGTACTATGTGCTGAAGACACAATCACAATTAGAAAACAGTCTCTGCCCTCAAAGTGTTTGCATTCTACCCAGAAGATAGCACATATATCCAGATAAGAAAATCCAAAGTAATTTCGGGAGCAAGGCAGCATCAGCATTGGGCAAGTAGGTGGCACTAGGAAGGAGCTAGGCCAGGAGTGGGGAACCTGCAGCCTCGAGGTCACATGTGGCCCTCTGTGTCTGAGGTAGGCCTATTCTTCACCCTCTGCCATTCCAATGCAACACCCTCTAAAATCGCCTGTAGCTCTAATTCTGTTATTCTAAGTTTACGCTAGAGAAGTTGTCAAAATTTGAGGCAATCATCATGATAATTCAGCCTAAATAGCTCATTTTTTTTTTGCTGTAATTTCTCAGGCATTTTAGAAATAATTTGGAGTCAGTGATCCAGATGAATAGCCCTAATTCTTCATTTCACTTATTCAAAAATAACTGGCCCTCCAAACAGTTCTGGTTACTCTGGATCAAAGGAGCCTGTCCACAGACAGGCCTTTATAATGGATTTTTCTTTCCTTGGGGGCAACCCATAATATTGCCACTGTGGCTAATTTGTTTAACTACCATTGGCTTGAATTGCTTAGTGGAAGAAAAGAGTAGGAGGAGCTTCCTGGCCTTTAGGGTTTCTTTGGAGACTCCATTTGTAGTGGCTTCATTTATATTCCCTGACTGGTGATAAATATCACTTTGTAGAGAGAAAGAGAAAGACAAAGTGAGAAAGAGAAGGAGAGAGAAAAGTGTGGGAAGGAAGGAAAGAGGGAGGGAGGGAAGTAAGGAAAAGAAGGGAGGGAAGGAAAGGAAGAAAGGAAGGAAATGAAGGAAGCAAGGGAAGAGGAGAGAAATTGAGAAAGAAAAAGAGAGGGATGGGGAGAGAAGAGAAGGGGAGAAGAGGAAAGGATGACTAGAATGGTACATTTTAAACCAATCTGGACAACTCTATTTGAAAGAAAGAAAAGAAAAGCAAGGAAAGAAAGAAAATAAAATGTCTCCTTAAAGACTAACACCTGGCTTCCTACTCTGAGGGGAGCAGTCTTGCATTTCTCTAGCTGGGTGAAAATCCAGTCCTTGCCTCAGGACTGAAATAAAACTTTTAGGTTTTTGTTGATTTTCCAAGGTGGGAGGGAAGGTTGTCCCCAAGCATTGGCATTAGGTTTCCTCTGTATATGCACAATGCTGGAGATTTATTTTATTCTATTAAGTGTATAAAGAGCCTTTCAGATTGGACTCAAATGCAGCATTCCATCCATCCTAGAGAGTAATCTTATCTTCTTTGTAAGTTTTTGAATGCTTAGACTTTAGGGCAAGTTTGATGGACTTGGGTTGGTATTTAGATTTCTTGGATGTTTTCAAGTACAATTTCTTCCCTTGTTCTCTGCTGCAGCCTGAGGCTGTCTCCCAGTTGGAAGAGATTATGTGAGGAATTATGTTTTCTGGAGTGGAGACTCTCAGTGGTTGGGCTGCTCTCAGTGACAGACAGTTGAACATTAGGTGAGAGAGGGTGTCATCGTTCCGACAAAGCACCCTTAGTTCTCAGTACCTGAGGTGAGACTGGGTAGAGGTATGGTGGAGAGTGGAGCTGGGATTAAAGAAAGACAGCTTCCCAGAGTGAATAGCCAAGAGGCTTGATGAGGCATATACTTTTTATATAACTCTCGATTGATTCACATATTTTTCATGCAATAAAATTCCGATCTCCTTGGTACAAAAGGATTGATTTGGAGCTTAGTCAGCTCCTGTGTGTTTTAATAATAGCTCAGAATCTACAGGTGAATGATATAAAAAATAGGTTTTCAGATTTTTCAGAGATAAGATGAGGTCTTCGATATTTTCAACCTATGTCTCTGTTCTGTTAGAGAATCATGATCAGGCATGAGAAGAATCTTAGGATCTGACCTCTTCACTTGACAGGTGAAGAAAGTGAAGTTGAAAGAATGTGTCTGGCCCAAGTCACAGAACAAGGAAGTATCTGGAGTGAAGAATTGAACTGTGGTCTAGAACTAAGTCTGGCACCATGTTCCATCTTGGATCACAAAGTACTGCTCGCTAGCTTTGTGACTTTGGGCAAGTTTTCTTGCCTTCTCTCAGCTCTGGTTTCCTCATTTTTGAAATACAGATGGTAATACTGATACTAACTTCATGTAACTAGTAGCTGACATTTATAGAGTGCTTTGTAGATATAAATCACTTTTACCATTCTATCTTCACAAATTGAAAACAAGAGTCATTATCTGAGGAATAGTAGAACCTTTAAGTGTAGCTAGGTCGCACACTGGGAATCAGGAAAATTCATCTTCATGAGTTCAAATCTGGACTCAGACACTTACTAGCTGGGTGACTCTAGGCAAGTCATTTAAACCTGTTTGCCTCAGTTTCCTCATCTATAAAATGAACTGGTGAAAGAAATGACAAACTGCACCAGTACCTTTGCCAAGAAAAACCCCAAATAGGGTCATGAAGAGTTGTACACAACTGAAATGACTGAACAACAACAGCAGCAGCACCTTTAAACTGGAAAGGAAATTAATGGTCCGGTTCAAAGCATTAATTTTTCAAATGAGAAAACTGAGACCCAGAATGAGGAAATAATTTGGCCATGATCATATAGCTCATTCATGCTAGAATTAACACTAGATTTTTTCTCTTGGCTCTGAATCATACAGCCTTTTCCATTATCCCAGTGCTGGATCATTCTATGTCATTCAACTTACCACCCCCTCCATGTCAAGTCCCAGGTTATATTACTCAGAGCTCAGAAGGAAATGTTATGCCAGAAGAGATGATTTAGCAAAGAACACCAGGGTAACTGCCTGTGGCAATAAAATCTGCTCTATTTCTTAAATCAGATCTTTTGGGAAAGGAACATTGTGAGGAGATCTGGGTGGACATTAGTCTGGCTCTCAGATACTTGACTGGCACAGGAAGATAGATTTACTATTTTCCCCCAAGGAGTCTATCCCTAGCAGATGTACCCAGAAATGGGGATAAGTCCATTTCTTTCATGAAATTTCATGGGCATCTCAACATACTCATATTCCAGAATTAGCAATGAGTTGGCCAGAATGGAACAAAGAGAATTGATCTTATTTCTATAATTTCATGGTCCAATGCACCATTGATCTCATTTGTTCAGATACCCCACAACTAGTGCAGAACATCTCTCCCTGCCAGCTCATCCTTTGTAATTCTTTTTTTTCTCATTTTTCTATGAATAAACCATAGACTCTATGATCCCCCCAATGCACTGGCAGCCTTCTTCTGGTTATTTTAATAATTCATGGACACCAGAATGAAACCTGAGCTGTCTGTTACCTTTTACTCTCCTTATATAACTGGTCCAACTCTTTTCCCTTTTTCACATATATTCATAGATTCATAAATATAGTGCTAGAAAGGAGCTCAGAAGCTTTTTCAAACCCCTCATTTTACAAATGAAGAAACTGAGGCGCAGGCAGGTGACCTGACCTTCATAACATCACACAAGAAGTGAAATGAATGTCATAGCAGAGATTTGAAACCAGGGCCTCTAGTGCTAAAGCATCAGAGAGTCTTTTCACAATATCATCTCCCTTAATATCTTTTTATCAATTCGTGGATGCAGATTTTAAAAGTAATATCTTACATCTCACTTAACACCTGCCATGGTATTTCTGTTGTCCTTAGGATGACCAATAGTTTTGATTCTATTGAGTTCATGGCACACCATGACTTGTAGCTACATAGAATTGCCATGAAAACAATGGTGTGGAAGAGATGGACCTTTGAATCTGGGAATAGCTTTGGATTGTTGAGAGTCCTACATATTTACCTAAAGAAGACCAGATGTCTTTGACATCTCTTCACTCCCCTCATCCTATTCTCAGAATAATAGAATCTCAGGATGAGAAGGAACTTTCATGGCCATGAACAAAAGTCTCTTCTCCAATGTACCTAATGGGCAATCATTGAGCCTTGTTCGAAGCCATCTAGAGAGAAGAATAATAACAGAGACATCCCATTTCACTTGGGAACAGATCTAGCCATTAGGGAGTGCTTTCTTAAATCCAGCCTAAATTTGCTTTGACCAAGTTTTATCCATTGCTCCTAATTTTGCCTACTGACATCTGATCTCTGAAACACATAACAATCCTTCAAATAGTTAATAGTAGATAACATGCCCTTGCTACATTGAGTCTTTACCTGTTCTTCCAAATGAGAAGATTGTTAGGCTCATCACAAACAGGTTAGCCTGCTCTTAACATTTTCCCTTCAGCTTAGTGAAAACCTTCCTAAAAATATGGCATCCACAACTAAGCACACGTTCAAGATACGATCTAAGGCAGAACACATTGGTGATCATCACCCCATAGTCATGTACGCTGTATATTGAATAAACCTTTGTGGCCACTATTAGACTGTCCAAAAAATTTCTACCAGTACATTTGCAGATTAACAGCCATCTAGCTGCCCTTATATCTTATAGTTGTGGATGAGTTTTTTGGAACTCAAAAATAACATTTTATAGTTGAACAACTGTAGTCTTTTTATATTCAGCCCAACATTCTAGCCAAATGTTGCCTCTGACATTTGTTACCTCTATGGCCATGGGAATATTGCCTAACCTCTCTGGGCCTCAAATGTTCTCATCTCTACATGGAGAGGGTTAAGCTAGATGGCTTTTGATGTCTCTTCAGCCTCTAAATCTGTGAACCTATAATCCTAGTTATTCCTTCTAGATTTGTGTGATCTGAATATTTGCTAACTATTCCATCCATGCCTTCATATGAGTCATTGCTAGAAATGTTAAAAGGCACCAGGTTCAGCACAGATCTCTTGAGACCAAGTACAGAACTTGTTGATAGGAAGAGACCATCAAAGTCATGTAGTCCAACCTCTTTATTTTTAATGGATGAGGAAATCAAAGGCCAAGGAACTTACATGACTTTCCCAAGTGTACACAGTTGGTATACAATCACTTGATTCTGAACCCAGGACTAATTAATTTTGATTAATCAAGCAAACAATTAACAAACATTTATTAAGTAGCTCTTATTTGCAAGGCACTGTGCTAAGTGCCAGTGATATGAGAACAAGACAAAAACCATCTCTGGCCTCAAGTAGCTTACGTTCTACAGCTAAATTGATTTCCTAAATGATAGATCTTTCCATGTATTGCCTAACTCAAAAATCATCAGTAATTTCCGATTTTCTCCATGATAAATATTCAAAGTCCTCCCCTGGTAATTGAAGCCTTCTACAATATTGTTGCTGTCTATCTTTTCTGTTTTATTTCATGTTATTCCCTTTCACACACTCTCTTACCTATGTGGCTACACCTCTGTATCTTTGTTTCGATGTTCCTGCACATCTGCAAAGCTTTTAGTTTTGAACCATCTCCAGCTTCCTTGAAAAACCTAATATAAGAGGCCTTTCCTGATGCCTACCCAAGCCCTAGTTGTGAGTAGTCTCTATGTTTCAATTTTCTCCTTATTGGTTAAGGGCAGATAATGTTCCACTTCCACATTTCCATCTTTGCATCCCCAGGGCCAAGCACGGTGCCTTGAACATAGTAGGTATTTAGTAAAAGCTTATTAAATTGAATAAATTAAATAATGAGGAAATTTTAGAAAGCAATTGGAGGATTATTAGATGAAAATGAGTAAATTATTTCTGGTTCATCTACATGACTACCAAAAGAACTTCCAGCTCTAACATTCTATGTTGTAAATTGCTTTCTAGCTCCAGTACTCTGTCTCCGGAGGTGTCTTCCAGCTGTGGTACTCTATTATCTTAAGACTCCTTGCAGATCCAACTGTATTCTAACAGCCCAAACATTCTATGAACTTGAGGCTCAGAACTTTTGACTCATGGTCAGTGTACATCACCTTTGACATCTTTCCTTGCTGTAATAATAACTCTGGCAGAAGTGCCACCTTGGCATCATTTAAGTTTCTGACTCTGCCCAAAGCATCATATTGTCAGTTTGCTCCCTGTCATCTTTTGCTCCCCATCTCCCCCATTCTTCAGAAATGAGAACCAGAGGCTAGCTCAGAGGTATAGCCTTAACTTCATTCCTTATCACTAGTATATTCTGTGTTGGGGCACCAGCAAGAAGACAAACACCTGTGAACACAGCCAGGAATGGAAGGGATAAGACCGCTGCCTAAATTTCTTCTAGTTTGCTTACTTCCTCCTCAAGCTCTCTCCTTGCTCAGAGGAACACATAGCTCTACAGAACCATGAATTTTTCACCAAGGCTTCTATCAAGTCTCTGCTCTTTCCCCATATATCACCAATCTGCCTCGCCTCTCCAGCCGCTAAATAGCTGCCTTTGGCTCTTATACACATCTTCCTGAACAAGTGTGAATTCAGGCTAGCTTGCATTTTGAGATCCATTAGTGATAAATTCCTGCTTTGTTTTTATTTGTTTGGGGTTTTGTTATTCTTTTTTGTTTTGTTTTGTCCAGAGGGTGAAATGCAATTGATGATTGAAGGCTTAAATCAGTCTTCTACCTTGTATCATCACCATGATCCACTTTCCCATCTATGAATTGCCCTTGTGGTCAATACACATTCCCATGGGGAGGTGACTGAGTTTCTTACAATTTGGAATAGTTATTTGGACATTAAAAAGCCCAATTATGAGTCAGTCCCTCAATTCCTCATAGAATACCTATGTACAAAATTCAGGACTCATCAATAAAACGTCTAACGTAAGAAGTCCTGCCTCTGCCTCTTAGACACTCTCTAATGGTAGATAGGTAAATCACTTTGCTTTGCTGGGCTTCGGTTTCTTCATTTGTAAAATGAAAGAATTGTCCTAAATTATCTGTAAGCCATCTTTAATCTCTGACCTTCAATGTCCTAGCTTCTCAAGTCCCGTCCAGCTCTGTCCTATCTTTTACATTCTAATGCGACTTCTGGTTCCATGATCCTATGTCGGAAGGGCCCTTCCAGCTCTGGCTTTCTGTGTTCTTTGTTCAAAGGGTCCTTCTAGCTCTGAGATTTGTTGTTCTTTGGTTCTGTGAATCGATCAAACCACATGAGGAGCTGGGCAACTTGAAGAAAAGTTAGTCACTTGCAAGTTTGCTTGAGGCCCAAAGTAAATATTCTTTCCTATGCCGTCAAGTGTAATAATTCAGGAATGCCTTTATCCTTCACTCTGATTTATTCAGCTTTTAAAGACAATTGAAAGTGATATGTTACCAGTGGTGAGACATAGTTTTGTTCTTCAGCTTCTGATGGGGAAAATACAAGCTACATTTCAAAGAGAGGTGGGGTAAATCAGACACACAATTGTCTGCTGGGGAAGATTGTATGAAAGAAACTTGGAGCAAGCTGGGGAAGTTTCTGACTCTAAATGCTAATTGGTTGGGTCTGAGGTGTTATTGATAGAGCCCGTAAGAGAGAGGAAGGAAATTCATTATTTTTGATTCAGATGACTATTGAGAGAGGGGAATTGTGCATAATGAATAGAATTGTGCCTTTCTCTGCGTTAAGGCTGGATTTATCACATCATAAAACAGAGACTCAGTGGGGCACAGTGACTAATGGTCAGTCAAATATTTTCCTTTTCATCATATTTGAAGCTTCTTCATAATCTCTTGGTAATGATATCATTAAGTTTTCCTTCTGTTCTTTGTTTAGCCTACACCTCAAAACTTTAGGAGTGATTTTATCAGACAGTCAAAAAACATGTTTTAAGTGCCTGCTGTGTGCAGTACATTGTTTTAGGCACTGTGGGGATATAGGAAACTCAGTTGAAACATAATTTCCTACCTTCTTCATAAGAGATAATAAGGGATCATAGACCTTGAGTTTGATTGAGCCTGAAATACCATCTAGATGAATGTGTCAATTTTGCAGGTGAGGAAACTGAGGTCCAGAGGTAAAGTGACAATCAAAATCGCTCACTTTGTTAATTATTGGAACCAATAATTGGATATAAGGATTCCCAGCTCCAAATTTAGCACTTTTACTTTTTTATTTAAAAAATTCTTTTTATTTCCATGTTTAATTTATTCTTTTTGTTCTCTGTACCACTGTGATTTCTCAATTACCCCCACCACCACCCCTTACCGTTGAACCCTCCCCTGTAACAGAGAAAACCACCAAGCAAAACAGTCTTCCACTACAGCTACATCTGGCAGTCCATGCAACATTCGGCTCCGTAATGCCTTGCTACTATACTGAGAAGAAAGAAGCATATTTCATCACTGAACTTCTGAAAAGATAATTGGTCATTGCATTTAACTTCAGCTCTAAGATCTTCTACTGTTATGTTCATTTCCATTACTGTGATTATTGCCCTCTCAGTTCTGTTCTCTTCACTCTGGATCAATTCATGTATGTCTTCCTAGGCTTCTCTGAATTCCCCGTACTTATAATATAATTCCCCATACAATTCTTATGGCACAGTAATGTTCCATTGGTTTCCTATACTACAATTTATTTATCCATTCTCTAATCAATGGGAGCCCATCTTGTTATTTTTTTGTACTACCAAAAAAAAGTTTTAGTACTCTTTCTTCTTTTTTTTTAATTTATTTTTAATATGTTTGGTTTTCAGCATTGATTTTCACAGGCGTTTGAATTACAAATTTTCTCCCCTTTCCTCCCCCCACTCCAAGATGGGGTACACTCTGGTTGCCCTGTTCCCCAGTCTGCCCTCCCCTCCGTCCCCCCATTCCCCTCCCATCCCCCTTTCCCTTCCTTTCTTGTAGGGCAAGATAAATCTCCATGCCCCATTGCCTGTGCATTTTATAGTACTCTTTCTTCTATACCCTATTGTTTCCTGAGCACCTTCCTGGCTGACCCTTCAAGATAAGACATATACCCTCATGTCACTGAGGTCACAACTAGTAGGGGGATAAGAAACATATACAGGTAAATGCAATGCAAAATAATGCATGGCAAGTGCATTAGAGAGATATAAAGTTCATTGGGTGATCTGATAGAGGAAATCATCACTGACAGAGTAGATTAAGGAAGACTTCATGTAAGAGATGAGGTGGCACGTGAATCCTACCATCTTGATGCACAGCCCTCCTGGCTACCACTGCCATTTATACATGCAGAACCTGCCTCAGCCTTTGGCCACAGTCCTGGCCCTTTATTAGGATTGTGATATAGAGGACTAGGGATGGTGGAATGAAGTAGCTACATGTTGCCTGGATGGGGTGGAGGTCTTCTTCATTATATCACCTTTTTGACCTTCATTACTTTCCATCCTGCAATATTCTTCTTCTTCAATTAACTACTCATCCTAGTCAAATGATACTTCCCTTGTCCAATGCCTCACAGATACCTCCAGCTGCCGGCATTGTTATGGTCAGTACCGCTATTTACTTACATGAAAAGTTCTCTTTCCTGCTGTCTACCTCTCCATGAAATTTCATCCAGAGCCACCTTGTCTTGCTCTTCCCCAAGTCCAATATTCCTCTGCCATCCTTTCCATCATGGTGATTAACTTTGAATCTCACCATCACCCAAAATGGCTCTTCCTTGATCCTCAGCTCTGTGATTCTTATTACTTGTGTGGCCTTGGACAAGTCAGCCTGCTTGGGCCTCAGTTTGCTCCTTTCTAAAATAAGATGGTTAGGCTAACTAGCCTCTGAGCTTCCTTCCAGGTCCATCTTTGTATTCTAGGATTCCTATAGGATCCCCCTTTCTTGGTTATTATCTTTTATGCATTCTTCCATTCACTGGCTAAACCAGTCCTGAATCACATTGAAATCTCTAGTTTTTCCTCCCCTAACTACTCTCCCAGTTTCTTACCTGCTTCTGGACTTGCTTTGGTCCTTTTACAGACCAGCACTCTGTCATCCATCCTTGGATCCCTCACATATTTGTTTTTCTCACTTTCATGGACTGTCAGTTCTCTGTCCTCAATCCCCTCCCCCATCCCATCATCAATCTTCCCTATTCTTACTAACATTTAAGGTTTACAAAGTACTTTACATATGTCATCTCAACAGAACCTATTTATCTTATTAAACCTATTAGTCCACACCATAGGTTTGATTCCCATTTTATAGATGAGGTAAGTGAAAGCTGACAAAAGTGGAAGAAATTTTCTGGAATTATACTCTTAATCAGACCCAAGTTTTCCTGATTCCAAGCTTAGCAATTTCTCCCCTACATTATCTGTTTTCCTCTCAAGCTGCCAAGGACAATCACGGGATCATAAAATTTATAGATGAATAGTACCTTCAAGAATGCAGGATGCCTTTCTGCCATGCTGAGGCACCAGGGCAGGACTTTAGTAAAGGTAAATAAAGTCCCCATATCTGCAGTGTGTGTTTGTATATATACATGTAGTAATAAATGGTTTCATATGTGTGTGCACATGTGTATGAAGATGTACATATATGCATATACATAAATATATGTATATTTGTGGCCATATACATTTATACATATAGATGATAGAGAGATCAATAGATAAATGATATGGATAAGGACTGACCCTGTGATTTTTCTTGGTAACAGAAATCCTCGGTAAGTAAATTTCCTCTACCAAAACATGATAGTACCTACTGTAAATTTATAATCATAGTTACCTGGATTGCTGAGGGGTTAAATGATGGTCCCATGGTCAACTGGTGACAAGCTAGATTTGAACCCAGAGATTTTTTACTATGAGGCTAGCATCCTATCTTTTATACTCAATCAAACATTTATTAAGTGCCTACTGCGTGCCAGGCACTGTGCTAAGAGCTAGAGATACAAAAAGAGGCAAAAGATATGCCCTGCCCTCAAGGAGCTCACAATCTGATAGGAGAAACAACAAGCAAACAAATGTATACAAACAAGATATATGCAGGATAAATAGGAAATAATTAGGAGAGGGAAGGCACTCAACTTGGGAGGTTGAAGAAGCCTTCCTGTGAGAGATGGGATTTCAGATGGAAATTAATGGAAGCCAGGAAATCCAATAAGCATAGTCGAGAAGGGAGAGTGTTACAGACATCGAGGCCAGACAGAGGAATGTCCACAGCTAAGAGATGGAGGGTCTTGTCTGTGGAAC
>CM053623.1:404032874-404072765 GCA_028646595.1 Phalanger gymnotis
CTGAAATAGAATTACACCAAAACACAATTATAAAATATAAGATCCGAAGTTCAAGGTTTCTAAGAATTGTAAATAGAGGTGATGCCCATCAATTGGGGAATGGTTGAACAAGTTGTAGCATATGATTGTAATGGAATACTATTGTAATGTAAGAAATGATGAACAGTCAGATTTAAAAAAAAACCTGGAAAGACTTAGATGAACTGATGCTGAGTGAAGAAAGCAGAACCAGAGCATTGTACACAGTAATAGCAACGTTGTGCAATGATCAACTACGATAGACTTAGCTCTTGCCAGCAATACAGTGATCTAAGACAATTCCAAAAGACTCATGATGGAAAATGCTATCCACATCCAGAGAAAGAACTATGGAATCTGAATGCGGATCAAAGCATACTATTTTCTCTTTTTTTTCTTCCTTGTGGTTTTTCCCGTTTGTTCTGATTCTTCTTTCACAACATGATTGATGTGGAAATATATTTAATATGATTGCACATGTGGAAATATGTTTTTAGAAAAGAAAGGATAAAATTATGTGATCTGAAATAAAGTAACAATGTACTTTGAGTTAAAACTTAAAAAACCAAAAAAGAGGTGTTTGGAACAAATAAATAAAAAGCTTAAGAACCCCTACTCTAAAGTGTCTCCTTACTCCAGCATTCTGTGTTCGAAGGCAACTTTCAAATCTGAAATTTTGGGATGCATGTTCTAAGACACTTTCTAGCTCTAACACTCTGTTTTCTCTTTTCTAAGATTCTGTATTGTATAAAGTACACACTTTTCTTTTAGAAATGGTACTATTGTACAGTTAATAGAATACAGCATAGTTTAAAGATAACATATATACTCTAGGAAACAAAATAATTTATGTGACTCACTTTACTATGATGTTCACTTTATTGCAGTGGTCTGGAATCAAACCATAATATGGCTGAGATATGCCCGTATTTGGGGCCTATTGGTTAGACAGTGGTCCTCACTGTCAGGAAGACCAAAGTCTGTAATCTATCTCTGACACAGGCTGACTTTTTGACACTAGGCAAGTTGTTTTTTTCTCAGCATTTCAGGAACCCTAGAAGACCTTAAGCTACAGAGCCAAAACCAGTTGGCACTAGGAGAGTGAATTTCCTCAGTGGAGGTCTGGGAACTCCTTACACCAGTGATATCACAAGTCTAGACCAAATATATATACCTACCTACCTACGAGTGTGACTATGTATAGCCATATAATATACATCAGTGTATGTTATATATTGTATACATATTCATCTTTCATATATACATACATACAACATATGTGTGTACATGCACATATATCCTAAGACTCTGGGAACTATACATACGAATGTATGTGTATATAAGTATGTTTGTATGTATATGTGTATACATACACATATACATATACTAGAGAGTTCCAAAAGTCTTAATCCATATATCCATATATACACATATACAATACATACCATAACACATATGCCAGTTTACATGAGTGTGTGTTTATGTATGTATGTTTGTACCTACCTATCCATCAATGTATCTGAATAACTAGATGGCACAGTAGATAGAGGATGGATAGAGTACTGAGCCTGAAGTCAGGAAGACTCCTCTTCCTGAGTTCAAATCTGGCCTCAAACATTTACTAGCTATGTGATCCTGGGCAAGTCACTTAAGTCTTACTCAGTCTCAGTTTTCTCAAATGTCAAATGGGGATAAAAAATAACACCTGTCTCCCAAGGTTGTTGTGAGAATTCAATGAGATAATTTTTGTAAAGTACTTAGCATGGTGCTTGTCACATAGTAGGTACTTAAATGCTTTTTCCTTCCCTGCGCCTCGTAGTCCAGTGTTAAACACCTATCTAATCTCCAGCAGATCACTTCATCTCTTTGGTGTCCTTATATAGAAATGAAAAGATTTGACTGGGTGGGCTCTCACATTCCTCTCCCCCAACATTCTAGTTTGCTCTGTTTTCAAGGAGATAATATATGCAAGGCACTTAGTACAGTGCCTGGCTCATAGTAGGTACTACCTAAATGTTTGTTATTGTTATAAGCTACAGGCCTTTCCTGCGCTAAGCATCTGTTCTAAGGTCCTTCCCAGCTCTAACATTGTCTATTTCTCAGTCTGATCCCACACGCTTCTCAATTTGTGGCTGTTATGGAATGCTGAATTTTGCCATGGTCTGACCTCTGTGTAAATGGGAGGCTCTCAAATTCAAGTTCACCCAGCAGTTTCAAATTAATCAGTGTAATTTTATTTAAATTACTGAGAGCTGAATGTTTATTGTGTTTCTTTTGAAGTTCAGTTTGAAACAAAATATTGATTACATTGGCGGGGGTGCCCCCACCTTCCTCTGTTTATGTTTGTAGTTAGGAAGGTAAATTATTTTGGTGTTTGGATTTTTGTTTGTTTGTTTTTTCCATTCAGTAATTTGACAAATTGAATGATCTGGGCTTATAATTAAGAAATTAGTTTCTTGGAAGGCTCTGTTGACTACTGAATTAATGAAGTCAAGGCCATCAAGTTTTCTGGCGGTAGTCACATCTAAATAAACAAACACGGTTTTAATTATGGGCTCACAGCTGGGAGCATGCTGATGTGACTCTGGCTTTTCTGGGAAGTTAAGAGAGACATCGAAGAGAGCAAATATTAGTGCATTCTTTCCAGAAAGCAAGATGGATTGTCACGCCAGACAGAATTCAATCACTAGTGTCATTTTTCCTTCCAACCAAAGCCTAGTTGTGGGCTGAGGTGCCAATATAGCAAGGAAAATCTTGTTTCATGGCACCACGAGTCATCAGGAGAGATGCTGTGCCTTCATGGAAACCCAGAACATGAGGAAGGCTCTATTCAGGGCTTACTTAATTCCAGTGTTATGAAGAGAGAACCAGCATTGTGAGGGGGAAAGATCAATGAGTTTAAAATCAAAAGATCTTGGCTGTAATTCCAGCCCTGCTGTGTACTAGACATGTGACTCTAGGCAAGGCTTTCTTTCTTTCTGAATTTTAACTTCTTCATCCAAAACATAAGGAAGTTGGAACACATGATCAAAACACTGTACCATTAGCTCCTTGGAGATCACTAAACCTTTGTGATGCTCAGTTTCCACCTCTGTGAAAATGTTGTGTTTAAACTAGACATTCTCTCAAGATCCCTCCAGCTGTAAAACCTAGGAACTTCTTACTAGTTAGCTTTTTGCAAGAAAAAGCAAAATGTTTGGAGATATTTTTGTGGTTTCCATGAAGCCATGTAAAGAGTTCCTTGAGTTATACTTAATAACATGATAGAATTGTAGATTGAGAGATAAATAGTAATATGTTTTATTGGAAGGAACATGGTCCTGCAGTGATGTGACTTAGATGCAAATTCTCCCTGTCTAGCAGGCCCTTGAGAAGGACTTTAACTTCTTAGAGCTTCAGTTTCCTGATCCATCAAATCAAAGGATTGGACTGGATTATAAATGAATGACCAAATAAATAACATATAAAGGACTTTAAAGCTTATAAAGAACTCCATATTTGCTATCATTGAATTTTCACAAAAACCCTGTGAACCTTTTACAGATTAAAAACAAAAATAGCAATGATTTACCCAAGGTTTTTCCATAACTAGCGATTATTTGAGGCTGAGACAGGAATCAAGCTCAGATCATCCTGACGGTGACTCCAGAATTCTATGTACTCTACCACCCAAGCCCAGATGGCTTCTGAGGTCCCTTCTAGCTCCAAATCTATGAAACTATCATTGTTTTATTTTATAGATAAGGAAATTGAAGAACAGAGAGGAAGCCACCTGTTAGAAGACACAGAAGACAAAATATCAAAGTTAATGGTAGAACTGGAACTTAGATTTTGTTGTCCTGACTCCTTGTAATAGCTGCTTGTCCAACCATTTTTGACTCCTCTTTTTCTTTCTTAGCTTCCAAAGAGATTGCAATGCCTTGCCTACCATCATATAGGTTGCAAGTAGTAGTAACTCACACATATCTTATGCTTTAGAGCTACTCATAGAAAAGACCATGGATCCACTGACCCATTGAAAGTTACAAAGTAATTTAGGTTACCTAAGGTTATATACATCGTATGAGGTTGACTCTCACAGAAACCCAGCGAAATAAGTAGTACATAATGGGGAGCCATTTAGTAGGTGGCAGTAAGGACATCAGACTTTGATTATCTGCTCTGCTACCCCCTAGCCAAGTGGTCATGGGTAATTTACTTTGCTTCTCTGAGACTCCATATCCTCATTTGTAAAATGGGAATGATAAACTCTGTATGCCCTACCTTACCAGTCTGTGATACATACAGGAAAAAAGTCAAGACTAGTAAAGCACTCCAGAAAAGTGAAATTTTTATCAATGCTATTTTGCAGATGAGGAAGAGTTTAAATGGTATATTCAAATCCTAGACCTAACAAGAAGTCCACTGGCTGATTTCTTTTCTGCCTTACAGAAAGCAGAATGGTAAGGATTATTCATAATAAAAATCATGCTTTCTTTTCTCTCAGTAAGTACCATTAGCTTTGCATGCAAATTATTAACATTTGGAATGCAAATAGGCAGACAAGTTTCCCAATAAATTGTCAACAACTCTTGACTGCCCCTTTGAATAACAATGAATTAATCAGGTTAAGTTATTTTAAAATCATTTTAGACTAAAGCTATGTCATTTGATTATTTGTTTCTCTCCCCCCCCATGTTCAAGTTTGTTTTTTTTTAATAACTGGAGGCATTTCTAAAACTGAGCAAGGAAAAGAGGAGCCACAGAGAGTCTGGCCAAGAGACTGGAATGAGTCGGGAGACCCAGAGCCTCCTTCTGGTTCTGCCATTAACTTTTGGTGGACCTTTTGGCCTCTGACTTCCCCTTTCTTCTCTTTGATTTCCTGATCCACATTAGCCGTCATCCAGTCAGAAATGTAGGTGAAAACTTCTTCAAAGTAGAGATGGTGGTTTTTATTTTCCATTTCCACTTACTGTGTACAAGTTCAGATTGACATCTCACCCAAGGCAAAAGCTCATGGGGATGATGAGGAGCAGACGAGCTTTCAAAGTTCAATCTCTCTGGCCCCTTTTCTAAGAAGCCTTCCCTGAGGTTCTAGCTGTAAATACCTTCACCTAACACTGAATTCAGTAAGACGTCTTGTTTCCCACCTACATGCCTTTGCTCAGGCCATATCCCTATGCCTAAAATGCTCTCCTTCCGGAGCTTGGGAATCCCTAGCATCCTTCAGAGCTCCTATAACTGCCTCCTCCTACAGGAAGCCTTTCCTAACTCTCCCCATCTCCTACCACATCCAGTTGTTAGTGCTGTCCCCAACCCCTCTGTCCCCACAAATTACTTTGTATTAATTCTGTGCACACATTGTCTTTTTCTTTCTGTGCCTGTGTTGTATCCTCACCAGTAGAATGTAGGCTTCTTGAGGACAGGTGCTGTTCCACTCTTGGACAGGGTGATAATGTGCCTACTATATGCAGAGCACTGTGCTAAGTTCTGGGAATACAAAGAAAGGCAAAAAAAACAGTCCCTGCTTTCAAAGGAGCTCACAGTCTATGGCATGCAAGTAACTGGAACAAACTTTGGACAAGATAAATTAGAGATAATCAACAGTGGGAGGGCATTAGTCTTAAAGGGGATCTGGAAAGGCTTCCTGTAGAAGGCGCAGTTTGAGAAGGAAGCCAGGAGACAGAACTGGGGAGGGACAGCTTTATAATCATGAAACACCCATCCAAATGCACAGAGTGAGGAGACAGTGTCCTGTGTGAGGAAGAGCAAAGAGGCCAGTCACTGAGTGATAGAGATTGTGGAGCAGAGAAGGAAGGTGTTAGGAGATTGGAGAGGGGCAGGGAGTAGGAAATAAATGCTAGGGGGTGGGGATGGAGGTGGGGGTAAGTGTTTATACATGTGATCCTGGAGGTGATAGGGAGCCACTAGAGTTTATTGCATGATGGGCCATTAAGGAGGGATAATTACATGGTCAGTCAGACCAGCCCTTTAGGAGGACTGGATTGACAGCTGAATGGAGAGACTGAAATGAGAAGTCCCTTAGACAAAGTGGTCAACTGAAAGGCTTTTGCAATGGTCCAGGACAGAACAATGAATCTCTAGCCAGAAGAGTACAATCTCTCAGTTTCCTTATCTATAAAATAGTTGTTCATTTGCTCTTCAGTGATGTCTGACTCTTTGGGACCCCATTTGAGGTTTTGTTGGCAGAGATACTGGAGTGGTTTGCCATTTCCTTCTCCAGCTCATTTTACAGATGAGGAAACTGAGGCAAACAGGTTAAAGTGACTTTCCCAGGGTCATATAGCTAGTAGGTATCTTAAACCATGCTTGAACTCAGGAAGATGTCTTCCTGACTTTAAGCCCAGTGTTCGACCCACTGAGCAACCCAGCTGCCCTATCTATAAAATAACTCACATTTTTATAAATGAGATAGACCTTAGAACATAGACCATAGGCTTTCAAAGCAGGACCTTAGAAAATAGAACCTTCAAAGTCTTCTAGTTTAAGCCCCAAACTCTGGTCTTCTAACTCTCAGGTCTAGGCGGTCTTTCCAGTAAACACCAATGGCTGATCTGTGTTCCCCCCATCTGCTCCCATCATAAGTATACTTGCAGATTCCTAGTGGCACAATGATTTGTAGCATTTACCAGATTGCATGGGAGATTTTAAAAGTGAAATAAATTTTCCTATCATCCAGTCGAGCGGAGAGCACTCTGTATGTAGTCATATTCCTAGTACTTTGTTTACACATTCTGATAACATACTATATGAATATGTCATAATAAGCAAAATACATGGCAAAACACCAAATGAGACCCAGGATTTCTTTAGACTATTTCTAAGCGCAACTGGGCTGCTTTAAAAAAAATGAATCAAAGCAAAGGAGGGGGAAGAAATTATACTCTAATCCCCCTTTAGTAAAATTGTATATGATTTCAAATTTTTTTTCCTAGTAGTTAACTAACATGCAGATGGTTCTGTAGATCTGGGAGCATAGTAGAAAGGGCTCTCAACTGTGATTCAGTGGTTTAGTCTTGTAGTCCTGACTCTGACATTGACTCACAGAAATGAAGAAAGAAAGGTATCAAGCATTTATTAAACACCTACTATGTGCCAGATACTGTGTTAAGCATTTTATAAATATTATCTTATTTGATGTTCATAACAGCCTTGGAAGGCAGGTGCTATTATCATCCCCTTTTTAAAGTTGAAGACATCAAGGAGGGAAGGATTTAAGTGCCTTGCCCAGGGGTAGGTGTTATTATGATATCCATTTAGCAGTTGGGGAAACTGAGGCAAAATGAAGTTAAATGGCTTGTCCAGGGTCACAGAGTGTGTATGAGGTTGGAATTGAGTTCTATCTACCATGCCACTTATATGCCTTCTTACTGGCTAATTGTTAGATACTAATTTGCTAAAAATGCAAAGGACTTGTGGGTTTTTGTTAATAGTTTGCTGTGACCATGGACAAGTTGATAAACTTCTCAAAGCTTCAACTCCCCAACCCACTCTTCAACTCTGTCTTTTAGAGAGTTGTACTAGATCAAGGATTCCCCATCTTTTTAGTCCTTGTTCTCCCTTGGCTTTCAGTAAGCCTTCCTCTCCTCTCTATTCAGCAGTCAGATAAGGAATCCACCTGGGATTTCATTTTAGTCTTCAATAAGGAAACTACCTCTACCAATTCAAGTCGATGTTTGTTTGTTTCCCTGCCTGAAATCTACAGTCTTGGGTAGTTTCCTGTAGCATTGAAAGGGTAAGTGACTTGTCAGGCAGCCACAGAGCGATTATGTGTCAGAAGTGGGACTTGAATTCTAGACTTGAACTTGAGCTTTCTATCCACCCCTCCCTTCCATGTGGACAGAAATTACCATGTAGATGTATACTCAAGAAATGAAAGAAAAAGGTTAGTTTTGGTATAATAATAGTTATTTACCACATGTCCCCTTATCTCCTTGGCACCACCTGGGAGCATGTGTCATCTGTGTTGGAAACTTCATTATATCAAAGGTCTCTTCCATCTCTTACATGCTATATCCTATGTTCTCAGGTTCTCCCAGTTTTAACATTCAGGTTCTATCTTCTCAAGTCCCTCCTTAAGTGGGCCATAATTATTCTGCATTGAAATTGAAAATTGCCTTTGGCTCACTGAACCACTCTGTATACATATATATTTACACACATTATTATATATTCACAATACACATAAATATACATATATGTACATTTGCACATATGCATTTGTGCATAAATGTATATGTTTATTCATATATTTGTATATGTACATATATACACATGTGAATAATGATGATGGTGATATGAAGAAAATAAAGATATATAATCATAACAAAAGCAATAATATCAATAACGACATGTATGTTTATCAATAGAAATGGAGAGGTTCAAGAATCAGGTTACCATAAACAGAGATTACAGAAGGCTTATCCAAAAGGAACCCTAGACTTATTGACCAATGCTGGTTATTCAAAAAAAGCACAAAAATCGTTCAACTCACTATAGTAGGCTGAAAAAAAATATCAGCATGTACCAAATACCTAGCAGAATACAACGTGGTTGGTTAGAATTAGCCAACCAAAGCTCATTATCTTTCATGAGCTAAAGGACTACAAATGTTCATACTACAAATGAATGTTTCAGAATATCCGTGAGAACTTTAAAAAACTCTACTAGAACTAGACCATTACAAATGATCCATTGACCACAATCACCCAGGCATAACATTAATACTTAAAAATTTGACAACAGCATTTTAATAGATAAAGTCATTTCCAATACTCATTAATATTCAACCTGTATAGAATGAAAAGCTGTCTAAATATAGACATAGTGGCAAAAATTATGTGGGAAAAGGATGAGATACATATCAATGCCCTTGTCACTGTCTGCAATTGGAGTTGTTCCTAATATGCTTTTCAATGAGCCTAAAGGGGATGAACTTACATACCAGTGGTTTTATTGAATTACAAATAAGCAGTTACATTATCCCTCTGAGCAAAAGTCTACAGAACATTAAATATAAAAGAATGGAAGCTGGTTCTTGAGTTGTCTTAGCACCATATTTACCTAAACTCTATTAAAAATAATATCAGAACAAGATGGAGAGAGAGAGAGAGAGAGAGAGAGAGAGAGAGAGAGAGAGAGAGAGAGAGAGAGAGAATAAGGAAAGAAGTCAATTATTTATGTAGTATTTTAAGTTTTGCAAAGTGTTTTCCAAACAGTGAACATTATTCCGTCCTTCTAAGGCACAGAAATGTCAGAAAGGCAAATCCTGGAGGGGGACAGTTATCTCTTCTCATAATCACACTCTTTCCAATATATTCAACATGACTTTGCAAAGAAATGTAGAAAACTAACAAGTTATAGCTAACTTTTGGATGAATTAATGTTAATTTCTTTGTCTTGGCCTATTTAGAGAGACAGAGCAGTGTCACGAGAGGAACATTAGACTTGGAGAATCTTGGCTCAGTCCAAGTCTGGGCTTTCTCACTTTGCATATCTGTGGCCCTGGACAAGTCACTTCATCCCTGTGAGCCTCTGGTTCCTTGTCTCCAAGATGGTGGAGGGCTATTTTGAAGAAAATACTTTGTATACTGTAAAGGACCCTTGATCCAAATAGCCAGAAACCACAGGCATACTTTGAAATGCTTCTGATTGCCAGGAGGAAGGGAGGGATACTGAAAAGCTGGTTTGGCCCTGTTTCAACCCCTAAATCGTACATAATGCAAAGATTTCTTTCTTTCTGGGCTCTCCCCTGATAATTTTCCTTAATCACCCACCATCTCCTGCTAGAGTCAGGGAAGAAGAGTAGACTTCAATTTGTCTATGTGTCTGATGGTGAGAGCGATGGTGAAGAAGAATGCCTTTAATCCAGAGTCAGGGATAGGCTGTGAATTGGATATTCCTAAGAGGTCTGGGAGTAGCAGTTTGACATCAGGAATAGGAGTGTACTTGCTGCCACCCACTTCAGCATATTTGTAGAGCTGCTTCTGAAATTGGGACAATTTCTTATATAAACTTAGTATTTTTGAAACCTTAAAACACTCTAGAAATACAGGAGGTAACTACAAGACCTTAAGAGCCATTTGCTACAGCGTAATGATCACAGGTTCTGAAGTTAGAAGACCTGAGTTCAAATCTGATGCGTTACTTATTTGTTACTTAACCTCCCTGAACTTTAGTTCCCTCATCTGTAAAATGAAGATTTTGGACTTTATGACCCCAAGGGAACCTTTGCAACTTTAGTTATGTTATCCTATAGTCATAGGCCCATCATTTAACCTCTCTGAGAGTCGAAAGGTACCGTAAATTAAAATGGAAATTTTGAGTGATTATTTCATCAAACAATAGGTTTTTGCTAGACATTGCGATTATATTTTCAGGTCCTGTTTTTGGTTCCTGTTTTCTTTTGATATTCAAAACCATTGAGAAAGAGGGAGACAGAGAGAGAGAGAGAGAGAGAGAGAGAGAGAGAGAGAGAGAGACAGAGAGAGACAGAGAGAGACAGAGAGACAGAGACAGAGGGAAGGAGGGAGGCAGGGGAGGGAAAGGGAGAGGGAGAGGGAGAGAGATACATGTGACCGAAATTAGCTACTTAGGAGGAGAGAATCCAGCTTTTAGCCCTTTCCTTTGCAGGTCAATTTAAGTTCATTTTACTACTAGAACACTAGAGATGAACATTTCAAGAAAGAGAAAATGTGCCTGCTATTATGTACAGTCTGGGAACATTCAGCAAGGTATACTGGAGAGAATTCATATAACTGCTTTTTTAAAAATGATATATGGTATTTATTATGATATTTTTATTATTTAGCAATTCTACATACTCACAAAATCACAAACCTTGAAGGGTACCTAGAACAAAGGGCATAGAATATTAGATCCTAATGGCATTTTGGTGTATAGAATGTCATAGACATAGAGGTTCTTAGAATGTAGTATATAGCATGTTAGATCATGGAAAAACTTAGAAGATAGAATGTAATATATTGTAGGTAGAAAAGATCTCAGAGATCATATAACCCTGCTCCTTCATATTTAATACTAGGAAACAGAACTGAATAGAATGTAAAACACTTGTTCAAGATGTAGAGAATCCTAAAATTCCCAGTCTTTCCCCAGATGAGCTCAAAGGCATCTGATAACATGTCAGACTAATTCCCATGATGTCTATCTTTCAGCCAGAATACCTAGGAAAGGTCAGACTTGGTACGTTCCTCCCTGCTTCTTCTTCTCTCACTTGCCCTCCGTAACAATTTCCTCCAATCCTGGAATCTTAGAAAAGTCTAGATTTTTATATAGATTCTCTCAGCAAGAATTGGTTGATTTCTAGATTCATCAAATCCAGTTTCTTTAAAAGATACAAAAAGACTAATGGTAAAAAAATCAAATTCATATTTTAAAGAAGCAATCCACATGAGCCGAACTAAGGGCTACAGTGGCTAAAATGACTTTCCAACTTTAGTTTCATGTGTTGGACAATAACAAGAGTTATTGCAAATTAATATTTTTTTTAAATCAGTTAAGTAAATTACCTATGTGCCTATCTTTCTGTGTTAATGTTTGTGTGTATTTCTGGCAGAATGTTTATTTGTGGTAGGCATACATGTTTGTGGGGTGTGTGTGTGATATAAGGTGTATGATAATTGTGTCACTTTGTGTCTTATCATTTTTTTTAAATATTGCTATGGCCTCCCCATTAGTCTGCCTGCTTCCATTCTCTCTAGTTGAGTCCCATCAAACTTTTGACAGAATTATCATCCTAAGTCTGACTATGCTGATCAAAAAAACCTACAGTGGCTCCCTGCTTTCTCTGTGATAAAATTTAACCTTCTCAGCCTGGCATCTTAACCCCACCCCCCAATCTGACCCCACCTTCCCATTACTTACTCTTCATTCCAAGAAGGACTAACTCTTCTCTGAACTCAACATTCACCCCTAACTTGTGTAAATTCCTATGTCTGGAATGCACTCCCTCATCAACCCATCCATCAGAACCCTTATTTATCTTCGAGATTTAGTTCAGGTTCTGCCTCCTTGATGAAGTAGTCTCTGATTCACACTCCCTCACCTCTATTCTTCCTTGCCCAGTGCTTTCTCCTTCCTCAAATTAAACATTGTATTTATTTATCTTATATAAAAGCCTGGTAGAATATAATATTCTGGGGCAGCTAGGTAGCACAGTGAGTGGAGCACCAGTCCTGGAGTCAGGAGAACCTGTGTTCAAATCTGCCCTCAGACACTTGACACATGTACTAGCTGTGTGACCTTGGGCAAGTCATTTAACCCCAATTGCCCTGGCAAAAAAGCAAAAAAAAAAGAATATAATATTCTGTTTGTATTTCCAGTAGAATGTAAGTTCTTCAAGCAGACTTTCATTTCTGGCCTTGTATTCCCAGTGGCTAACACTACGTGCCTTACACATAGCAAGAGCTCGTTGAGTTGTATTGTATAGTATGTATATGGTCAACATGCTAGGTAAAGTTGTGCACAGGTATGTTAGGATGAAGGCAGTTATGGGAATGTATGCTTGGGGTGTGTGTAGTAGAAGCATGTATTTTGGGGTTTGTGGTGTAGTTATATATTTGTGATGTGGGAATGGTAGTAAAAGTGTATGTTTTGCTATGCATCTGTTGAGACTTCAAATGTATGTCTCTCTATGTCTCTCTCTCTCTCTTTCTCTCTGTCTATATATAGATATATATGCGTATATATCTATATATCTATATCTATATATATCTATATATCTATATCTATATCTATATCTATCTATCTATCTATCTATCTATATATATATATATATATATATATATATATATATATTTATAGCGTGTGTGTGTGTGTGTGTGTGTGTGTGTGTTTGTGTCTATGGATGAAGTCCAAAGCCTGTTGTCTGAAACACTTTGTTCAGCTTAGTGAATCTGAATGGATGAGCAAACAAAGGTGTGTGCTCTCACAGTGAAATGGAGTATGAAATTACTCTAATGCATCCAGTATGTGAGAGATTGAACTAGATGCCCTTTAAGGAACCAGCCGGCTCTGAGATTCCAAGGTTCCATGACAGCGCTCTAAACCTAGACCAAGAGAAAATGGGGAAGAGGCTCAAATGTTTCTATAGCAAATTGGGAACCAGGCACGATCAGTTCTGAGAATTTATAGAGCCAATTAAAAGAGGGAATTGGAATTCTGAGTTGGCAAAAACCAATCGAGAAATCAACACAGGTCAGATTCTAGCTTTCAGTGTTTTAATAATGACAATGACGATGACGATGACAATGATGATGACAATGATGATGATGATAATGATGATGATGGTGGTGGTGGACACTTATGTGACATATCAACATTCAGAAATCAATTATATTGCAAAAGTCCTGAAGGGCAGGCATTAAAAACAGCACCCTCATTTTATAGATGAAGAAACTAGAGAGTAAAGAAGATTTTTGGCCAAATCTGTGTAATCAACAGAGTAATTATCAGAGCCTGCCCTTGAATCCAGTTTTTCCAACGCCATGTCCAATGTTCTTTGTACTAAAGTAAATAACAATGACAGGAAACATTGATTTAAGGTTTACAAAGTAATTTATGTATACATCTAGTGATCCCCACACTAATCCTGCCAGGCAGGTACTTTCATTATTCTCAGCTGGTAGAGAACTAGATGGGATAGCATATAGAGTGTTAGACTTAATGTCACAAGACTTGAGTTCAAATCATGCCTTAGAATCCTGAGCAAGCACGTAACCTCTCCCCACCTCAGTTTCCTCATTTGTAAAATGGTGATGATAATAGCATTTGTTTCCCAGCGTTGACAATAAAATGAGATAATGTGTGTAAAGCATTTTAAACTTAAAAGCAATATATAAATACTAGTTACTACTGTTATTGTTGGATAAGATAACCAAGCCCCACTGCACCTGTAACCCTATATGATGTATCAGAATAGGAAGTGAGTAGACAAGTAGAGGGGAAAGGCAGGGGACCTGTGTCTGTGGGTTTCATTTTTGAATTCAGAGGAATGATTGTAGAATATAGAGAATAGAGATAAAATTTTATTGGCACTGGTGGTTGTTTAGACTGTCCCTACACTGATTTGCAGTATCATTGGGTGTATTTCAGAGGTAGTATATTAGACAGAGGTAGGACATCCAGAATGGCTCCTGCATGGACCTTGGAATCAGGGCTCCATCCTTCATGGTTTAGCCTACAAAAAAGAAGATTTAAGGAAGAGATAATATCTATATTTAAGTATGTGAAGGACTATCACATGGAAGAGAGATTAGATTAGTTTTTCTTTGCCCCTGAATGCCAACTAACAGAAATGGATGTAGAATTACCTAGAGATTGATTTTGTTTAGATAAAAGGGGGAAAACTTCCTACAAATTACAGCTCTCCAAAATTGGAATGTGTTATTTCAGTGAAGGCCTCCAAGCAGAGTTCAAGATATTATAGACAAGATCCCCATTAATTCATAGATTAGACTACAAGGCCCCTCAATTCCCTTCCCACTGAAATTTGGTAATTCCATGATGCTCTAGTTATCTCCTGTGAGTGTGTGTGCCCCCTTCCATAGCAACCAACTGTAGAGGGCTAGTCCTGTCTGTGTTATGCCTAGGAATGGGTGCATCCAAGTCAGGGATCTCTGCATCGATTTCAGAGGATCTGAGAACTCGGAACTTTTAATAACTAAACTTCCATTGTGCATTTAAAAACATCGTCCTGAGAAGGGGTTCATAGTCTTCACCAGACTGCCAAAGGAGTCCATAACACCAAAAATTTAAATACCGCTACACTGAGTGGGGAATCCACTGTTTTCTTCTGTCTGTAGACTGCAGAATAAGACAGAAACAAGAGATAGGTCAATTAGATGAAAACAGGAGTTGTCCTAGGCTTCACTGCCTCTCTGTGGCATATATTGATGTATTCCTCTTCCTCATACAAGGAAGAAGCAAGGAAGAGAGGCCAAAGAATTCAGAACTAGGACCAGTAACACAGGAGCCATGAAATCAGGCTATAGTAGACTTGAGGGTAATAGTTGGAAGGCATTTGAGCCACTTGGCAACATTGCTTGGTTCTGGTCCTCATAACACTTTTTCATCTGGACATTGGGACCAGCCTTTTGGGAGCTTCATTTATGGCAATATAAATAGGATCAGTCTAGAAGATAGGACATTGGGGCTCTTGTTTAAATGTGGGGTATATGACAGATTAAAAGGCGACCAGTGTGCAGCCCTCCTCGTGGAAGACAAATTATTGGAATGTTCTGCCTGAGTTCAGATCTTCAGTAAGACTTTCCTATTATTCTCTGGCTTTGATGACCTTTGAATTGGTCATGGTAGGTTGACTCCACCTATTCTTTCCAATCTCATAGACTCATGATTACTGACTGTACTTCTCTGAAGTACAGATGGCCCTTTCCTCTAACCCTTTTCCCTAGAGCTGGGACAAGGTCTAGGCATATGAGATCCTTGCCTTAGGAAAGCAAAGCTGAGAGCAGAAAAATACATAAACTATACATCTGCCCTTCCAACCATAATAGGAGGGTAGAGAGACAAGGGAACACCTTTGTGTATTCTTGACTCCAGTACAAAATTAGCTAGTTACAACTTTGCTAGCCAGACTAGTATTTGACAACTTGGTAGTTGGATTTGGAGTCAGAGCACTTGTTTCTACAACTTCCTAGGTGTGTGAGACCTTGGGTATGTGTATTTACTTTGATGACGATAATGGCATTGATGATGATGATGATGATGATGATGATGATGATGATGATGATGATATAGCTAGCATTCGTATAGCTCTTTAAAGTTTGCAAGGGACTTTCATATGCTATCTCATTTGGTCCTTATAGTAACCCTGTGAGGTAGGTTCTAATTATTACTCCATTTTACAGCTGAGGAAAAGGAGGTAAGAGAGGTTAAGAGACTTGTCCAGAGTCACACAGCTTGCCAATGTTTGAGACAAGATTTGAACTCAGGCCTCCTGACTTCAAATCCAGAGCTCCATCTATTGGGCTGCCTGCATGCCTATAGTTCCTTACTTTACCTGTCTGGAGAGCTTACCATATGGATAGAGTGATAGACTCAGAGGCGGGAAGAACTGAATTTGGTTCTTGCCTCTAAAACTTACAGACTGTATCTTCGAACCTCTCTGTATCTCAGTTTTCCTCAACTGTAAAATGGGGATAATAACAACAATATTACCTATCTCACAAAGTTATTCTGAGACTCAAATGAAATAATGTATGTATAGCATTTTGCAAACTTTAAAGTACTAAATGTCAGTTGTTGCTCATAAAATGAGGAGTTGTATTACATGACTTCAAAGGGCTTTCACAGCCCTAAATCTAAATTATATTAACCTTTCCTCCCAACCATTCATCTGATATAAAGGGTTAAAAGTCTTGGTTCCAGAGTCATAGGATTTGGTTTCAGATGTTTCCTCTGCAGTTATTAACTATGTGACCATGCAAGCCCTTTCTGGACCTCAGTCCCCTCACCTGAGCAGTGAGAGGGGTAAATAAGAGAGCCTCTGAGGGCCCTTCCACCTCTCAATATAGAACCCTATGATCATTTCCACCATTCAGTATATGACTTTTTTCTTTTTTTCCCCAAACAACCTAGTTTAAATCCTTTGCCTCTGACTTCCTTGTACATAACTGCCTAGACTTTTCCAGCTTTCTGAGACCATCTCAAGCTCAGTTTTGCCAGCCTAGTAATTAATTCTTCTATGTTTCCCCCTACCGTGTGTATGGCCCCTCTCTTCCTGGCTATTGGGTTTCACCCCCTTGTTTTGTTTTGCTTTGTTTTTTTCAGTTTCATCTTCTCCATGCACTGGTGCTTAATAAATGTTTGTTGGTTGCTTGATTAATACACATACACCACACTACTGTTTCTCCATTCATGATTTCAGGCTGATCGCTCACTTTCCTTTCACACTTGGTCCCAGCCCTGACAATCTCTCTTCTAGCACCTTGGAAGGTCCTTAGCTTCCCCAAACTTGGATAGGATTGTAGGAAACAAGATGACACTCCCTCTATCTGACTCATAAGGAAAACTTCCCAACCAGTCTGGTGGCTGACTTTGATATTTCCTCCACATGACAGATATAGAATTATGTGTCCTTGTCACAGCCCATGTCAAAAGAACTTCCATTTGTTAAAATTACAACATAATGTGGTTCTCTCTCAAATGGTCCATCTACTAAACTGAGTTTTCTGCTTGTGGTAAATCCTGATGTATTGCACAATATTTCTCAACTCCCCATTGTGAAGAATGGCTTTGAAATTACCCTCAGTCTTCATTTTTTTGTAGATGGCTTGGGCTACCAGCCAAAATGCCCGTTGAAGTTTAGTGGGTTCATTGCTTCCCCCGTTGTTCATATGCTTCCAGTGCTCAATGAGCTGAGGAGTTGTTAAGTCCCTTCCTGTCGGTGGCTATTCTACAAGAATTTTCTCAGTCCTCTCCCCATCCTGAGCAAGGCACATTTCATAACTTGTCTAAGATAGGGGCTTGGGCATACCAAAGGAAGGGATAAAGCTAGCCAAGCGACTCAGTGATGGGCATATTTTGCTGATGGGATAAGTGGGGAGAAAGCAGCCATAGCATGATGCCAGGATGACCATAAACCAGACAAATTGTAAAACTGGTAAAGTTGATGCCCAGTGTCGCCTCATATGCACTTAGAGCTGATGGGAACCTCAAATCCAATTTAGTCTAATCACTTCATTTTGCAGATAAGGTCACTGAGGCTCAGAGAAGTTTAGCTGGGTCATTTAGTCCAACACCTTCATTTTACAAATGATAATCATAACAACAATAAGAAAATCACATTTGCATAACTCTTTAAACTGAGACCCAGAGAGGTAAAGGGCTTTGTATTTCATCACACAACATCTTAGGGATAGAGGCAAGTATAATGCCATTTCCTGGCCAGGGCTCTTTTCTTGACACTAGGCTGAAATTTTTCACTCTTCTTTACCCTTCCACGTAGACTAACATCCCAGGATGCTTACACTGTCCTTAGGCAGTGCTTTTTATGTAGTGGATACTTAATGTTTTTAGAATGAAATGGAAGGAACTGTCCATATTGTAAAAGGCTGGTCAGAAAGCCCAATTTGCTGTTGGGGTGCTGCCTCATACAGATATGGCTACTTTTCACTTACCTTTACCAGCTGATGTCCTGCAGTGTGTTTGAATGGAAGTGTTGTTGGAATTGAGAAAAGGGCATGACCATCTACTTCCCCCTTATTAGCTGAGTGACATTAAATAAACAAGTTATTTCACACTTCTAATATCTTTAGTATCCTCATCTGTAAAATAATGCCTGCCTTCAGTCTTTTTTGTGTAAATACAGAGGCTGTGTTTGCTAGGAGTTCTAGCCTGGGATAGTGGAGAGAGCCTTAGTCTAGGAATCAGGAGTTCTGAGATCTACTGAGATGATATTAATCAGGGATACACGTGAAACTCTACTGTTGGATTCAAGGAATCTACTGCACAAGCACTGGATGGGAAAGGCATGGCTAGCGAACAGTCCATATGGAAAATACCAGGGTATTTTAGTGGACTACAAGTCAATTGTATAATTGATACGATATCCTAAAAGGATAGTGGAACAATAGACTGCATTAAGAGGGTTGTCTCCAATGTGTCCATAATCTTGCTATCTGCTCTCTTGGTCAGACCACATTTAGATTAGCTGCTTCATTTCTGGACACCATATTTTAGGAAAGTCTTTGACTAATTAGACTATCCAAGGGAGAACAGCAAGGATGGTGAATGATTGGAAACCATGCCACAATGGGGAGACATTTAACTTAGAGAAGACTTGAAAGCAAATGAAGGTATTTGTTGGACTTTCAGATGGAAGAAAGTTTAGTCTTGTTTTTGTTTTTCTCAGCCTCAGGGATCAGAGCTGATTTGTTTTGTCTAAGGCATAACCTGATTTGCTTTAAGTCATTATGATAGAAAAAATTATGTTTTTTGTAAGGTGTAACCAACCTGATTTGTTTTGTGTAAGGCAGAACTTCCTATCTATTAGAATTATGCAAAAATAGAAAGGGATGCTTTAGGAGTTGGTAACATTCCTATTGCTGAAGATCTTCCCCCAAAGTGTGGATGATTTGGGCTCTCCGGCTCTCAGGCATTCCTAGTTAGGTAGAGCTAGAATAAAATGGTCTCTGTGCTTCTGTGACTCTCTCATTTTAATCCTGGCTCTGCTATCAGGCAGTTCACAAGCATCTCAAAACCTCAGTTTCTTCATCTCTAAAATAAAAATTATAATAACCATCACTTATGCAGCACTTCGAGTTTTGTAGACACTTTATATGCACTATCCTATTTGGGCCTCACTACAGTCCTATGAGGTTGATATAAGGTTGATATGAGATAAATTCATTTTACAAATGAGTAAATTGAGGCTCAGAGATTAGATGACTTGGCCATAGTCAGACAGCTTGCATTCAAGTCCATTGATCTATTCAGTGAATCACGTTGCTTCTCTAGTAACCCTACCTACCCCATGCAATTTTGGGGTTCAAACAAGACCATGATTGTACAAGAGCCATAATGACTCTGGCTATTGTTATCATAATCTTCATTAAGAGACTCTTAATAGCAAATTGTTGGTAAGTATTAGAGCTGCCCTCCTCTGATTAGAATTATTGTTATGTCAGATTATCTTTAGGGGGGGGAAAATACCCAACAGATCCAAGTAAGTTAATAGGAAAAATGTCTCTAGTCCTGCAATCTTGTGTCACACACATTCTCATGGGATGAAAGGAGGATGGCACAGCAGTGAAGGTGAAGGGTCTTGACTGTAACAGCCTCCAATGAGGAGACATGGAATACGGTGTTGAAATGTCAAGTGTAAAATGTTGTCAGTCTTGTCCTTTTTCCGATCAGGGGAGCTCTGGAAAACTGAAAACACTTCACATTTTCTTCTGACACATTCCAAGGCTTTTCTCTGCTAGATAATAATGATGAAACAAACTTCTGGATTGGAGGGGTGAGGAATCTGGGGAAGTATGGATTCTAAGACCCATGGAATCTGGAGGCTGAAGGAGACATTCGGGGCAAAACATGACTGTAGAAACTGTGGAAGCTGTAAGAGGCCATAGAGCCCAGAATGAGAGCTGGCCTTGGAGTCTGGAAGGCCTGAGTCCCAGGCCTGCCTCTGACACAGATTTTCTATTGGACCCTGGTCAAGACCCTGATGCATCAAGCACCTTACTCATTTGTAGAGAACATTTTAATCTGTGCTGTTAGAGATTTTTCACCAGAAACTTCCTACACCAATAAAACCACTTGTCTAGTCAACAAACAAAACAAAATATTGAATGTCAGAGCTTGGAGGGATCTTAGAACAATGAATATAATATTTTTGAGCTGAAAGAGATTTTAGAGGTCATCTAAATCAGGGTTCTTTACCTGAGGTCTATGACCTTGGGTTAAAAAAACAACAAAAACAAACACAACATTGTTATAACCATATTATATTTGAAAACAATAATAATAGCTCTCATTTACTTATATAGTTCCTACTATGTGCCAGGCACAGCTCATCCTCATTTTACAGCTGAAGTAGATGAGGCAAATAGAGGTTATATGACTTGCCCAGCATCACACAGCTGATAAATATCTGGGTCTGGATTTAAGCTCAGGTCTTCCTGACTCCACAGTCAGCACACTATCCACTGAGTCATCTAGCTGCCACAATTATATTTCAATATAATTGAAATTTCCTTATAATCCTGTATGTTTCATTTTATGCACTTAAAAACTTTATTTTGAGAAGAGAAAACCATAGACATTTTTCAGTTGTTTCAGTTGTGTCTGACTCTCTGTGACCCCATTTGGAGTTTTCTTGTCAAAGATACTGGAGTGGTTTGACATTTCCTTTTCCAGCAAATTTTACAGATGAGGAAGCTGAGGCAAACAGGGTCAAGTGATTTGTCCAGGGTCACACAGCCAGGAAATGTCTGAGGCCAGATTTGAACTTAGGAAGATGAATCTTCCTGACTCCAGACTTGGCACTCTATCTGATGTGCCGTGGCTGTGCTCCATTGACTTCACCAGACTGCTAAACTGGTCGATGATATGTTAAGAACCACTGATGTAGCCCTACCACCCAATTTGGCCAAAGAGGAAACAGAAATCTAGAGAAGGAAAGTCATTTATTCAAGGTCATACATATGGTAATAGAGCCTAATCTGGAATGTCAGCTACCTTCTCCATCTGCTAAAGCCACAGTCTCCAAAGGAAAGCCACTGACAATCTCCACGACTCTAAAGTCCCAGCTACTGTCACAGAACTGAAAGAAATATCTTAATGGAAACCATGTCCCATGATATTAAGCTATACTTGTATTTCCTCAGCATTATATTTAAAGCCATGAAGGGCTCCTAAAGATTGTCTAGTTTCACCCCTTAATTTTTGTAAAGGCCAAGTGCGTTTCAGCTATTCATCCAAAGTCAGGGTCAAACTCTGGTCCTCAGACCCACATCCAATGGTCCTTCCAGTACTCCACATAAGAGTGGCAGGTCAGAAAGCACTGTTGAAGCCCTTCCTATGGGCCAGGGGCTATGGATACAAAGAATAGTAACATTCTGGCCATCAAGTAGTTTATATTCTAATAGGAAAGAGAACATGTAAAATGAAACAATGTAAAAAAAACCATGTAAAGAACAAGTAGGCAGACACAAAGTACAAGATTCTAAGCTGACTCCAGATTCTGGCAGCCATCAGTGCCTTCTCCTCTCAGAATGTCGTCTGTCCAATGGATAGATAGATATGATAGAAGTAGATGCAATATACATGGTAATATGGAATACATCTGTGTGTACCCATATACATATATCATTACATATTATAGTGATACATATATTTTATCCATATGCGTGTAAATATATATATAATATATGTGTATATTACATATTACCATATATAGTGTATGTGAACACATATATTTGGTAACATACAATACATATATATGTACCCATGCACATATATGTATTACATATTATCATATATAGTGTGTTTGGGTATATATATATATATTATATTATATTACTATATGTGTTAGCAGAGACAGGTAGGTGACTCAGTGTGTAGAGCACAGGCCTGAAGTCAGGAAGTCATGAGTTTAAATCCAGCCTCAGAAACTTAATAGCTGTGTGACCGTGAACAAGTCATTCAAACTCTGTTTGCCTTAATTCACTGGAAAAGAAATGGCAAATCACTCCAGTATCTTTGCCAAGAAAACCCTGTGGACACTATGGTCCATGGGGTCATGAAGAGTTGGACGCAAGTCAATGGCTGAACAATATCAAATATGTGTGTATGTGTATGTTTGCGTGTGTATGTGTATCCACCTCAAACCACTACAAGTGTATTGAGTTGGTTCTGACATTAGGATCCTGCCTTCAAACCACCTAGTAACCTATGGCAGCTTGGGCACCCCTGGGTTTCTCTAAACTGCTCTTGAAATTCATATTGTCAGCATGTCTCAATGACCCCTTGGAGGAAACCTACGCTATGGCATTACTACCCACTGTGTAAAATAGTGGTTCTTTTCCTTTATCCCCGGTCTAACTCTTTGGAGATCCAAGAGAGGTGGTTCTCATTTTTTTCCCCTGGATTTAGTGAATAGGTCTGTGTGTTTGTCTTTGTAGCCAATGCCTAGCAGAGTCTTTGGCACAAAAAATCAGCTTAATTTCTGATTTTTGCTTAACTGCTTTCTTTATTCACTCTGAATGTTTGTATGGGCTTTACGTCACTTTTCAGCTGTTTTCTTCAATAGGTGGTAACTAGAATTTATGCTGAATGGTATTTTAAGATGTGTAAGGTGTTTTACATGTGTTGTCTTCTCTGATCCTCACAACAATCCTGGGGGGAGGTGGTTATTATTATCACCCCCATTTTATAGATGAGGAAACTGGGGTCAGGGGAGGTTAAATGCCTTGGCTGGGATCACACAGCTCAAAAGTGTCTGAGACAAGATTTGAACTCAAGTCTTCCATATGCTATCTAGATGCCATACTGATTATTTTCCAAACTGAACATGTGCATATCTTCCAGACTTTTTATATCTGTGTGTGTGTATGTGTGTGTGTAAAATATATATGTGTTTCTCTTTTTTGTCCAGTGGACAATCACTACAGTATCTAGAATTGCATGGTGGGTTTTTGTTTAACTTTTCTGACTATAAGGTCATTTCTCTGTCTCCAATTTCTCTAGCTTCTAATCCATCCTACAGGAATTGCAAGATCAGTCTTTCTGATGTACAGCTCTTCCATATAGCTCCATTCAAAACACATTTCAGCTGGCCCTATTGCCTGCAAGAAAATTCCACCCCATAACCTGGCAAGCCAGGATCCCTACAATCTGCCTCCAATCTACTGACCTTTTTCTACCCTCTTACCAGCCATGTGACCCCCAGCCCATACTGTATTCTTCCACCCAACTGGCCGGTTTCCTTTTGTCTAACTATGGCCCTCACTGTTCTTCCTTGGTTCTTTGTTTACCAAGCTCCCTACCCTGGGGTGCCTTCTACTTCTCCACTGTTTCACACTGTTAGTGTTCTGTCTACTTTTTGAGGCCCAGCTTTAGGGCCATATCTTCCATGAAGCTTTCTCCAAACTCCCACCTCTTGCTAATCCCCTCTCAGATGAAAAAGAACTTACCCTCTTTTTATCTATAATGGCATCTTGTTTAGTGGCAGTGAGGTATGGTGAAAAGGGCCCTGGACTAGAGAGTCATAAGACCTAGGTTTGGGAGTCCAACTCTCTTACTGAAAGGTGAGGAACTGAGGCCCAAGCATGCAAAGTGAATTGGATCCTATGATCAAAGGTCATATGGTCATAGATTTTGAGTTGGAAAGGATCTTAAACACCATTGAATCTTACTTAATTTCACAGAAAAAGAAACTGAAGCTGAGAAAAGTTAAGTGAGTTGCCCAGAGTCATGCAGCTAATAAGTGTGAGAGGTAGGCTTTGAACTCAGATCTTCATGACTTCAAGCCCACACATTATCCATTATGTCGGCTAACAGCCTAGTGGCCTAGTTGGTTACTCATTTAAGAAGTCATCTAATTGGAATCCAACCCAGGTCTCAGAACCAGATCCCTTTCCATTTCTACGATGTTACCTGTAATCACTGGGCCACTGATTGAGTCTTAACTCAAGGCAGCTCTGTAGCACCTAGACATTTTAAATTTTATTTTATTTTAATTTTCAGTTTCAAATTCTTGCACTCTCGCCAGCTTCTCCACACCCACTGAGAAGGCAAGAAATACAATAAGTATTACACATATGAAGTCCTATAAATCATATTCCCACATTACCTATGTAAAAAAGGCAAGAAAAATAAAAGAAAAAAAACAACCTTAAAACTACACTCTGAGTCCATCAATTCTCTATTTAGAGGTGGATACCATTTTACATCTTGAATTATTTGGAGTTGTGGTAGGTCATCAGGTTTACCAGAGTAGCTAAGTCTTTCACAGTTGATCATCCTTGCAACATCGCTGTTACTGTATACAGTGGTCTCCTGGTTCTGCTCATTTCACTTTGCATCACTTTATATAAGTCTTCCCAGGTTTTATGAAACAATCATACTTGTCATTTCTTATAACACAATAGTACTCTATCCACCACAGTCATAACCCACAACTTGTTCAGCCATTCCCCGGTTGATGGGCATCCTCTCATTTTCCAATTCTTTGCCACCCCAAAAAGAGCTGCCATAAATATTTTGTACATATAGGTCCTTTTTGTCTTTTTATGTGGGGGGGGGGCAAGTAGGGGATGGGAATATATTTGAGATACAGACCTAGTAGTAGTATCAAAGGGCATACAGTTTTATGGCCTGTTGGGCCTAGTTCTAAGCTGTTCTCCAATGACTGAATCAGTTTACAACTATATCAACAGCCCAGCCACTTTTCATTAAGAAGGTCATTAATACACATGGTATGCTTGAATGGTTTGATTCACCTGACAGAATTATAAAATGTCAAAGGTGGAAGGGGGCTTAGGATTAACCCATCAATAAGCATTTATTAAGCCCCCATCAAGTGCCAAGCATCCAGCTTGGCTCAGCCCCCAAAATGAAACACAAGCTGCCATCAGGGAGTTTACTCTGTACTTAGAGGATCAGCACATAAGTAAAGATGCGTAAATACAGAATTCCATAATGGTAGAATGAAGAACCCACCTGGAAAGGATGTTAGATTGTAGGGGAGAGAGGACTCAGTCTGTGATTTCACTGATGTCATGAAACCTTGAAGAGCAACTTCCTCCAGAATGGAAAGGAAGGAAAAAGCATTTATTAAGTGGCTACTCTGGGCCACACATTGTAGTAAGCATTTTTCGGTTGGATCATTTTTCAATTATGTCTCACTCTTTGCTATCCCATTTAGGGTATTCTTGGCAAAGATACTGGAGTAGTTTGCCATTTCCCTCTTTAGCTCATTTTACAGATGAGGAAACTGAAGCAAACAGGGTTAAGACTTGCCCAGGGTCACACAGCTAGAAAGTGTCTGAAGCCAGATTTGAATTCATGAAGATGAGTCTTCCTGCCTCTAGACCCAGTGCTCTCTCCACTGTGCCAGCTAGCTATCCAAAAACATTTTAGAAATATTATCTGTCTGATCCTCATAACAACCCTGAGAGGTTGGTGCTATTATTATCCCCATTTTATAGCTGAACAAACAGCCCAACTCAAGTTGTGATTTGTCCAGGCTCATACAACTAGGCCAGCTTTCTATTCACCAAGCTCCCTAGCTGCCTCCACAAAAATGATCATCATCTTTGTATCTTAAAGTTTTAGAGAATTGCCTAAAATACCATGAGATTAAGTGATTTGCCCAGGGTTCAACAGGGGCACAATTTAGTTCCAGATCTTCCCAGCTCTCAAGCCAAAAATCCCTTTAATTTTGTCTTCTGCCTCTCTGAACTGAACCATTTGAAGTCTCTTAGTTTATAGACGAAGAAACCAAGACCCAGAAAAATAAAATTATTCATCCAAGGTTGCACAGAGTCGAGTTTGCAGTTAATTAAAAAAGGCTTTTTCTTATTTACGTGAATTCTTTCAGATTGTCTGATTTGACCAATGGCTCCCCTGTTGTTTCCCCTGCCTTTTGTAATTCTTATACATAACATCTGTTTCTCTGCAGTATCTTGCAGTGGGGGCATTGTTAGGGGAAATATGGCATCATGGTGCTCAGTCACATGGGTGGTCAGATTACACCAGCAGCAGCTAGCTGAAGGATTCTGACTCATCTCTGGGGCAAGCCAGTCCAAGCCAGTGTACTCTTTGAAGGTGATAGGGCCAGAGCAGGGCACAGACTGGGGTTTAGAGTTCTGGGCATCTGGGATCCTGAAGAACTTTGACAAATAACAAAGTGTTTAGGCAAGAAGAGCCAGATGCATGAAGAGACTGGAAAGAATGATGAATTAGGAGAAATTAAAAATGAATAAGTACGGGTAGCCTGGCTTACCTGTAATTAAATGGAGGGTAACTGGGGCAGAGTTGAGGAGGGAAGGAGTTATCTAGATATTTAATTGTCCTCAAACATCATAGGTCCCATTTGTCAAATCTTTCTCCTGCTCAGCCACCACTTACGGTGTCTACCTGTTGTCTTCAGTTCCTTCAGTCTGGAATCCAGGGTTCTTTACCATCTGGTTGCAATGTAACCTTTTCCTTTACAGGAACTCTCCCCTCCATGCTGGTGTCCTTTCTCTCTCCCAAACCTACCTTTTCTCATGCTTATCCCCCATATGTGTTACCCATCTCTACCTCACTCCATACCCAACACGCACCTATTCAAATGCTGTTTAATCATTCAACACCCAATTCAAGTGCTGCATCTTCTGGGGAAGGCTAGACAGATTTCTCTCGCCCACACCATTCTCACTTTGAATTCCTACAGCCCTAGTATTCTATACCAGAAGTGTCCAACTCAAATACAGACAGAGACTTTTGGGCTGTATATTGACTTAGGAAACCACAAAGTAGCAGTATATCAGTGTTATATTTTTAATTTATTAACCATTTCCAAATTATATTTTAATCTATTATGGGCCATACCAGATAGCGGCCTCGAATTAGATACAACCCAGAGTCAGCATGGTGCAGGGTAGGGCACTGGAAATGGAAGCAGAAGATAATTCTTGGTTACGAAAATAATTATAACTATCGGCAAGTCATGGGGCTTTTGCTTTAATGCCTTGCACACAATAGACACTTAACAAATGCCTATTTGATTTATTGACTAAAATGTCTCTGAACTTTAGTTTCATCTATAAAATTAGAATATTCATATTTTGACTGTACCATTTACCTTATAGGGTGGTTGTCAGGAAAACTCTTTATAAGTTGTGAAGTGTTATAGAAATGTGAGCTCTTATTAATTTAGCAGTAAATTATATTAAGTTTTTCATTGTTCTCCAATTGACTTGTGTTCACATAACTCATAGTTTTCTGGCCTCTCCTACATCCTCCTTTAGGGCAGAAATGAATAAAATAAACCAGATGTTGTCTCATCAAGGCAGAATGCAGATCCTATTACTCTTCCAGTTCTGGAGACGATGCCTTGATTAATGAAGCCCAGCATTGTATTAGATTTTTTTTGACTTCCGTTTCATACTTTTAGGTCACATTCAGCTCATAGTCCACAAAGTTCCCAAGATATTTTTTCAGATGAATTGATATCAAACCATGTTTCTATCTTGTATTTTTAACTTTTATTTTTTCATACCCAATATGAGATTTCTCATATGATCTTATAAATTCCATCATGTCTAAATTAGGTAGCCCAATAAAATCTTTAAACCTGTCTTGGTCATCCAGTGTGTTTCTTTTTCCTCCCATATATGTATCATTTACTAATGTGATGAAGATGTCATTTCTGCCTTTGTCTGACAAAAATTGTAAATAGTACAGATGCATATGTCTATACTCCTTTGAGTTGTGGGTGTCCCTGGGGAGTTTCACGTAAGGGGTTATACTACAAATTTTTGGATATCTTAAGGCACAGCAAGACTCAAAGGGCTGGAGAAGTGATAATGTTATTTTATAAAATTAGTTTCCAAGTGATTTTATTTGTACCCTTGGCATTGCCAAGTGTATCCCAAGTACTTGAATATGGTTATGGTGTGCAATTATGGCCCCAGGTCCATGCTATATAATACTTTGGAAAGCCTCTGTGGATATACCACACATTTGGCAGCAAGTTTCTGTTGGCTTTAAAACATGTTTGCTTGAATTATCCATTAATTGACTGCTATGAGCAATAATACCCATCATTGTGCCCATGTTTATCACCGAATATGACTTAAGGAAAGTGAGGGAGAAAACAAGTGGGGAAGGGAGGAGAAATAAAGGGAAAGGAAGGGAAAAAGAGTAAAGGGAAGGAAGAAAGGGAAGGGAGAGGGAAAAGAAGATGGAAAGAGAAGGGGACGAGAGAGAGAGACAAATGGGGAGAGGGAGGAGAAGGAATTGAGGAGGCTGCCATATGCTGCAGGATTGTGATTTAATTAAAGGCAGCCAGTAGAACAACAAACAGTGAATGGTTCATTTTTGTTGTTGCTTTTAAGGATCAGAACAGTAGTAGCTAATGTGATTGCCATATGAAGAGCCGGGTACCTCCCCTGGTATTTTGCTATTTAGAGACAGGAATTTTTAACTGAATTATTTGTAGACCCTAGCAAGAGAATAATAATTGTGCAGCCCAAGAATCCCCAACTTAAATTACTCTGGCCAGCTTCATGGCTGGTAAAACATTGCTCAGAAACTTTCAGTAGCTATCTCTTGTCTCTGGGATAAAAATAAAATAAAACAAAATAACCGCTAATTGTGATATTTAAGGCTTTCCATAGTAGGACAGCAACCTGTCTTTCTAACCCATTTGTTCTCTTCTTTTCATGTACTCCATGCTCTGATCAATATAACCCCTCAGCCCCTCTGTGTATTTGTGCAGTACATCCCCCTCGTCTAGCATGTATTCTCTCCTCTTTGTTGCCCATCAAAATCCTCTTCTTTCAAGGATTAGCTCAAGTATCACCTTCTCCAAGATGTCTTACCTGATTCACACCTTGTTCATACCTTTCCTTTGCCCTTATTACTCTACCTTGTATCATACTAATGTCTATACTCATCATATCCCTCTGAAGATTTTAAGTTCTTTGATGGCTCCATTGCCATTTGTCATATTTGCATCTCTATTGCCTAGCATAATGTCTTGCGAACAGTAAGCACTTAATAAATGCTTCATAAATGCATGTGAATGAACGAATAGGCACCTATCACATTTTTATGTCAGGCTTTGTCACTAAATTTCCATGGACTTTGGGTAAGTTTCTTGCTGTCTCTCTGCCTTAATACATTCTAATGTCATTTTTCTCCACCCCTCTCTGGGCTCAAACATCCAATGGAAAATATGTTCTGTTGGCAATTTAATATTGTCTGTAATATTTTTTATCTTTGTACCTAACTACCTAGCACAGTGCTTTTCATATGTTGTTTGTTAAGTGTTTGTTGAATTGAAAATCCCAACTCTACCTCTTGCTGACTACATGACCTTGGATTAATCACTGAATCACAGACTTTTCAACACACATCCAGAGCGAAATACCTACAACAACCTAGCCAGCGAATAGTCATCTAGCTTCTGCTGGAAGACCTCCAGTTGAGTTCATGATTTGTCATGTTGTAGGATGTCTACTCCTACCCAACCTGCACTTCTCCATTGCCTTCTGACATTTATTTCTTCACATGTTCTAGCTTTCTATGACTTACAGTCATATAACAATACAGTAGAATATTACTATTAAAAAGATGGGCTCTTTGGGGGTGGGGTGGGAGGAGAAGTTTCAAGTAGGTAGACAAACACTTATTAAGTACTTATGTCTAAGGCACTGTGCTAAGCACTGGGGATAGAAATACAAGCCAAAAGAAAGACAGGATCTGCCCTCAAGAAGCTTCCTTTCTAAGGAAAGAAGACAGTACATAAAAGGGAGGCAGAAATTGACAGGGGGAGACATGGTGCCAAATTCAGAGAGTCAGCAGCACAACTATGAGGGAAATGAAACCTGGCTGGCCTGAATTTATCCCCAAAGGGAACTCACCCATGGGAAAAGAGGACTGATATGGCAGAGGGATTTTCTAGGGGAGAAGGTCCCAAAGTTGAAGCTCATTAAAGGATCTTTGCATTTCTCAAAGTCAATCTAACCCATTCTTTTTAATTCTCAACCTAATCCATTAATTTGTAATTGTATGTCCAAGATACATATTATGATAGATGTGTCCTAGAGATTGGTCCCTAGTCAATCTAACTGCATATCACAATATGAACAATAGACATTCCTCACCCACTTGTTTTGTTTTCTTTTTCCCTCTGTAGATGATGAGCCCAAACTCTTTTAAGTAGTTGCAGATATTTTCTGGCAGTTTCTGCATTTTTCTTGGGCTTAAAGCAAGGAATGCAATACAATCCACAAACAGAAACATCTGGATGTGCTCACCATAAGCAGGCAATTTCTCCTCATCTTAGACTGACAGCCCTTCACCACCATGACAGTAGCAAACACATTTGGAGAGTATATATCTCCTTGATTTATGCTTTCCCCAATATTGATGATCAAAAGATGATTGAACCAAGGTTATCACTGTTATATTTTTCAAAGAATCTTGAATAATTTTAATATGTGGGTGGGAGACTTTTAGAAAAGAACCCCTAAAGTGGCATTTAGTTCAACCGAATTAAATGTTATTTGAAAAAATAATCAACTACCAAAAATAACAGTGGGGCCTTATGTTGTCTTTATCTTTCAGCCAACTGTGCGAAGGTAAGGATAAAATTTACTGTGGAATGCTATATGATTTTCATAAAAATTTTGTATAGCTGGAGGAGGCATCCAGGTCAATAAAAGTTGACATTCACTTATTCACCATTTTTCAGCATTTATAAAGCCTCAGATTTTTTCCATGTATTTGGTATCTTCCTTTTCTTCAGGTAACTCATGAATCAACCCCTCAATTCCATCATAAGTGTGCCTCCTTGAGCATGGAGCTCCTCTCCCTATATTTGGTCTAATCCAGCTGTTTTCTCCATTTTGGTTCTCTTTAGGTCCATTTCTGTCGCCTTTATAAGGACATCTGGAACTGTAATTTTGGAATCCATATGTAGTCATTCTACTTTCCTCAATGATGAAAAATAGTTGTTATGAATATTTTCACCTATAAATGTCTTTGGCATGACTTTGCATCCCAATGCTTTCTTTTTAACTCTTTTACCCGCTACTGCTTTTTTCACGTTTATGAGCTGATGCTGCTCATAATCTTTTTTTCATCTTCTTCCATAAGATATCACCAATCTATATTACAAACTGGTATTGCCCTTGGTCTCCATATGTCTCTGCTTCATGACTAAAGTATTTGCTGACCACACATCATTTTAGCCTTCTCTAATTTCCTTGGCCATCTAGGTGGCACAGTGGATAAGAGTGCTGGGCCTGGAGTCAGGGAGACTCATCTTCCTGAGTTTAAATCCAATCTCAGACACTTACTAGAGGCGTGACTCTGGGCAAGTCACTTAACCCCATTTGCCTCAGTGTAAAATGAGCTGGAGAAGGAAATGATGGACCACTCCAGTATCTTTGCCAAGAAAACTCGAAGTGGGATCATGAAGAGTCAGACATAACTGAAAAATGACTCAGCAACAACAAATCTCCTTAATGATGTTCACTGATTTGTATCTGTTAAATTTCTGTATAAAATTATCTTTTCTTTTGCCAAATCCTACTTTTTGTCATCAATAGTTTGCCCAAACAGACCAAGATGGCTTTTTTTAAGTGTACAATTTACCTTTTCTCATTTTTATTCTTTTTTCTAACTTTGAAATAATTTTGATCATTGAACTAATAAGTTGAACTGATTATATGACTAAGGAATGATTCCCACGTTAGTAAGAAGTTGCTTCCTTTCTGTTAGAATATATTTGATTACAACTTTTGTTGTTATTGATTGCCCAACATAGCTCTTACATTCTCTTCTCAAAATAAACATTGATATTTAGATATGCCAATTATGTGTAGTTTATAGCACCTTGATCTCTCTCATTCTTGATTCCTCATTCACATATTCCTTTTCTTTTTTTTTTGACAGCCCTGCCTATTCCCACCTTTTCACTGAATTTACTAAATATAAAAGTATGTGTTAACAATTTGGATAATCTTAGCAAATGCTTATAGAATTTTTCTAACTTCAAAAACTAGTATCGATGTGTGTTGCAGTTGTTTTTATGGGGGTCTCTTTTCAAAACTCTTATCATGAGCATTACAGTAGAAGATGACCAAATGGCACATGAAATTATGTTGGTGAATGAAAAACAGTACCCAGACAAACTTCTTTCTTTGCCTTTCTGAAGAAGCTCTGTGAGGCCAATTTTAATTTAACTATAGTGCCTTTTTTAATTCTAGTTTTATTTATAGGAAAAATATCAAGACTGCTATGATCCCATTCCCTCAATAGCAAATTCACCTTTGAACCACCAGCCCCAGATGAGGACCTGACTTTTGGCAGTGTTAGACAAGAACCAGGAAGAAATAAGGCAATTGCTACATAGGGAAAAGCATAGGTGGGGCTGGGCCTAACAGCAGCTGTTAACAAGGGTCTTTTGGCTTGGGTTACAAATCCTCTATCTCCTTACCTCCCCTACTCCACACTCCAAAGCAAAAGAGGCCTATTCACTGAATGGGCATTACCTCACTCAAAGTGAGAACCTGAAAGGGCTTTAGCATTAAAGGGCCAGGGTCTTCCAATGTATTCTGGGCCATCTCCAGTCATCCCAGTGAATATCAGGCCACTGGACCCAGATGGCTCTGGAGGAGAAAGTGAGACTGGTGACTTTGCACAGGCCTCCCTCACTCAAATCAAACTCTGCTGCAAGTCATATCATCATTTCCCTGATGCCATGGTCCTCTTTGAGAACAAAGGCCAAACACAACAAAGGCAACCTTGATACTTTGCAACCATTTTGTTGCAACCATCTTCTCCTTAACTTATTTCAGATTTTTGTGGTTGGTGTTGTTGTTTATTTGTGTGTTTGTTTTGCTGCAGAAGTCTATCTCTCATCCAGGGCTTACCAGCAGGGAAAGCAGAGACTATTTTATATTGATAATGGCTTTAGATGACTTTCTTCCCCAGGCCTTGCAAACACCTAGCTGAGAGAGAGTATATGGAACTCTAAACTTTGCAATAAAATCTTTGGTGGATTTACCAGCCACATAGACATGAACTTCAGCTTGACCCCTACCAAAAACTTTGCTGTGGGAAGGTTTAGTGGAGTTTTTCATCTGTGTTTGTTTTTTGAAATGTGCTAGTTTTAGGGAAGAGTAGAGAAAACCGTTTGAAGGGTATCCAGAGCAAAAGTTAAGGGCAAACAAGAGGAAACCCACCTATATGTGACAAGTCTTCATGCAAACAGAAGGAGAATGTTCTTGGTTTTCAGGTTGTTGGTATTTGTTTGTTATGCTTTGTTTTTTCATCTGAAAATAGGAGCTAAGTTGTGGTGGAGGAGGGGTGAGGAAGGAAGTGGTATCCCTTTAAATTCTGGCCCTGAAGCCAAGCCTTGCTTTCTCCATCTGAATTGTTTTTTTTGTTGAGTAACCCGAGGTTACAAAGCCAAGTAGTATGTTGAGGTTCAAAGTCAAGTCGTCTGATTCTGAATCTAGTGTTTTTTTCACCCCTCAGTACTGCTCTGGAGCTACTATGTACAAGGTATTACGTTCAGCTCCATGGATATGATGATTAAAAGAATGCCGTGTTTAAATTATGATTAAAGCATGATTAAAAAGTAATGATTTTTAAAATTAAAATAACATTAAAAGTGTTCCTGCTCAACACTTTCCAAAAGCCTTCAAATAGTTTCAAATTGACTGGGGTGTTGTAGTATGTAACACATATATGCTGCTCATTATTTTAGAAAGCATGTTGTAATAAGGTCAAAGGAGAAGTCCTAAGTCCAGGGGTCCTTATCATTTTTTCTGAGTGTTATGGACTCCTTTGGAAGGCCGTACCCTCTACCTTTTGTTGAATTCCTTCTCATACTTCACAACCCAACATAAATCTGACCTCCTCCTAGAATCCTCCCCTGATTTTCCCTAATTGGTGATGACCTTCTGCCCTCAGACCTCTCATAACATTTCTTTAATGCATCTTATACTTTGGTACTTCTTTATGAATCCTGGGCTTCCTCATTGTGGATTCTCACTCCATCAGTGGGGCTCAGAACCTTCTGCTTAGTTCACATTTACCTTCTGAAAATCCTTTGCAAAAGACCTCCCAACACAATGGATGATATAATCTGGTTCTTTTAGAATCACAGTCTACCGCTTCAGTATTCAGGTTGAACATATTGCCTTTTTTTCTTGCTCCAAAACTAACCAACCACATTTTCCAGACCTGCATGCCCTCAGTCACATCTTTTACCTTACTTCTTAGTTAAGTTACTTATAGCTACATGCATCAGTCTGTACACACCCCCTCTCCCATCTTTCCATTGCTCTCTATAGAAGTCACCTGTGGTTAAAATTTTGCTGAGGTTATGCTGATTTGTCGTTCTTAGCTACTAGGTATCACTGGCACCATGTTGGCAATGGGAGATGACATTTGCAGCATGAGCAACTGAGAATTGTTTTAAGCGCTATGCAATTTCCCAATTCAATTTAGCCCAATCTACTCCTACTATTCCATTCCATTTTCCATTTTCGATATATTTCCAAAGTACCCATAACAGTGAACTGACTTGCCAGGTTTTCCCTCCATCCAAATATCATAATATGGGCATTCCTGTTACTTATATAGTAGCTGTAATGTATGCAGAGCATTTTATACATCATTTCATTTGTTCCTCACAAGAGCTTTGTGAGGTGAGTACATTATCATCACCATTTAACAGATGAGGAAACTGAAGCTAAGAGAACTTTGCCCAGATTCACACAGTACATGTCTGAAGCAAAATTTGGACTTGAGTCTTCCCGCCTCCAAGTCTATTGACCTATCCAATGTGCCACCCAACTGCCTCTTATTTAGGATGTATTTTTCATCCTATTCCCGCCCCGCCCCCCGCCATGAGTAGATAGTATTAGACTGACTTCTATGTATTTAATTATTCTTCAGAGTAGCATATAAGAAAGAGGGCTGAACTCAGTCAAAAGAAATTGGTTCAAATCTCATCTCTACAATTCACTAGCCGAATAGTTCTTAAGCAAATCTCTTAAATGCAGCACCCTCTTTCCAAGAACTCACATTCTATAGATCACTTAGAAAAGATAAACAGGCTTTTCCCTAACCATCTTTCCCTTTGTTCTAGCTATTGATTGATTGTTTGGTTGTCAGTAGTAGAAGAATTTTATTATCTGCTTCCCCTTCCCATGTCCTTCCTACTTATCCTATGACTCCATTGGAAGAAGAGCCCAGAGAAAAGAATCTTAGTTGCCTCCCTGTAAATTGCATAGGTCGGAATACATGAACCCTGAGATTCCTTCCAGAGCTAAAATTCCATGTTCAATATTATAAGGTCCTTTGCAATGGTGACATTCTGTGTTCTTGGGTTCTTTACAATTCTACTCTATGTTCTGAGATCCTTCCAAGTGCTAATATTAAGGTTCTAAGTTATAAAAATTTTCCCAACTATGATATTCTATGCTTTTGTTATCATTTTTCTAAGGTCCCTTCTAGAGCTAACATTCTATGTTCTATACACTGAGATCCCTCCTAGTCCTGACATCCTGTACATGTGTGTTTGTGGTTGTTCGAAGGTCCTTGGTAGTCCTTGTATTCTCTGACTTTATAAGTCTAAGAGCTCAGGGTAGGCATGGAGTGGTTTGAACCTGTTATCACTTGCTCTATATTCATAGGGTTCTGACTCCCAGGAGCAGTTATATTCATAAAGCCAAGCAGACTCGGATGGGGAGGTAGCAGTGTATAAAAAGAAATCAATTTGTCATCTCAGGAGCAGCAGAATGAAAAGATAGATTGCATTTTTGCAACAACAAAATGCACTTTATCTGGCTTTTAAAACCAATTTTTAGCCTGCAAAAAAGTGGCCCCAAAGGATTACAGTGGTTGTTCAGGAGGGGATAGGTTTGTGTGTTAGATCACAAAGATGCTTTCCCTGCCCAGGCTGAGAGGAGGGATAAACTGATATAGGCTACTCAATATATATACCTCTATATAGACACGTTTATTTATACAGTCACATATATTTATATGTCCATGTATATATCTCTGCGTGTAAGTTTATATTTTGTTGTTATTCAGTTGTTTTTTTATTCATGTCCAACTCTATGATCGCAGTTGGAGTTTTCTTAGCAAAGATACTGGAGTGGGTTGCCATTTCCTCCTTCAGCTCATGTTATAGATCGGGATACTAAGACAATGAAGGTTAAGTGTCTTGCCCAGAGTCACACAACTGGTAAGTGTCTGAGGCAGATTTGAACTCACGAATAGGAGTCATCATGACTCCTGTCCTAGTACTCTATCAACTTAGCTACTTAGCTGCCCTGTATTTACACACACACACACACACACACACACACACACACACACACACACATGCATGCATATACATGTATACCTGTATATATATATATATATATATATATATATATGTCTGTGTATGTGTATATGCGTGTATATATGGATATATATAGATGCATATATGGATATGGATATATGTAGATACATATTTGGATGCATATAGATACATATCTATATGTAGATGTATAGATATACATGTATGTGTATGTATTGTACAGTCTATATATGTATCAAGTATGTATATATGTATATATCAAATATATATCAAAATATACCAAATTTATATATATATATATAATTAATTTACCAAATAACTTATTTCTTATTAATTTTTATATATTTCAGTTAAACGGATATTTATATAAACATATATATAATCATTACTATTATTATATATAAATGTATAAATATGTAAATTTCATATGAATATATTATTATTAATAATACGGTTTATATATTGCATATTTAGGTATCTATAAATAACCCTTAAGCTAAAATCATGATTTTTCCCCTGAAAACATTATTGTAAGAGAGGAAGCTTTTTTTCCATTTTCACCATTGCCAAGCCCTGTCAAGTTTTTTTTTTTTCTAAAGTAGGAAATTCAGAAACAGATTTTCGTTGTGAGCTGTTTCAGAAAAAAAAAATGTGAGTTCTTTTATTTTTTTTCCTTTGAGGGTTTTTTGGGGGGGAGGGGAGAGAGTATTTGGTTTTTGAAGAAGAAAGAGGTGCATTTTGAATCTGTCATTTTGTTTGATAGTCTCTCGGAGAAAGGAAACCTCTCTGTTTATCTTGCGGTTTGTGGGACATTGAACGAATCCCACGGTAGAAGAGTTTGGCTCCTATTTTACAGAAACATGAGGCCATCTACCCCAAAGCAGCCTCTGTTGATTTGTGAGTTAAGTGGTTACATGCACAAAAACATTTCTGTTTTCCCTTCGAACAAATCCAAACTTGTTTTCTATCACCCAAGTGCAATCTGATTTCCAGCAGTTGGTTGGTGATAAAAATGTCTTCAGATGGTAGAAGGCAGCCTGGTGAAGAAGGCAAAGCAGGTCCTGGACAGAAAGCACATACTGGAATCTTAGCTCTTCTCCCTAACTATATGTGTCATCTTAGATACCCTCCTGGGCCTCAGTTTCCTTATCTGTAAATGGAAGAGGCTGCATTGGAGAGCTTCTAAGGTTCCCTTCATCTTTGACATTCTGAGATTTCTTTTTAGACAGTGAGACAGGCTTTCTGCAGGAATGATGAGATGTTCTCAGGCACAAGCTGAATTCATGCCTTGAAGAGAGAATCTGAATAGGTCATGCCTTGGTTCCCTTCCCTCTCTATGATTCTATGATCTGCACATTTGGAGGCACATCCACAGAGCCATGCTATTGAAAATACTCCGAACACATTTTATTTTTAAATATTGATGAATGAAAATCTGCTGAACTTAAAAAAAAATAAGGATGAATTAACTGTGGAGTTAGCAGGCCAGTGGATGACAGTGTCACAATTCATACCTCTTTAATAGCTAACAATTATATAGAACTTTAAGGTTTGCAAAGCACCTGGCACGTTGTCTTATTTGGTCTTCTCAACAAACCTGTGAAATAGATTCTATTATTATCATCCCTATTTACAGATGAGGAAACTGAGGTTGAAAGACATTACATAATTTGCCCAGGGTCACACAGCTAATAAGTGTCTGAGGCAGAATTTGAATTCAGATCTCTTGGACTCTAAGTTCAGCCTTTTATCCATATGCCACCTAGCACATAAAGGCATACCAAGCACTATCCTCAGAACCACCCTATTTAGTAGGTAGTAGCAGGTACTATTATTCTCACTTTATAGAGGAGTTAGAGTTAGAAACATTAAGTTATTCTTCAATGGTCACACAGCTAGCTAATAGAATAAATGAGTCCTTTTTCTTCTCCAAAAACTAAATGATACCTCCCTTACCTACCCCTGAAAATAATATTTTTTAAAGCTGACACTTTTCTTTCCGAACTAATTTACACCAAAAATCTCATTCTATAAAATTGTTCCTTCATAACTGTAGTTTGATGTAGTTTGGCAATGATGACAACAGGCAGGATTTGAACCACAGGTTTCCTGCCCACAGCTATGGCTTCTCTTTCAATCACACTTCCATGCCTCTCACTTAAAAGGGGTTCCTAGTTTGTCTAATCTACAATTTACCTGCAGCATAAATACCACCTCTTTAATCTGTGACACTTTAGTCTGAAACCATCTCATGATGATCAGATCACTCACTAGTAAGACAATCTATTCCATTCTTGGTTACCTATGTTTGTTAAGAAATCCTTCTTATACTGAGTCCACATATGTTGGACCCTAGTTTCATCTTCTGGGTCCTTATGTTTCTACGGAAATGAAGTTCCCATGATTTGTGTATTTGGGGGTCCTGGTTGACATATTCAGGTGACTTCTGGAACTCTTAATGCATTATTAAGAAAAGGCACTAAACAAAAATAAAATCGACTGTCTCCTGAAATTTGTCCAAACATTCACTAAGGGCTAATTTAAATTTAAATATGTGAAGGAAAATGGTTCTCTGATCCTTTCTTCTGGAAAGGATTAGGTGGTGTTTGATTACAGAATGAATCATGCATATTCATACTGGGGCTTTTATCTTGCCAATTTGTTTAATTTGCTACTCCCTAACTTAAAAAAAAAAAAGCCTTGTAAAGGCCTTATGAAGGGAGCTAGAGCTTTCAGATCTTCTCATAAGAATAAACCAAAAGAAATTCTCTCCAGGCAGAAGGTTCAGGGAATAGAATAGTTTGTACAGTTTCCCATAGCGGGATTATTAAGAAAAGAACAACAACCTTCATACTTCTCTTAGTCTAGGAAATAGTTCTAATGAGTAGATTTCCAATGAATTTAATGATGAAATACTGTTTCGTTAGTGGAATCATAGACTGTTGGAGCTGAAAAAGACCTTTGAATGTGACGTGGAACATCAGAGCCAGGAGAGAACTTAGAACTCCGAACACAGGATGCTAGACCTGAAAGAGACCTAATATCATGGAACCTAGAACGGTAGAGTTGGGCAAGAGCTCAGACAATGACCCACCTCCTCATTTTATAGATTAAAAGAACTGAGACCCAGAATGATGCGTGCAATGGGCTCATAGGAAGTTTTGACTGAGTAGGGACTGGAACTTTAATTTCCTGAGTCTTAGGTCCAGTGTTTTAGCTTTTAGATTATTTAGGTAGGTGAACAGAGAACGTGGTGGATTTAGGGTTCTTTCATTTGCTATAGG
>CM053623.1:404073265-404110448 GCA_028646595.1 Phalanger gymnotis
GTATTTTCTTCAGTGGTCTTTTGGACCTCATTTTCCATTTGACTAATTCTGCCTTTCAAGGCATTCTTCTCCTCACTGGCTTTTTGGAGCTCTTTTGCCATTTGAGTTAGTCTATTTTTTAAGGTGTTGTTTTCTTCAGTATACTTTTCAGTATTTTTTTGTGTCTCCTTTAGCAAGTCCTTGACTTGTTTTTCATGGTTTTCTCTCATCCTTCTCATTTCTCTTCCCAATTTTTCCTCTACTTCTCTTACTTGCTTTTCCAATCCTTTTTGAGCTCTTCCATGGCCTGAGACCAGTTCATGTTTTTCTTGGAGGCTTTTGTTGTAGGCTCTTTGACTTTGTTGATTTCTTCTGGCTCTATGTTTTGGTGTTCTTTGTCACCAAAGAAAGATTCCAGAGTCTGAGACTGAATCTGGGTGTGTTTTCGCTGCCTGACCATGTTCCCAGCCATCTTACTTGACCATTGAGTTTTTCAGCGGGGTATGACTGCTTGCAGACTAAAGAGCTCTATGTTCCACGCTTGGGGGGATGCGCCAGCTCTGCCTCACCAGCACTCCTCCTTCCCCAAGTACTCCCAACCTGTGCTAGACTTAGATCTTCAGCAGGCTCTTCACTCCTGCTCTGATCCTCCACTTAATTCCTCCCACCAGGTGGGCCTGGGGACAGAAGCAACTGCAGCTGTTGTTCTGTAGCTGCCCCACCTCTACTGCCCTTGGGGCAGTGGCTGAACTGCAAACTCCCTGTCCCCAGCAGCTTTTCCCACTAACCTTCTCTGTTGTCTTTGGTGTTTGTGGGTTGAGAAGTCTAGTAACTGCCACAGGTCACTGATTCAGGGTGCTAGGGCACGCTCCACCCGGCTCCTGATCTGGTTGGTCTGTGCCGCCCATGCTGGGCTCTGCTCCTCTCTGCTCTGCTCCCAGCTCTGTGCAGGATAGACCTTACCCAGAGACCATCCTGGCTGTCCTGGGCTAGAGCCCTGCTTCCCTCTGCTGCTTTGTGGGTTCTGCAGTTCTAGAATTGGTTTAGAGCCATTTTTTATAGGTTTTTGGAGGAACTTGGTGGGGAGCTCATGCTAGTCCCTGCTTTCCAGCCACCATCTTGGCTCAAAAAAGGCTTCTCTTAACAACATGGTTAGCAAGACTGAAACTTGTTACAGTATGTCTATGCAGGTACCACAATCTCTCTAAGGCATTTCCATCACACGTTGTTATAGTATTCCTGGTGAGCAGGTTCCGCAGTTTCTCCCACTTGGGGAGTAATGTCAGAGGTGCTTTAAATAGTAGCTAGTCCCCATTATACAAAGTAGTTTGGGGATTGAGGACACTAGGGGAAGTCAGGAATGATCTCATGTAGAAGGCAGTACTTGAATTGCTTCAAAATAGAAAACCAAATTCTAAGGCATGAGGAGAAAAATGTCCTTATTGATTAGCAGAACCAAGGAAGACTTCCTAGAAAAGGTGAGATTTACATTGTTGTTATTATTGTTATTGTGGTTTGTTCTTCTTTCTCTAAGAGGACTATGACATCAACATTGAGAAGGTGATGCCATAATTTGCGAGTGAATTGGATTAAAGTGTGGGAAGGCTGTACAAAGTCACCAGCCTCACTCTCTCCTTCAGATTCAACTGGAACCAGTGGCAAGATACAGATCAGGATGACTAGAGATGGGCCCAGATGTAGTGAGAGACCTGATTTATATTGGGCTTTAAAAGAGGGAAGGATTTCAAAACAGCATTATATGGCTGGGACTGGTGTGCATCATTGCACTGGATCTCCTGTGCCTTTCCTGTCCAACTGTCAATTCATCTTTTCCTCCAGCTCAATGCTAGAATGGGCACTGACACCGTGGGTGACTCTGGTTGTTACACACAGCGGCTGCTCCCCTCCCCTACTTCTCTCTCAAGATTCAGTGACTGAACTGTCTTCATGGCCAACAATTGGGGTTGCCACAGCAACAGTCATGTTTGAGATGAAAGGTTAATTAGAACCATGTTGATAAACTAAATGCTTCAGAGATCCAGAGTAGAGGAGTGACTAACCCAGCTCTATTCACCACCCACTTAAGGAGATGGAGCAGTAGATATTGCAGTAAAACATTAAGGTAGTGGGGCTACATGGAGACCTATTTTCTATAGCTAAAGGCAGTGCTGTTTACTCAATCAGGCTCAGTTATAAGTCTTTATTGGGTAATTTTCTCACTGATCAAGCATTTTTTTGCTGATTTTGGACAGCAATGGGCCATTGGAACCAGAGATATTGGAGATGAAAAGGACCATTCAACAACATACAGTTGCTGAAAGGCACCTTAGAACATAGAATGAGAACCAGAAGTAAAAGGGAAGTTACAATATAAAACGTTAGAGCTAAGAAGGACCTTACCATGTGAATGATACAATGTCATAGCTGAGAAGTTACCCAGAACAGACTGTTAGAATTTTGAAATAGTTCTAGAACATACAAAGTCAGAGCTGAGAGCATAAAATACTAGAGCTGGGAGGGCCCTTAGAAGATAGGATGTCAGCACTTAGAGAGTCATTATAACATAGAATGGTAGGGCTGTCACAGATGGATTTTAGAGTATAGAACATTTGGCTGTATCAGAGACTTTAGGGCCCTAACAGGTAGCAACAAGGGCTCGTCTGTGGCATTGTTTAAGGTCAATCAAAAGAAAATCAGGGTTTTCTTGTGCAGGATTGTTAACAGTCAAAGATTAGGACAGCAACAGGACCCAGAAACAATGTTAAAATCATTTGATATAGGGACAAAATAATATGCCATCAAGACAAAGGTCAGTAGGTGGGAAAGAGTGCATTGGCAGTGTGTTGCTACAAGGTCTCCTGTAGGACCCATAAGCCAGTAAGCCCAGAGATAACCCCAAATCTCAGTCATGGATGGCCAGGGCCAGTGAGGTTGGTCATGGCTTCACTTTTCAGAATGGCAAGCAAAGAAATTGAGTCTGGTGGAGATGTATGTTAGAATATGGCTCTACAGCTGTACCACCACGGCAGAGCAAGGAGGGGGCATAACTGGCCTACCATCATAGCATTCCAGAATGTTAAAGCTGAAAAGATCCTCAGAAGTCATTTAGTACAATGCCTTCACTTCAGAGAAAAGGAAAACAAGGGTCAGAGATAAGTGAAGTGCTCAAATCTACAAAGTGAATAAACTGGGCCAGGACTTCACACTTGCATTTGCTTTCTCTTCCTCATCAAAGGAGAGTTCTTAGCCATTTTGGTGTCTTCAGCCACTTTGGCAGTCTGGTGAAGTCTATGGATCTCTTTTCAGAATAATATTCTTAAATACATAAAATAAAATGCCTAGCATTACATATAAAACTAATTATACTGAATTGAAGTTCTCAATTTGTGTGTAATGATACTAAAATGCAATTCTAAATTTTTTTAAATACCAAGTTCATGGACCCCAACTTCAGATCCTCTGTGATTTAAGGGAACTATCTATAGTTGATTCCATGTGTAAGAAAAAAACTGTTAGTGACTCTTCATCAAATTCCAGTTACTGCTGCCGCATACACCAAGTCCCAGAGGTACATTTCTTGCCCAAACGTATACAACCATTTAGTGGCAGAACTTATTCTAGAAAAAAATTCCTTTGCTCAAATTCCAGTGGTTATATCAAGGAATTGACATTATTTTCACCAGCATCACCATTATTAACACAACTCATCATTTTTAGAGCTTTGTAATTTACAAAGAATATTTATATGTATTTTCAATTTGTTCCTCATCACAATCAGCAAAGTAGGCAAGGAAGATATTTTCCTGTTTTACAGATGAGAAAACAAAACTTCCTTCAGTTTCAATGGGACCCAGACTCTATTAGCTTGTCCAGAAACAGTATTAAAGTTCTCTGAGAAGGCTTCCTTTTTTGTCACTTCTTTGCACATCCAACTCCATTTTTCCTCTAGAATGTTCAAGAAGTTTCCAGAATATCCTCTGCATGGCTGATTCTTGTTGATGTTCAGTCAATCGGACATCACGCATTTGTTCCAAGTCCTATGCTATGCACTGGGGATGCAAAGATAATTGTGCAACTCTCTACCTTCAAGTAACTCATAGTCTATCTGTATGATGGCTTAATGATATGTTGTTGTCTAGTCATTTTCAGTCGTGTCCAATTCTTAATGACACCATTTGGGATTTTCTTGACAAAGATACTGCATTGGTTTACCATTCCCTTCTCCAGCTCACTGAGAGAACTGAGGAAAACAGGGTTAAGTGACTTGTCCAGGGTCACACAGCTAGTAAGTGTCTGAGGCTGGACTCCCTAACTCCAGGCCCAGCTCTCTATCCGCTGCACCATCTTGTTGCCCTAGCACATATTTAGTAAATTCACACTGAATGATGCTCTGGTATAATGTAAACTTCCTGAGGGCAGGAATGATTTCATTACTGTCTTGTATCACTAGAGCCTGGTACATAGTGGGCACTTTATAAATATTGAATTGAATTGAAATGAAGTGACTTTGTCCTCAGCCCTTACCTGACGTATCCTGTAGCACCAGAGTTCTCACCCTTGACATTTCCATGGGACATCGCAAAAGAAAACCTTAGGCCATCATGATGACGAGCCATGGGAACATACATCCCACCAGAGTGGTCATACATGGAAGGGATATGTCTTAGGAGGGTGATTTAGTGCCTCTTCAGCTTTTGGCAGTAAAATTTAAGATGGCATTTGCCAATTAATGGGTCAGCATTTTAGCGTTGGTAATGTATTTTCCAGAAATTGATCAGTTTTAGATGAATATTATTGTCATTATAACTGATTCAGGCAATTCTTCTTTCCTTCTCTGGAGTATCTGAGGAAGAGGTAAAGGGAGAGAAGGAGAAGAGAATAAGTATTTATAGCACGCCAGGCACTGGGCTGAGTGCTTTTTATAGATATCTCTTTTGGTCTGCAACAATAACCCTGCAAAGTAGGCACTGGTATCATTTCTGTTTGACTATTGAAGAAACTGAGGAAATAGTAATTAAGAAACTTGCCCAGGGTCACATGGCTAGTATCTGAATCTGGATTTGAACTCAGAATTTCTTGTCTCCGGGCCAGCACCTAATCCACATGCTGAGATTCATTATCCATGAGTTGAAATTGGAAAATACTCTGATTACAGAGAATAGAGAGTGGGCAGTGTTATATTTAAACTTATACTAATATCCCCCTACTTAAAGGCAGTTGTTCATTCTCTCTTTCTTTCAGTGAACATTAATTAAGCTTGTGCAAGGCCCTTTGATAGTTGTTCTAGGCCCACAAGAAATGAATGACAGATTCACAGATTAATCATATTAACTTTAAGGATGACATTGTTTAATGCCATCTTTTTAGAAAGGTGAAGTAACTGGCTATGAACACATAGCTAGCTAGTGACCTAGCTTGAATTTGAACCTGGTTCTCTTTGACTCCTAGGCTGCAGCTATTGTAACATACTAGCTTATGTCAAAAACAACCCCTCCACTCAGAGAATGCAGGCTTTTAGGGAAAAGAGCAGACAAGTGATGCTTGCTTCCTGAGTGGTGCTGCCAAAGTGCATCTAGAAATCAGGGAAAGGAGATCACTAGATCACTTCTGCCTACTTTGTCAGTAAAGTGTTTCAGAAGGAAATGGCATTTGAGCCAAGCCTTGAAGGATGAGTAGACTATGGTACAGTTCAAAAAGCATAGGACTTAGGAAAGCTGGTTCTCTAATCCTGGCTGTGCCACTGACCCAATGGGTGACTTTGGGTCAGATTATTCCATTCCCTCAGGCTCAGTTTCTTTTTGTGTAAAAAGTGAGGATTGATGTAAAGATAATCCCTAAATCCCTTTCCAACTCAATGATATGGCTCGCAGGGTTAGATCTTCCAAAAGAGATGGGGAGTGGACTGAGTTGTGTAGTAAAGAAAACACTGAACTAGGTGTCAGAAGACCTCATTTTGATTCCCAACTCTACTAAAAAGCTCTTATGGACTTAGGCAACTAACTTCATTTTTCCAAGCCTGGGTTGTCTCATATACAAATAAGGATAATGGCCCCATCCTGTGTCTCTCATTAAATTCAACTGGGTTGGATTAATTCAGCAGAAAATTTGTTAATCCTCTATTATTGATTAGCTTATAGTGAAGCACTATCTCTGGCTAAAGGCTTGGGACACAGACAAAAATGAAGGCATCCCTCAAGCAGCTTATGTTCTATGGGTTGGGAGTGGGGAAGGGCATAAGATGAATAAGGATACATACATAACACAATGTAAGATAGATACTGGATACATAATACAACAAATATGTAAGCACAGGATATTTCAAAGAGTGAGAAGGCAATAACCATTGGCATGATCAAGGAAGGTTTTAGGGAAGAGGTGATATCTGAACTGAGCCTTGAAGGATAATAACAAGTCTGAGCAACAGAAATAGAGAATGCCTTGTAAACATTGACATCAACTTGTCCAGGTGGCACGGTGGATAGAGTGCTAGATGCAGAGTCAGGGTGACCTCAGTTCAAATCCAGTCTCAGACATTTACTAGCCATGTGACCCTGGGCAAGACAGAGGTTTACCTCAGTTTCCTATCCTGCAAAATGGGAATAATATCAGCATCTATCTCCCACAATGTTGTGAGGATCAAATGAGATAATATTTGTAAAGCACTTAGCACAGTGCATGGCACATAGTATGTCCTTTTTAAATGCTAGCTATATATTATTCAGTGAGGCAGCAGCAGAGGACAGTCTCACACTCAAATCTCCCAATTCCCAGCCTAGCTCTCTCTAACCGCCCCCTTTCCCATCTCTCATGCCATCTGCTTTTCACACCCAGTATGTCAGCAGGTCAGGTGCTATCAATCCTACCCTGCTGATTTTCTTGTAAGTATTACTTCCTCATGTAGTTGAACTGAGGTACTTTGACAGACTATTTTCATCACAGAGAAAAAGGAGGGTAGCTTTGAACATGTGTCTCAGCTCAGAGGAACATGGGCTCTGGAGATGGGCATCCCCCAAGAATTGTGGGAAAACGTGTTCCATCAAGCTCAAACTCCAGGTCAACTGTCACATTGGATCATGCGTGAGTGTATCTCTGTGATATTACAGCAACTCCCGGGAGAAGCCTAGGCTTCATGTAAGCTCATGGCAACTTCACGTGACAGCCTTTGTGCCCCTGACTGGAGCATTAATCAAAACACTCTGGCAAAAGAATGATTAAAAGGGAGAACTTTGATTTGTGGACCAATTCTGTTTTTCTAAAGTCTACAGATAGATTTTTTAAAAATCCTTGAGTAAAGAACACTGTCTTGGGCATCAGAAGACCTGGATTTTAGTCTATTCTGTCATTAACTAGCTATCTATAACCTATGTGACCTAAGAGAACTCCCCTCCCTTGCTCAGGCTCACTTTTCCTTATTTATAGAGTGATTGAAATAGACTTATAACAATAGGATAAGGCAAGGAATCAGCCTGTCTCAGCTCCTTAACATATGTGTGTTTGACAACATCACTGTGCACAAATCACACTTTTCTGGACGTTTCTAGATCCTTCCCCATTAAATTAGGAGGAGAGATGAGTTGATCTCCAAGAACTACCTCTAACATTTTATGTTCTAAAGTTTCTGCCAAGTCTAACATTTAAATTCTGGATAATGTAATCTGGGTGACTTTAGCGTTATTTTATTTTATTTTATTTTTTGGTTATTAAAGTGGATCTCAGTGGGGCAGATTTTATTACTGAAGATTTCTGGTTGTTACTCTTTCCATATTTTTTCCTATCAAGCAACATCATTACCATTCAGTGCAGAGTTATTAATTAATGCTGTAAACTTAAAGACCGGATTTTGATGATCTCTGGGCATCATTAATCTTGCTACATTGTGCTCCCGCAGCTCAGAGTCTACCGGTATGATGGCTCTTTCAGTTATAATTGGAAAGGGCAAGAAAAGTCCCAGCCCAGGGTAAGTATAAATAAGAACATAAGGAAAATAATTTAAGCAATCTGACCAAATTACCAGGTGTGACTTTAATATGTCCCTGATAAGGAAGTGGACTTGTGGTGATTCCAGGGAGATGTATAATACTTGTGGTCTAGCCATTCTGGCAGACGGTGAGCTTAATTTTCTCTAAAGCTACCTCTTTGAGAATAGAGTCAGAGACTTTGATGAGATGGCACCAGTGGGCTCTCAGTTTCTGCTATCTTTTATCTGACACTTGCTAGACCTGTGCGTCACTTTCATTATGGCCATCCTCCCCCAGGTGCTGGTTCTATGCTTTGGCTCACCTAAAATGGTCTTGTATGTCTAGGTCCTCTATGCTGCCTAATTATCAGTTCAATTGGGCATGAAAAACCTTTTGTTCTATTTATGTGTGCTCTTGTGATGAAACTACTTTAAATCTTGGTAGAAATTTCATAGGGTTTTTTTTCCTCTTCAAATTCTCATTTATGTAAAAATCTGTTCTCATTTTTAATGTGTCCAGATCCACCAAACACCAGATTCATGTATTGATCATATGCCTGCTGTTTCCATCTCCACCAATAACTTCTCTGTTTGATGGATCTCTGATCCTAGTCAGTCAATAAACATTGTTTAAGCTCTTGCTGTATGCCAAGAACTATCTTATACAATGCACACACACATATGCATGTGATTACCTGCCATCAAGGAGCTCATATTTTATGACATTCTAATGGGGAAGATGATCTGGAAAAAAAATAAAACAAAAAATCCAAAAAAAAACTAGGTATATATATGATATCTACCTAGAAGTTGGAAGTAGTAGTGGCCCTATTAGAGATAAGGCTTAAAGCACAAATGTCTTTGGGCTCAAGAACCGAAAGCACAGAAACTATTTCCAACTAAGGGAAAAAACTGATAGGTCCTGACCACTTGCCTAGGCCACTTGCCATCAGAGAGAGGAAGCCACAAGCAGCTGGGGTACTGGGAAGGAGATAAAGGCCTCTGCAGAAAGTAGATTAGATACGTGAATCAAGTGAGTGTGATGTGGGTACTCCCTTCAATCATGCCCGTCACGACCCATTACATGCCTCTCGGCCATGACCTTCTACAAACCATCTGCCAGAGTGCCATTCAGTAAGCTGAGGCCCTTTGCCTCCATCTCTTGACCTCATATGAATGTCAAGTGGAGCTTGTGGGCTATCCATTCATTCATTCATGTTATTATATGAACAGCCTTCCTCCTTTTCTAGTCATACTTCTTGGATCAGAGATTATAGACATAGGACTGGAAAGGACCACAGGTCTAGTCTAGAACATCTTTTATTCCTCTTCTCCTGTGCCAAAGTCACCCAGGCCTCACATTGGAGTGTGTGCGTGCGTGTGTGTGTGTGTGTCCCTGGATCCCTAGGGTCTATTTTCTCACAAGCATGTTCTATTATGCTAGAAAAAACTTTGAATGTGGACCTGCCTAGTTAAAATACTTACTAGCTGTATTACTCTGGGCAAGTCACTTAACCCTATTTGCCTCAGTTTCCTCATCTGTAAAATGAGCTAGAGAAGGAAATGGGAAATCATTCCATTATCTCTGACAAGAAAACCCCAAATGGGCTCATGGAGAGTCAAGCATAATTGAAACACTAAGCACACACAGCTAAGTATACAAAGGCTCATCACCAGTAAACTATCCCTTGAATACTTTGGTCCCAGGAAGGGGCAAGTCCTATTGCTTCTATAAGTCTCACTTTCTATATATGTAAAATGGGGTTAATAATACTCACTTTCAAGGATTGTCGGATTGTTTTGGGTTTGTTGTTCTCCATGTGACAGTGTAAGCCCCACAGGAACAGAGACTGTGTTTTCAATTTTCTTTGTATTCATCCTCTTCTTTCAATCTATTATATAGTGAAATACATGGGGTGGGGGAGGAGCCAAGATGGTGGCTGGAAAGCAGGGACTAGCGTGAGCTCCCAGCCAAGTCCCTCCAAAAACCTATAAAAATGGCTTCGAACCAAATCTAGAACTGCAGAACCTTCTCTAGCATTTCTTTTCATTAATACCCTAGATATTCTAGACCTCTTGTTCTTCCAGATGAATTTTGTTATTATTTTATCCAGCTCTGTAAAGTAATTTTTTGGTAGTTCAATTGGTATGGCACTGAATAGATAGATTAATTTAGGTAAAATTGTCATTTTTATTATATTAGCTCGGCCTAACCATGAGCAACTTATATTATTCCATTTAGAACTGCAGAACCCACAGGGTGGCAGAGGGAAGCAAGGTTATAGCCCAGGACAGCCTGGATAGTCTCTGGGTAAGGTCTATCCTGCACGGATAAGTTAGCCCTTCAGCCATTTAATCAGTGGAGGGTGGGGCTCCAGAATTTTTGAATGAGTCCTACTCCAGCCAGATATAAATCTGACTTAATGGAGGAAGGATTATGAAAGCTAGAACTAGAAGAAATCTTAGAGATCATCTGCTTCATCCAACCACCTTTTTTTTCCATATAAGGGAGCTGAGGCCCAAAGATGCTACATTACTTGGCTCATATCCTATAGGCAAAAATCATCATTTGAACTTAAAGTCTTCTGACTCCAAGTCTAGTATTCTTTCCATTGAATAAAGAAGGAAAAGCAGGAGAAGGAGGGAAGGAAGGAAGGGAAAACTCAGTACCTCCACTGCCTCTCCTCTTACTCACTTCTCGCCCCTTTGCACTTTTGCTTCTGCCCTCAGCACTCAACAGAAATTTCTGAAGATCTCTTAATTGCCAAATCCTATGGCCTTTTCTCAATCTTTATGCACCCCACTGAAACAATTGGCACTGCTGAGCACTCTCTTTGATACTCTTTCTCTTTGACTTTTGGTTGACACTATTGTCTCCTGGTCTTGACTAACATCTTCTCAGTCTTCTGTATGACCGGATCATCAGCTATATGTCATCACCTAATTGTGGCTCCATCCCAAGACTCTGTCCTGGCCCACTTCTCTTTCCTCCTTCTCTTGGTAATCTCATGATATCCCCTGAATTTAATTATCACTTATTTGCAGATGACTCTCAGGTCTATATATCCAGCCCTATTCTCTCCTGAGCTTTATATCATCCTTTGTCCGTGGGACACTTTGTACTGCACATCCCATAGTTCTCTCAAACTCAACTTGTCTAAAACAGAAATCATTACCTGGCCTCTTCTGAACATCACTATTTCTTTGAAGAGTAGGAGGCAAAACAGGCACTTATCACGCTCTCATTATGTGCCAGGAACAGGATGTTACCATCCTTTCAGTCACCCCGGTTCACAACCTTGGCGTTACTCTTGATTCCTTACTCTCAGTCAGCTCACATATCGAATCAGTTGCCAAGTTTTGTTGAGTTTACTTCTACCATATCTCTTATATCTGTCCCCAGTTAGCCTGAGCTCTCTCATTAACTGCTTACATGACTTGGAGTAATTAATTTTCCTTCTCTGGCCTTTAATTTGTTCATCTACAAAATGAGCAGTTTGGGCCAGTTGGCTTCCAATGACCCTTCTTGCTCTGATACTTAGAGTCATAGATTTTGAGCTGAAAAAGACTTTTGAAGTCTTTTAATCCAATCCTCTCATTTTATATAGGAAGAAACGGGGATGCATGGATATGAAGTGACATATCTAAGGTCACACATGTGAATAGCAGCAAAGCAAAAATTTGATTATGTTCATTGTTTTCTATAATTAAATCATTCATTTATTCCTGGAGTAAATGAAACAAGGCTATAGTGATTCTTTACTTGGCTATATTGCTTTTTGCTAGCATTTTATCTAAAATATTTGAATAGGTCTTCATTTTGATCTATAGTTCAGAGCAGGACTTTGTACCCAGGTCCTCTGACTCCAAATTCAATGCCCGTTCCATTAAACCATTCCACTCTGATGCTCCCCTGTGGAATCACACAAAGTTTAATCTCTCTTCCGCTTGGCAAAACATTGCTAACATTACATCTGCCCCAATTCTTCCTTTCCTAGGCTCAATATCTCCGCTCTACACTAATCTTCCCTTCTCAGTATGGTTTCTTGTTCAGTCATCCCCCTGTGGCCACTCTCTGTCTTGCAAATGGCCCCTCTTGATTTGCATAAAATCATAAAATCGAGTTTGGAGGGGTTATCAGTTCCTTTGTTCCCTACCTTGTTTGGCCGTACTGGACTAGAGTTTGGCCCCAGAGGGAAGACTCTGAAGCAGTGGCTGGAAATTACAGAAAGGTAGATTTCTGATGAATGTAAAAAACATCTCCCTAATAATTCATACCTTTCGAAAATAAAATGGGTCACCTCCCGAGGTAGTGCATTTCCTACCACTTGGAGTATTTCAAGTGGCAGCTAGATGACCATTTTCAGGAACATTGTAGATTTCTGTTCGGATTCAGGTTGGACTTGATGGCCTCTGGGTCCCTTTAAACTGTGAGCTTCTGTGATTCCTTAAGTAGCTGAATGACATTCACATAGTAAAGTGGTTTGGGAAAGTAGATTCACTAGTAAATTTCAAAATGCTGTATTTTCTTGGCATTTAGTTGTTTTTCAGTCGTGTGTGACTGTTCATGTCCCATGTGGGGTTTTCTTAGCAAAGATACTGGAGTGGTTTGCCATTTCCTTCTCTAGCTCATTTTACAGATGAGAAAACTGAGGCAAACAGGGTTAAGTGACTTGTGTACATTCACATAGCTACTAGTATCTGAGACCAGATTTAAACTCAGGAAGATGAGTCATGAATACACACATAAACTAGATACATATATACACATATACATACCTGTATGTATATATGGTATATATATTCTATATATGTGTACTATATACTATATGTGTGTGTATACTATATGTGTGTGCATACATATCGTATACATACATATATGGTATATGTACACAATCTATGTCTATATGTATGTATATATTATGTATAATATGTATTATATATTCCTTCATCTCTCTCTCTCTCTTTGCATATACACACATACACCTGCACACACACACATATATGTTATATTTGATGGTCCTTAGTGTATATGTATGCATGTATGTATTATGCATATTTGCCTGAATTCCACTCATCATTTTGCTCACTGGGATGATGTTTATTTTTGTTTTCTAGCAATTATCCATTGGCAGCTAGGTGGTAGAGTGGTTAGAGTCCTGGACCTAGAGTTAGAAAGATCTGGATTCAAATCCAGCCTCAAATCCTTATTAGCTGTATGACCCTGAGCAAATTACTTAATCTCTATTAACTATAAAAGAGCACCTACCTTCCTATGGCTATTGTAGGGATAAATGAGATGTTTGTTAAATGCTTCATAAATCTTAAAGTGCTAGATAAATGCTAAATTTATCATTATTGTTATTTTATTTTCTTATTCCCCCAAGGCTACTTAGGCCTTTAAATGCAAATTTTGTGCAATTCTGAATGGTTTTTCTTGCTCTTTTACTTAACTGTGCCCTTGACCTCCCCCATATCTAAGTGCCAACATCTTCATTAATCAATGGCTGAGCTACAGATCTCACAAAGCAAGGCTTGCTCTCAGTAAAGTCTCGATTTGAGAGACTTCACATAATGTGGATTAATGCCTTGTGTTCACTAGCTAACTGATAGCCACAGAGATGCACTCTCACGTGTGCAAGCACATGACAAGGGAAGGAAGAAGCGTAGACCTCATGTTTCCAATCTAGGCACCTTTTTTCACAGTAGTTGAGCTGGTGGTGTTAGGGGGGATAGAGGTAGAAGGACTGAAACAAGGGTCCTTGAGAGAAATGAAGGAAACTGAGATTAGACTTTTTTAAAGGGATGCCCCACATGGCAAAAGTATCTTACCTGACAGAGAGTGCAAAGCCCCCATGCAAGGGATCAAGGGCTGGAAATCAGAGAATCCTAGAATGGCAAAACTAGAAAGGACCTTAGAACATAGAGGGTCATAGTAGGAAGGGACCTCATAACAACAATTTTAGAGCTGAAAGGCACCTGAGAAGAGAGCTAAGAGTTAGAAAGACTTAGATTAGGAAGGATCTTTGCATTACTGAAGTTGTGGTTCCATCCCTTCATGTTACAGATAAGGAAACTGAGTCTTAGGGATGTAGAGTAGCTTGCCCAAACTGTAGAGTTGCTATTAGAACCTGATCTTCTGATTCTCATGCTAATGTTTTTCCACTGTGCCATGCTTCAGCTGGATGTTCATCCCAAGATGTTGAAGCATGTATAATTTCGTGGAAACGGGAGTACAGAGGAGGAAGCATGGAGTCAGAGTAACTGCAATTGACTCTCAATTGTCTCTCCCTCTTTGGTCTTGTTGAAGCTAAATTACTTCCTTTGGCCTCAGTTTCCTCATTTGTAAAAGGAGGAGCTTGAACTCTATGACCTCTAAAATCCCTTCCAACTTCCTGCTCCTATGATCCAGTCCATTTACTCCCAAATGCTTGTTTCATTTTCTTTTCAGATCACGTCCTCCCGAAATCAGTCAAAGGTTTACCTGACCACTGTGTGGGTCAAAGCTTACTGCCCGAAAGAATGAGACCCTTCAAGTTGCAGTTCCAAAAGGTTTTCTTGACCTCAGTCAATGGCAGAGATTATATCCAACATCCTTCAATGGCAGAGATTATATCCAACATCCAACATGCTGCTTCAAGTCTTTCTCCCCAGATTCACAATCTTCTCATTCGTCAACTTTTTTTTCTACCAGATTTTTCTCAAGGAGAGGATCTTTACAATAGATTAGATTATGCCACCATTGGCTCCTCTGTTGGATAGCCCAAATCTTGATAGAGTGCCACAACTGCAAAAGCAATAAGTATCAATCAGGTTTCCCTCATCAATGGTTGTTGTTTAGTTGTTTCAGTTGTATCCAACTCTTTGGGACCCCATTTGGGCTTTTGTTTTTGTTTTTGTTTTCAGCAAAGATACTGGAGTGGTTTGCAATTTCCTTCTCCAGCTTATTTCACAGATGAGGAAACTGAGGCAAACAGGGTTAAGTGACTTGCTCGGGCTCACACAACTAGGAAGTGTCTGAGGCCACATTTGAACCCAGGAAGATGAGTCTTCCGGACTCCAGACTAGGCACTCAATCCACAGCACCACCTAGCTGACCTCATTGATAGTTACTTTCCTCCTTTAAAAATGCCTCCTCTCCCCTAGCTTGTCAAATGGCAGCTGGATTCCTTTGTATTATAATGCACCCAACATCAATGATATGTCGATGTATGTGTGGTAGATTGCTCCCTTTCAGGTATTTCATGTTCTTATCTCTTCCTCCTGTGTGTCTTTGTGGCCTGAGAGCACATACCTTGAACCAGGCTAGTTATTAAAGTATTTTTCCCTGGGAGAATGAATGAATGAATGCATGCATGCATGAATGAATGAAACATTGAAGGCTTACTATGTGCTAAAAGTAAGAGATCAGGGCTACTTCATGCTCTTTAAAGACCTCATTGTCACTCTACTAGAAAGTAGAGTGAGTCTAATTGGAAAAATTGAAAATAGGTAGGGTATCAGTTAACACAAGTCATTAAAGCCACGTGGAACCCAAGGAAAACCAAATACAGCAGAAGAGGAACTGTCTTTGTGAGTAAGGGGTATGCAGCTGTCAGGAAATGCACATCTGTGCTCTGGAATTATGTTGTTAGGAGTAAAAAATTAGCACCAAAAGTCCATTGCTCATAGTGATTTTGAAAGCAGTCCAACAGTTTCTTGAAGATTTGGAGCAGCTAGAGCATTGCTGGGATACATTTTCTGGGTATCTAGTTGACGCTTGGTTGAGAGTTCATGGTAGTTTCAATACCTGCAATAATATTGGGTTCCATTTTCTCTTTTACCTCATATAAGTTTTATGCAATTTCCTGCTGTGAAAATCATCCACGAGAATAAAGTCCTAATCTTTTGTTCTTTGGTCAAATCAAAATCTCTATGGAGACTTTGCTTGCTGTGCAGATATGTTATGGTAGCAAGCTGTAACCTCAGCCAGTCAGATCAGGTAAAGTAGTGAGAATTTTCCGATAAGGACAATCAACTCCAGGCTTTCCTGACGTGTGTATCTCTAAGTGCTCAGGTTCAAGAAGCAAAGCAGACAACACAGCAGCTGAAACAGCAAAGGTTTTGATGAGGCTGATGCTTTAGGTAGGGGTTTGCTTCAGTGCTTGCTTGCATCTGCTTTGGGTTGCCTTGTACTCGTATTGACTCAGGGGAAGGGTTCCTTTGCACTTGAGGTCCATTGTGCTGTGACAAACCAAAGTTCCTAGGGATTATCCTAACTACAAATAACTCAGCCATGGAGACTTTTTTCATTCAGAACAGATTTTTTTTCTATTTTGAAAAAATAAGTATTTATCATCTTTCCCTCTTACTCTCTATCCCATTAAATATATTTTTTAAAAAACAAAGTAAAACCCTCATAGCAAATACGCAAGCAAGCAAAACAATTTCCCCTATTGGCCATGGTCAAAAAACTTGTGCCTAATTCTTCATTTTGTGTCCATTATGTCTCTGACAGAGGAGAGGTTGGTGTATTTCATCTTCAATCCTCTGGAATCATTATTATTTGTCATTGCACTGATCAGTTCTCAGATCTTTCAAAATTGTTTTTCTGTATAATATTGTCACTGTATAAATTGTTTTAGTTCTGCAGACTTCATATCAGTTCATAAAGGTCTACCTGATTTTCTCTGAAACTGTCCATTTCATCATTTTTTATGGCATGAAAACATTCTATTCCATTAATATGCTATAATTTGTGAAGCCATTCCCCAGCTTTTGGGGACCCCCCCTTAGCTTTCAGTTCTTTGCCACAAAAAAGCTACTCTAAACATTTTGGTACATACAGGTACTTTCTCTCTGTCTCTGGCTCTCTCTCTCTCTCTGTCTCTCTGTCTCTCTTCTCCGTTGTCTTTATCTCTGTCTCTCTCTGTCTAATAATATAAATATTTATATAGCGATTACTAAGTGCCAATCACTGGGTTTTGTGTGTTACTATTATTGTCCTATTCGATCCTCACAACAACTATGAGAGGCAGAAGCTATTATCCTCATTTTAGAGATGAAGAAACTGGGTCTAACAAGGGTTAATTACCTTGCTCAGGGTCACACAGCTAGTAAGTGTTTGAGGCGATATTTGAACCCAGGTCTTCCTGACTCCAGGTCTGGCACTGTATTCCTATATTCACTTTGCCACCTAGCTTCTCTCTCTCTCTCTCTCTCTCTCTCTCTCTCTCTCTCTCTCTCTCTCTCTCTCTCTCTCTGTCTGTCTCTGTCTCTGTCTCTCTCCCTTTCCTACCTTTCTCCCTTCCTCTGTCTTCTCTCTCCCCCACTCTTCTTCCCCTTCTTCTCTCCCTTTCCTTTCCTTTCTCCTTCCCTTCCCCCCCCTCCCTCTTTCAGTACCTCACCTCCTTCTAAAATACAGATTCGTTTTTGTGTGTCATGGACTCCTTTGGCAGTCTCATGAAGCATATGAACCCCTTGTCAGAATAATGTCTTTAATGTCTTAAATGATAAAAAGAAAATTAACATTTCAGTAGAAGTCAATTATTTTTAAATAATTATATTAAATATATTAATATGTTAATTATATATGGTCTGTATATTATATGCATATATCATATAATAAATAGGTTTTATATATAAATATTTGCTTAAATGTATATATTTTAAAAGCTCATAGACCCTACATCGAGAACTTTTGTTCTAAAAGAACCTGAGGTAGCTAGGTCCTGAAGATAGATGAGAAAATGTGTTTTTCTTGGAAATGCAAGAGATTATGAGTATGGAATATTACACATTCATTCGCACTTATTGGAGATGTAGGTTATATATATATATATATAATTTTTTTTACTCTCATTCTGTGTGATAAGAGATAGCTTTGTCTAGTGAAGAAAGAAGGCATCTGTGAAAATGAAGGTGATTATAAAAACAAATGATCCCAATGGAAAAATATAATTTTAAAATGCAAAATGAAGTGACATAAGGTCACTCAAAAGATCATACTGCAGTAGAGAGCCTTAACCAACTCTTATTTTTAAGATAGCAGGGTAGTTTCAAGGATTTTACACTCCTTATTTCACAGTTGAGGTCCAGAGAGGTTTCCTATCTGTAAATATGATGTGTCTAACATCTACCCCAAACTATGTTGGGGGTGCTGGTGGTGGTGGTGGTGATGGTAGTGTAGGTATATATCATCAAAATTATTTCCAACTATGGGTAGGTAGGAAGGAAGCATCTGCCAGAATGTCAGATCCAGCCATAGTTGACATGAATAGATTGGTTCCTGGGAGTCAGAGGTAAACAAACCCTCTAAATAAGTACACTCAGTAAGCCTTCTGAGGCAACACAAATCATGCCTTACATCCATAAGGCCCATGTTCCTAGGAAGAGGTGCTGGGGGAAGAAAGTCATAGAAACAGACGCATCTGAGACTTAGCGCCTAAGGCCAGCCAAGGGAAGCAAGGTCTGCCAACCTGTTCCGAAGAGGAAAACCAATTAGCAACACTCCAGGGTCCCTGACTATCCCTGTGGACATGTTAAGAGAGTAAAAGTGACACATTAATTTTCACTTACTATTGAACAGCTTTAAAGGGATACAGCTTCTCATGTTCTGTTATGTCTGCATTGCTTCCACGTCAAGATTTCTCTTAGAAGCTGAACGTGGCAGAAGGTTTTTGCTGTTTAAATATATTTTGTCCTGAAAGCTTACGTAGATTTGGGGTAAAAAAAGAGTGATCTTTTAAAGAGCAATAAATCTGACAGTCATCATTGTCATTTTAACAATGGACTGCTAATCATATTTATTATTGTTATCAATGTGCCACTATTCCTAGGATCCAATATTTTATCACTGTGGATGTCCTTTACACTAATGCATGCCTTGATCGAAAGTTTTAGAGATTTTCTATGGATGACAGATCGAGATGTCTCTCCGTATTTGGCAAGTCTGGTATTTGGATAAGAAATATACTGCCTATATGCTGGCTGTTACTCACAGCCTTTCAAGATTGGTAGAATTGGCCAGTGGTTCTGTGTCCTGGGGGCTGTATCACCATGACGGAGGAAGAAGCCTTCTATTTAATTCTCCTCCTGGAGAAAAGAAGACAGAGATGCTCCAAATGCTTGGTGGAGAATCATTTGTCCATCCTTCAGACACTGTAGATTTGTGAGCAGAAGTGAGTTGATAAGACTCTCCTTGTCCTGCCTTCTCCTTTCCAGATAAGTAGCCAGTAATATCTGAATGACCTTGACTCTGAATCCTCCATGAAGCCCACCCCCAACCCCACCTAGCAAAGACCTCTTTTCCTACATCTTCACTTAACATTTTATCTTGCAAGCCTTCAATGCAAATATGCCTTACAATTATTCCTTTCACATCCCAAGGGTAGAGTGCAGCTTCCCTGTGATGTAGAAAATCTGAGTAAAAGTTTTTGGCCCTCTCTTCTTACCAGAGAAGAAGTCTGAATTATTATGGTATTAAAAGATAAAATATGTTGATCTTATACAATACATATATTTTACGCATTTCTGAATTTCTAAATCTTCTCCTGTGTCATCTGTGGGCCTTAGTGTGCTGTCTGTGATTTCCTCAAAACTCTGCAAAAATTCTTGTTAAATTTCTTATGCCAATCCACAATATATCAAAACTGCAATAGGGAAAACTGAGATGTAGTAGGGATAAGTGTATTGTGTTTATACACTCATGTACACACACATTTTATATGTTGAATTAAATATACACATATGTATACACATATGTATATGTAGACATATATGTGTATACATGCAGGGAGAGAGAGAGAGAGTTCTCTTATTAAATTGTAAGTTTTATGAGGGTAAACTTTGCATATAGTCCAGTTCCTAGCACAGTGTTCTATACATGTTAAGCACTTAAAAATGCTTGGTAAGTTAAATTACATGAATCTACCAGTACTTCAGGCTCAATTTGTTCAGAACTGAGCTCATCACCCTCTGTCCAATGCTGACTCCTCCTCCTGACTTCCTTATCACTGTTGATGGCATTATACATATATATATGTATGTATGTATATATATATGTGTATGTGTGTATATATACATATACACACACATATATACACATACACACACACATATATATGTACACATACGTGTATATACATATATTTTTTTCCCTTGTCACTCAAATTCAAATTCTTGGGGTAGTCCTCACTCTTTCCTTTCTCTCTCCCTATAGCTCTGTAGGGAAAGGGGAAAAAAACTGGAATAACTGAAATAGTGTTGACCAATTATATATAATAGATTAGTATTGGAGAAATAAAGAATAAAAACTGGAGAAATGATTAATTATTCATCAAATATACTTAGTAAACTTGGTTAGCTGTTTGTTGGAAATTAATCTATATTTCCAAATGAAGGAGAGGAGAGCTGTTTTGGAAGGTCTGTCTTGTGGAAGAGGGATTTAGTCTGTTCAGCTTGGCCCCAGAGCTTGGAGCTAGAAGCAATTGGAGGATTTTGCCAAGAGGAAAAGTTAGATTTGAAGTAAAAACCAACTTACTAATTAGGTTTATTCATATTTAGAATTGGAGGCCTCAGTAGATAGTATGTTCTTCCCTGAGGTCTTTGGGTAAAGGGATTACTGTTGGGGATGATTTAAAGGGGAATTTCTGTCCAGATCTTGTTTTATCATGGGCTCTGAGGCCACTCTCAACTCAGATTTTCTCAGGATTATTTGAATCTGGCTTTGATGTTTCTTAGCTAAATGCTTGAACAGGATACTTTATCTCTCTGAGATACTGTTCCCTCCTCTTTGAAATGGGGATGATAAAAATAATATTAGCCTTCTCATCATAATTCTGCCCCTTATTCCTTCACTCCTAGAAACCTGAAATATTCTCCTGTCATTCTTGCCACTCTAGCCCATTTCCTTCCTAATGCATTCTCCATACTTGGCTTAGCAATTGTTTCTGGGGGTCTTCCACTCTCAGATTTTTTTAAACTAGGTAAAACAGGCCATTTTTTGCCTCATTTCTTACCTAAACTTAGTCACTGAATGGGTGTTGCCTCAGACAAACTGAGAACTGGGAAAGACCTTAGCTTAAAAAGGCCAAGGTCTCCCATTGCATCCAGGATCATCTCTAGTCATCCTGATCTATATCTTGCCACTGGACCCAGATGGCTCCAAAGGAGAAAGTGAAGCTGGTGACTTTGCACAGCCCTGCCTCTCTTAAATCTAATTCACTTGCAAGTCAAGACATTACCTTCCTGATGTGATTGGTCCTTTTCAAGAATGAAGGACAAACAACTCTTTATAATGGACCATTACAATCACATCACTTAGAAAGCTTCTACTCAGAAAAGTCTTCCTAATCTGCTACAAAAAAAAGTGTTAAACCCTAGCCATAGCCTTTAAGGCTCTCCATAATCTAGCTAGCACCTGCCCATCCAGCCTCATCCCCTATTATGCCCTTTCATGCAGTCTCTTTGAATTAACCCAGACACCTTTGATAACCTGTCCTCTTCCTTGTCTATGCCTTGGATCACTATTCTTCATACCTGAAATAGGTACCCTTATGTGCCCCCAGCCCTCAGTCTTTGCCTGTTGAAATCCTTCTCTTCTTTCAAAGATCAGATGGCTGCCACGTCCTCCATGAAACCTGTTCTGATCTTCACTCTACCCCAGAGCAGGTGAAAGCTGTTCTCCCTCCTCATATTCTTCCTTGCCCCTCCTTTGCATTTAAACCGACCTCTATGGCATTGTGGTTGTTTGTATGCTTTTCCTTCCTTGACCAGACAGTGAGCTCCTTGAGAACAAGATCTGTGCACTAGCTCTCCAGATATGTCTAGTATATTGAAGATCCAAAATAAATTCCTATGGGAATGAATTTAATTGAGAAAAAACATTTTTAAAGCAATTAATTAATTGATTACCAAACATTTATTAAGTGCATACTATGTGCTAGGCTATTTCCTAGACCTTGAGGCAGCTGAATTACTGGTACTTTTTGTCCTTTCCTCCAATACTTTTTGTGCATGCTTTTTATGATCAGTGTTAAAATCCGCATTGCCAGTATTGCAGTTTAAATGTAAAACTTGTTGTTCAAATAAATATTTAATTTTTTATTGCTCTTGTGAAAAAAAGGAAAGACAAAAATGAAACAGTCTACTTTCTAGGAGCTTATATTCAATCAATCAATTCAATCAATCAAGAAAGAAAACATGCATATGGAATCATATACAAGATACATTCAAATAAATGCAAAGTAACATTGGGAAAAAACACCAATAGACAGAGTTCCCTGATAGGGCACTGGAGCCGAGTTTTGAGGAAAATGAGGGATTGAAATGGGAATGGGAAGAAGAAGTGCATTCCACGCATGGGTTACAGTCAGTATAAAGTTGCAGAATTGTAAACTATATAGAAATGGCAAACCATAAACTACATAGCAATGTGATTGGCACACTTAGATTGACATGAATGGAGGCATTAGCTGCAGCACAAAGAATGATGTGTATGTACCAAGGTGCTTGGCATATATGTTTTGATTTGAATGGAGCTGTAGCACAAAGAGTGATGTGTACATAGCAATGTGTTTGGCACATATGGCTTGACGTCAATCGAGACATTAGCTGTAGTACAAGGAGTGATGAGTCTCTTCCCAGACAGGCCTGTCGCTCTGTGCAGTTCACTAGGCAATCACAGCCACTGGCCAGGTGAGTTAGTCTCAGGTCTCAGGTCAGAACAGTAGGAACCAAACTGAATCTAATGTCTGTCCAAAGTTCTCTGCCAAGGGAACACAGGTACCAGATGTTCACAACAACTTCCCTCTGAAAAGGTCACTCAAGGGTCTTCCTTGCTGTGGCCTTCACAGCAGAGCAGAAAGGAAGCAGATGCTCTGTCCTAAGGACACAAGGGGGGATGGTGAGCCGGCACTGTGGCTAAGCAATCCTGACTGTGCCCCAAGCTGGGCGCACTTGGTTATGCAAAGGAAATGGTAATCAGTTAGCCTTGTGTGACAGTGGTATGGGGCACACTCAGTTCTCAAGAGAGGCCCACAAACGCCTGCCTGCTTATGGAGAGATAATGAGCGATATTAGCTGGGTGACTTCTGGAGGTCAGGATAAGGAAGAGTGGATGGTAGGGGGAAATGAGGGGCTTGAGGGGTAACAGCCAAGAATTAGAGTCCTTACCTTGACATAGATTCGCTACGTGACCTTGGGCATATCATGCACCAGCCTCCAGGCCTCAGCTTCCTAACTTGTGTAATGGCAAGGGGGTGGTAGTGATGGTAGATGAGCTCTAAGTTCCTTTCAAGTTCTTACATTCTATGATTTTATGATTTAATTTAGCTCACTTTGGGGCAGCTAGGTGACATAGCGAATGGAGCAGTGGGCCTGGAGTCAGGAAGAAATGTCTTCCGGAGTTCAAATCTGGCTTCAGACATTTACTAGCTGTGTGACCCTTAACCCTGTTTGCCTTCAGTTTCCTCATCTGTAAAATGAGCTTGAAAAGAAAATGGTAAACCCCTGCAATATCCTTGGCAAGAAATCCCCAAATAGGGTCATAAAGAGTCAGACACAATTGAAAAGGACAGAATAACAGTTAGCTCGATTCAACCAACATTTATTAAACATCTTCTGTATGCAGAACATTGTGCAAGATTCTAAAAGTGATACAAAGTCTAGAGAAGGCATAGCCCCTGCCCTAGAAGAGCTTACAGCCTAGTATGGTCCTTGAGGGAATGGACTATGTCTTTTATTTTTATTTTTTGTATTCTCTATAATTTCTCTGACATAGACTTTTCATCTAACCTCCACTGGAACAATTCCAGTGACGAGGAAACTTATTCACAAGGTGACTTGTTTCATCGTAGGACAGTTCTGATGGTGAGAAAGTGTTTTCCTTATACCGGTCTGCTAAGAAGTAATAAGTCATCTCATTAAAACAACTGTTCTGTCCACAGGCATCAGCGGCTTCTACTGACGACAGGGACAACAGTCCTTGTGATACTGTTTTACTATGCAGATTTGTTACAAGGGTTCTCCCCACCATCCCCATGGAAAAGAGGTGTGAAAGAAAATAAGTTTTTATTAATTGAAAAAAAAAACTAATTACTGTCAGACTATTAAGTGGAAGGGAGTGTGAAATTTGGACGTCATCCAGAGACAGTTGGGTTCCACGGCTCCTGAGATGATCCTACAAGGCAGCACAAATGTTGTGTCAGTAAAGGGAAGGGCCTAAGTCTGTGTGCCTCTTTTTTTTCCTCATTACACAACACGATAAACAAGTTGAAATTTTCTGTTTCTATCTTTTTGTCTCTGTCTCTTTATCTCTCTGTCTCTCTCTATATACACACATACACACATGCACATAAACATATGTATACATACACATGTATTCAAAGATCAATGACTTCCTCATTTGGGCTTCTCCTGTCACCGACGTAGACCAGCCATCCACCCCTTAGTAACAGTCTTGTTAGTGTCCATGGCTTAATGGAGTATCATCACTACCCATAACTATACTGGGCCTTGAGATAGAGGGACTTGGAGTCTAGCAATAGTTTCATACTGCTGAGTCCTACCCTGTCTGTGATGTGGGGCCAGTCACTTGACCTCTGTGGGCCTTGGTTTCCTCGTCTTTAAAATGAAAGGGTTGACTGGGTGGCCTCTAAAGTCCCTTCCAGCTCTAGATATATGGTTTTACTCAAGTCATTTCCCATTTGATAGAAACTTCACGAGTTTCTACTCCCCGGTCATTGTCCGTGTTGCCCATAACAAGTCACTGCCCAGTGTTACCTCCCAGCCACAAGGTACCACAGGAGGACTTCAGTAGGGGCTGCCCATTCTAAGTAATAAAATTAGGCACTTCAAGTTTTGAGTGTTGAAAAATGACAGTGGTTCAGTGCTAAACCCTAAATAAGAAACCAGTTAACTTAAGGGAAGTTTTGTATTTTGATACAAATGTATTATGAATGCACATCCCAATGCCCCGGAATGCTCTGTCCTTGTACAACTCCTGTTGATACTTTTTTCCATAAGTTCTCTAAGGAATATTCAAGTATTATGTAGGCTTTCCCCTAGTCTTTTTAATACTTTGAAGGTAAAAATGCACTCTGGGGCTGCCTTTCACTTTCCTTTATTCTTACCCAATAATTTATTCCCCATCTTTGATAATTGTATCTATCCTCAACAACGTCATTTATGCCACTTGTTATATGCAAATCAGTAATAGGCTGCATCCCAGGGATACTTACTTTGCATGTGTCCTTTGGAGTTATTTAAAATTTTCATTCTTGTGAGAATATGACATCTCATGACTCATAGCCTTAACAGTATGACCAAGGTACAATGATATTGAAGACTTAAGTTCTTTTTGTAATAAGCAACTTCTATTATTAAAAATGCTACATAAATTTGCAGATGCATTATCACTCGTCTCATTTTCAATTCTCGCCCAGTCTGTTGTCCACCTGCAGGGGTTTTCTAAACAAAATGAATAATGATAGTGTAATGCAATAGGTGTTCTCCCTGGCCATGGAGTTCAATCTGGTTAACATGAATTTTTCATCTTTTTTTTCTAATGTGGATTGTTAGACCAACCTCTTTCATGTTTCTTTGAATTTTATTGAGCAGGCTCTGTAGTAATCTACTCAAGTAATAGAGAATCCTTCTCTTATTGGGACTTTATAAGATTTCTCTTCTGTGGTACCAAGGAATACCTTCAGTGAATGTGTATCTCCCCATTTTATAACTTCCTTGATTTTAAATCTCAGTCGACTGCTGAGGAAAGTTATCATTAACTATAATCATTTCTGACACGGTGGAAGGGTACAGGATGAGACTGGGAAGCAGGTAGTAGTCAACTCTCCTGGAATATAAAATTGGAAAGGATAACTGACATTTATGTAATGTTTCAAATTTAGCAAAACCATTTACAAATATTATTTCATTTGATCATCATAATAACCCAATGAGGTAAATTTTAGCCTATTTATTTCAGATAATGATACTGAATTTTAGAAAGGTTAAGGGATTTAATCATGGTCAAACAGCTACAAAGTATAGGAGATGGAATTTGAGTCCAGGTCTGTCCTTAGACCAAGTTCAGTACACTTTCCCTTACCTCCCATTGCCTCAGCAGTACAGAACTTGACTCTTTCACCATTTCTTTGAGATGTTTAATTGGTGCATAACAGTTGCCAGAAAAAGGAGAGAGGATCCCAAAACTATCTTCCACCTGTAACGCTTTGTTTCTTTGTAAAGCAGAAAGACATGGGAGTCAAAAGTAACCCTGGTTTAGACCACAAGCTCATCTCCAAAATATGGAGGAGGAAGATGGCAGAAGTCCATCAGTAATATCCCTTAGAGAGTTAGAGACCTTGATACAAAACCCAGCTAAGACAAATCGTCTTACCACACAGTAAGCAGGGGGTGGGGGCGGGGGAAGCACCGGTTATGGAGTCTGGAACTTAAATTTATATCCTGACTTTGCCAGCTTCAACTTATATGACCATGGGCACATCATTAAACCTCTCTGGGCCTTAGTTTCTTTCTCTGTAAAATGAACTAGAGTGCCTCTGAGATCTCTTCCAATTCTATAACTGTGAACCTATGGATTCAAAAGTATTTTTAGATAAAATGTGGGAGGTGGGAACTTCTTCCTCTGACACAGATTGAAATGCTCCCATCACCTGTTACTCTTTCTTGCCCAAACCCCTTCACAAAGCCATCACAGAATGTCTGTCTAGCTCATTGGATTTCCCATAATTCCTGTAATATTTTGTGTACACCAGTGTGACAGTCAGGCTATTGTCCAACTCCATCAATGTGCCAGCCCTACTCTTTGGTCACCAACATCCTCTGTAATGCCATGATGTCTTTTAAACCACTTCTGGTGTCCAAGGCATCATTGCTGACATGCTTCAGGCTATCCATACCCACCATGAATCCCCACATCACCCTTTAGGTCTCCAGAAATCTGGATTCTTCTGAGGTCATGCTGGTGTACCAGTGAGCTATTATTGTAATCAACGGTCAGTTAGTATATAGGAACTAATGCGTCTTTCTCACTCAGGCTTCCAGATAGTGAGGATTCTCTGTGACATCTATAGCTCCAACATAATGGAAGTCTTCTCAGACAGATATGATGCTAAGTAATATTCTGCAATATTGGCTGAGGAGGGGATTCATCCTCAGTATTTATATGCTCAATCACTAGTGCAAATGCCCAGGCTGTTTTGTTTTGTTTATTAACATTGTTAGTGGGTGTATACATATTAATGTTAATGGGACTATGTAGCTAGATGGATATTTACATATGTACATATAAATATATATATAATGTATACAAGTATATTACATGTAACATATTTATATATCACATGAATGTCTATAGATATAGATATATACATAGATACATACACATATGTATATACACACATATGTGTGCATATGTGTGGGTATTCCCCTATAGTACACTCAGTTTCCAAGTATGAGGCATTCATGGAATACTCAAGAGGACAATTCAATCATTTGGATTAAATCCTTATACCAGAGACTCCAGTGACATACAGGAACTATATATACTTCAAAGGATTTTCTCTCTTCCCTTGGCCTATTTGATGTTTGTTATGCATTTGGGGGGAAAAAAAAACATGGGATCATAGATTTAGAGCTGAAAGGGGTCATCTCTATTGGCTTTAAAGTCAAAGAACTGGGGTTGAAATCTTGTCTCTGATACAACCTAAGTGACCTTGGGTAAATCACATAACCTCCTAGGGATGCCTAGGATTGATTGGACTAATAGGATTTTGGGATACATGCTTTGGAAAGGGATTAAATTAGCTGTAAGGTCGCTTTCTTCACTAAGATTCTCAGGTCCTATTTTTCCTGGAGATCCTAGCTTTCTATTTTATTACCATGTTTGTAGTGACCCCATCTTCATGCAATCTATTCTTCATCCAAATGGGACTATTCACTCACCTGTATCTTGTATATCTAGTACTTTCCAACCAGACCCTCTGCCTGGAGTTCCCTCATTTCATCAGGGCTCATTGACTTCTCACCTCTCCCTCAAGGCCCCCCAAATGTTCTCTGGTATTCCCAGTTTCATAATATCTCGATGGGAAGGAGATAGTAATGATATTATTATTTCCATTTTAGAGATGAGCAAATGAGCCCAGAAAAGGCAAAACACCTTATCCAAATGCATCCAGCTGTAGTCCTCAAACCCAATTTTTCTGATTCTCTTTATCTCCAGGACTCTTTTACCTGTACCAAGTTATGTGACATCAGAGTTTTCTCCTCATTGCCAACAATATTATGAGGGAGGGCAGAGAAGCTCCATAAATCTAAGCCTGAGCAGTGAATGCGTTTTGATTGGTTGGGTAACTTTTATGTAGGTTTAAAATGGGATAAGCATGAAATGTAATAGAGTTCAGGCAGCAGAGGGGAAAAAAGAATTGCCATTTCATTGAGAGGAAACTTGACAGACCAACTTTTTTAAAGGGTCTCTCTGAATCCCTCTCCTTTTAATGGCTCCCTTCACAATGAATGAGCCCCTGATGAGAGATAACATAGCCCATTTAACTAAAGCAAACTCTTAAACTGTCACTTAAAATGATGTCCAAAGATCATGCTCATTCTATATGAAAGTGTGACCTACCTACCCTGTTTGTTGAGTGAATGATGACACTTTAAAATATACCTTATCATCATTACCATTATTAATAATTCCTTGATTGAAATTTTATCCTCATGGAAGCTTTATGAAGTAAGCAGGGGAAATGTTACTGTGTTTTACAAATGAGGAAACTGAGACTCAGAGAAGTCATATAACTTATTCTAGGTCACACGACAAGTGAGTGGTAGATGCTCGGTGTTTTCTCACTTGAAGACTCTTTCCATTATGCTGTACTTCCTACAACATCTGGCCTTGTAGAATGGCAGTTTACAAATTTCAGGCAGGGTCATAATCATAAGTCACATTTAGAACACCTTTTTAGACTGAACTTTTATAGCTTTACAGGTAGAGAAGACCTTAGAGGTCAACTAGCCCAGCCTCATTTATGGGTGAAGAAATAGAAGCAAAGTGAGGTTAAAAGATTTGCCCAAAGTCATAAAATAGTGACACAACTAGGATTTGAACCCAGGTCCTCCTTGTTCCAAAGCCAGTTGTCTGCACAGCATTTTCTCCTAAGACATTCTGACACATGAATACTGTCAGGCAGATAGTGTGAATGTTAATGGCTCCATTTCCAAATGACAAGATTGAGTTTCAGAGGCGGTAGGCCACTTGCCCAAGGTCATACAAACATTCAATATGGGATTGGAACCCAAATATATTTTTAATTTAATATTTTTCCCAATTACATGTGAAAACAATTTTAACATTTTTTCTTCAAATTTTGAGTTCCAAATTCTCTCTCTCCCTTTCCACGCCTTTCTTCATCAAGAAGGCAAACAATTTGGCATAGAACGCAAATATCTTGACTCAGTACATTGACTTTCCATTATATAGGACAACACTTCTAAGACTCTGTCTAATACGGACATTGAGGGTACATGGACAAGAAGCTCTGCCATCATCTCCTCTAGCCTGCTCATCAATCACTAAAGATGCATTTTTAAATATCTATGGCAGACACTGTGTTAAAACTGTGTGTCAGGGGGAGGGAAGGAGAGGGAGAGTACAAAGATAACACAATGAAACTGCTTATGTCCCTCAAAGAGCTTACATTCTATGATGCTATGGTGTGTAAAAAGGGAATACTTAGAATTCCTTGGGTTCAAGAAAATGGCTTATAACTTGATCTCTGCTCTGTTTCTTACCTTTCTTATTCTATAACATTGCAGAATGAATGTGTTTGTGGTTGTGTGTGTGCGTGCGTGTGTGTGTGTGTGTGTGTGTGTGTGTATTATAAGGCAATAGCTTGGGGTGAGGCTAAATCTAAGAAGTGCCAATCCAAGTCCTATAAATCTGTGAATCTTGGTGTCCCACAGGGCGTGGGGTAGAGTCAATGATTATCTTTTGTTGAGGCCTTTCTAAAATATTTACCTTAGTGATTTGTACAAAAACTTTCTCGGTTCATATTGTCACACCAGCAAAAAATGCCAAAATGCATTTGTGATAAAAGTCTAAATAGGCGCCAGGTAACAGTTCTGATGGATGTTGAATGTGGAGGATTGTTTTGTTGTTGTCATTACCAGTACTCATTGTTTATGTTTTATCCCAGTTTTGGTTTGTGGGTGGAATTGTCAAATCAATAAGTGGGGAATTTCAATAAGACATTTAACAAAGTCAGGACATATTTTCTAATGCACAGGTCTAACAATGTTATTCTTCCACTCAAAAAATAAAAACTTTAGCTCTTAGCCTGGCATTGATGTTCCAGCTTAATCTGGTTTCAGCGGATCTCTCCAGCGTTCTTTCATGCTGTTTCCCTTCCCAAACTCTATGTTCCGGCCAAACTGGGCTGTTCCTCAGTCTTGTCCTATCTTTTCACAGGCCATCTCCTGTTGCTGATGTGCCCTCTTTCCTCATTCTCATGTAACCCGGTGTTGATGCCTGGGCATTTGTATAATGGATAGAGGAAATGCTCAGTTGACATCCTGTCCCTATGTGAGGGACACAGTTGGTAAGAACTTGAGAGGCCTCTTCTGGCTTCTAACTTTGAGAAAGGACCTACATGGTTTCAGGCTCTCTTCAGGGGAAGGCCCCAGGAAGGGGCTTAGATTGTTGGTGTTTAGACTTCTTCAGTCATGTCTGACTTTTCATGAGCTCTTTATGGGAGTTTTCTTGACAAAGATCCTAGACATGTTTGTCATTTCTTTCTCCAGTTCATTTTACAGGTGCAGAAACTGAGGTAAACAGGATTAAGTGACTTACCCAAGGTCACACAGCTAGTAAGTGTCCGTGGCTGGATTTGAACTCAGGTCTTCCTGACTCCAGACCTCACACTCCACTGTGCCACTGAGCTACGCATTAGCTTGGATAAAAATATTTATTCACTATTTACTATTATGATGGTGTCACTAGCATTTGTTGGGAATGAAATCACGCCTATTTGGGGGTAGTCCTTTTTTGTTAATGGATAGCAACTAGGAGAGCAGCTTGAACCCACAAATCATGTCCCCTAGACTAAGTATTGTTAGTGGGGCAGATAGACATAATTATGACCTGGTAGGCTCTCTGAGGAAAGCAGAGTAGGTTAGTTTAGTGGCCCTAGTCTCCTGGCTCCTTCAGGTAGGAATCAAAGTGTCCTTTAGAGAACCGTAAGATTCCAAAGATATTTGTTCTCACTGCCTTGTGAACTACAACATTACCTCCTCCATGAGGCATTTCCTGATCCCATAGCTTCTAGCTTTTGTATATTTTGTATGTATGTATATGTATATATATTTTGTGTATATGTATATTTTGTGTGTATATATATATATATGCTCTATATTTTGTATATATGTATATGCTGTCTCTCATGATTGAATATAAGCCTTTTGAAGTCAGGGACTATTTCATTCTTTGTACATCTCTAGCTCTTTGCACAAGGTTTGGCATACAGTGGGTGCTTAATAAATGTTTGTTGATTAATTGATTAAATAGTTCCTCTCTGTCAGTCTCCCTTCCCCCCCCCAAGAGCAACCTCACCATATCCTGGGATTTCTTTGTCCTTCTATGGGGCAGAGTCCTAGGTTTCTCTTCTTCAATGAACCTTGTGCCCTCGGGTTTCCCAACAATGCCCCCAACCATAGAGTTTTTCACAGAAAGTTAAAGGGCCTCTTCCATGCTTCCATTTTACTTGTTCAGCATGCATTTTGAGAGGTTTATCTCAAGCACTAAAGTTTTTAGTTACTGTTTTAAAGGGAGGGATTCTTTCCTTGGAGCATCTGTCCTTCCTTACCTAAGGAATCAGGACTTCACTGTTGCCTCCATTCACTGTCAGAGGTGGGGTAGAAGGGAGTCAAAATGCTTCTGCTCTGCAAGCTAGGATGAGCTGCTTAGCACAAAGGCATTGTGGGGACTTGGAGACTTTGAGTCTATCTCACAAGCCAGAGTTGTGGAAATTAATTTGTGGCTCTTCCTAGTTCTAGCCTTCTTTCTCACATTCGACAAAAGCAATCACTGAGAGACCCCCAAAGGGGAGCAAGTTAGCTTAATAAACCACATTCTACTTACCAACTTAGCTAAAAATGGCATTTGGACCACGTGGTGTGTGTTTTGGAGCTGCTATTGTGATCTGGGCACAGCTGTTCAACTTCTTAAAATGAAATCAAGTTGATGACAGCCAAAGATGATATCACCATTTAAAGGATAATATGGTTTTAGAGGAGGACATGACAAACCACTCCAGTATCTTTGCCAAGAAAACCCCATGGACACTATGGTCCATAGGGTCACCAAGAGTTGGACATGATTGAACAACAAAAACAACAACAGTGACTGGTTTAGAAAATTGATAGTAGCCATCCCTTTAGAGCACAGACTATTGTATCATGGAAGATGCTTTAGAACAAAGCCTATAGATTGTTAAAGTTGGGAAGGACATTAGAATATAGTAGAACATGGAATGCTAGAGCTGGAAAGGCATTCAATATTTAATAATAGAGCTGGAATAAAACTAAGAACATGGACTATAAAGTGTCAGGTCTGGAACGGATATTAGAACACAGAGAGTATCCTCCTTCATACTGGATGGCTTATTCCCCTCTCTATCCCATTATTCATGGTAATCCCCTTAAGAATATCCCTTCTTATCCCCTCTTCTTTCAAACAGTATCCACTCTTCAGAGTCTGGCTTCCCTGAAGCCTTCCAGTGCACATTATACACCTTGTCTACGAAGACTTCCCTGACTCTTCCCAAGCCCTTAAATGCATCCCTTCTCTAGTCTTCAGTTACGTCATTGTCTGCATCATCGAGTTTAGTATCTCACTGTTTTTTCATTGTTTCATGTGTGTTCATCTTGTCTTTGCTATTACCATGGCGCAGGCAGTAAGTTCCTTGAGAGTAGGTAGCATATCTTTCACTTATATATCTCTCCGGCTCATTGCTGACTTGCATTAATTATGTGTTGATTAACTCACCCTTAATTGAACCCCTCCAGGAGCTTCGATCCTTGATTGGTATAAACTTAGACTCTAGTTAATACTGTTTACCCATTTTTATAACATGCTTTGTGGTTCACAAAGCACTACCTTCAAAACAGCCCTGTGCAGAGATTGTTATGCCCATTGCACAAAAAAAAAGTACACTAAGGTTGATGGAAGTAAAACAAAGTTTCTTACAGATCATCATAGGATGGCACATAGCATGGAATAGCGTTGGAGTCAGGAAGATTCAGTTTTAATTCTACTCTATTGGATCTGGAATCCAAAGACCTGAGTCTAAATCTCCACCCTATCCCACCATGCTTCTTACTTGTGTGATTTTAGGTAAATCACTTTATCTCCCTTGTTCTCATTTTTCTGATCTGTAAAAGCAAAGAGTTGAACTATGACTTCTCTGGTCCAGTCTAATTCTAAGTATGTTATCCTTTAAATCACTTAATCTTTCCAAGCCCCTATTTTTTTTATCTGTAACATAAATACAATAATAGAACCTACTTTACAGAGTTATTGCGAGGATCAAATGATATAATTTATATAAAGAGTTTGTAAACTTTGAAATACTTTATAAATGCTGCTGCTACTGATGATGATTGGTATTACTACTAGTAGTAATAGTAGTAATGGTAGTAGTGGTGGTGATGGTGGGAGTAGTAGTAGTAGTGATAGTAGTAATAGTAATGTAGTAGTAGAAATAGTAGAAGTAGTAATAGTAGTGGTGGTGGTGGTAGGAGTAGTAGTAGTAGTAGTAGAAGTAATAGTAGAAGTAGTAGTAGAAGTAGTAATAGTACTAGAAGTAGTAGTAGTAGTAAAAGAAGAAGAAGGAGTAATAGTATTAATAGTAGTAGTAGTAGTAGTAGTAGTAGTAGTAGTAGTAGTAGTAGTAGCAGTAATAGTAGTATGAGAGGGGGCAGGTGTCAGGGCATGAGGGGAGGTGTGTTTCAACATGGCACCAAAAGAGTGACTTTTTTTTCCTGTGGGGGTGAATACTTTATTTGTAATCATGGCTAGAGTCCTACAATGTGTGTGGTCCAAACTACCACCACCACCATCACCACTAATACTACTACTACCACTACTACTACTATTATTACTACCACCACCACCACAACCACCATTTATACTACCAGCATACTACTATTACCACTACCACTACTACTAGTACTCATAATTCACAAAGACCTGAATTCATCTCTATCTGTGAGACCTTGGTCAAAGATTCATCCTTCAAACACCCAAGTTTTCTCCTCTATCAAGTGAGGGGCAGGACTAATTACTAATTTTTCCCCCAGCTCTATGGGGGAAGGGAAGAGAATAAGCTTTTATAAAGTGCCTTTTTTATAAAGTACCATGTGCCAGGTACTGTGCTAAGCACTTTACAGATATTATTTCATTTTATCCTTGTAACAATGCTGTGACATAACTGCTTTATTTATCCCATTTTGCGGATAAGGAAATTAAAGCAAACAAGTTATGTGACTTTCCCAAGATTACACAACTACTGTGTGAGGGCAGAGGTGAATTCAGATCTTCCTGACTCCAGACCTGGCATTGTATCCACTCTGCCACCAGCTACTCAGTGTTTTACCTGACTTCAAATGTAGACTCGGCTTCTTACAACCTTTGTGACCTCAGGAATGTCACTTCTTAGATCTGATTCTGTTTCTTTGTTGATAAGATGATCTCTAAGGTCCCTTCCCATTCTAAATCTAAAATTCTACACTCCAGTGACTTGCTTGGGGCCACAATGTAAGTGTTTTAGCAGGGATTAAACTTAGGTCATCTGACTCCCTGACCACTCTCCTTCCCTCTGCACAACACTGCTGCTCCTTCAGGCATCAGCTGAATTCTAGTTATGCTGCCAAGTCATCCAAGACTTCATTGATCCCAGTAGCTGAGAACATAGAAGTTGTCTGTGGTAGGAAAAAAAATCACACTGCCCCCCCCAAAAAAGGAGCTAGTGTGGTCTCAGCCCAGGACAGATGTTCTTCTCCCTGATTATAAAACCTATTTAAACAAAATTCACAAAACATAACAACTTTATTATTACTGAGATGTGTTTTGACTCATAAATTAAAGAGCTTGCCTTTAAAAGGGAGGGGCTATAAAATTGTTTAATTACTTGGCTTTAAAACCAGTCAAGCAGAAATTATGTGTGTTGCTGTATATTCTTTAAGTGGCTGTCCAAACTGCTTGGAGAATTTCACTATGTTTGATACGGAGTCAGATTCTCCGCATATGAGCTACTTACAGGGCCAGAGTGAATAAGCTCTGTCAGGGCTCCCTCTGCCATTTCCACCATTGTCCCAATGGCCATTAGCTCATGTTTATCACCAATATTTATTGAGTATCTGCTTTTTACATACCCTCTAATTTTTTTACTTATGTGTAAAAAACTAAATTCTATTTTACTTTTTCTGAATTACATGTAAACAAAATTTTTATCATTCATTTTTAAAAAAAAATTAAATTCCAAATTCTCTTCCTTCCTCTCCTCAATAAGGCTACTAATTCGATATAGATTATACATAGGCCATCATGCAAAATATTTCCATATTAACCATGTTGCAAAAGAAAATGCAGATCAAAAAATAATAATAAAGAGAGTTACAAAAATATGCTTCAATCTGAATTCAGACTCCATCAGTTCTTTCTCTGGAGGTAGATTTTTTTCTTCAAAAGTCCTTTGGAATCGTTTTGGATAATGGGACTACTAAGAATAGCTAAAAGATCCTTTAGTTCAAAGAGGTGTAAGAAGAGGTCTTGTTCTCCAGGTGCTTACATTCTTGTTCCTAAGGAAGGACAGTAGATGAAGCAATAATAAAATCTGAATTTAACACCGTATTTTGCAGTTTACAAAACACTCGATACAATTTATTCTTTTTGTCACAATGCAATTGTGAGATAGGGAAGACAGACGTCATCCCGATTTCATAGATGAAGAAATAAAGGTACACAGAGATTAAATGACACCCAATAACACATAGCTAACTGAGTTCAGATTCAAATCCAAGTTTTCTGACTACAAATCTGCAAGAAGTAGCACTACCTCAAGTCCCTAGCAATGCATGTGGTCCAAACCTTTAAAACACACACAAAGACATGCATACATACATATGAACATGCATCTGAACAGATATGGACATGTGTGCATATATCCTAGCTAACATTTAAACAGCTCTTTATGGTTTACAAAGCACTCTACATGCATCCTCTCACTGAATCTTCACAAAAACTCTGTAAGGTACAGGAGATATTATTATACAGATAAAGATAATGAGGCTGAGAAAGCGATGGAGGGATTTTGCCAGGATTGCAATGATAGCAAGTTTCTGAAGTTGTATTTGAATCCCAATCTTGGCTTTCTACCATTTCATTTATGTATGAATTTATACACATTAATGTACATATATGTGTATAAATCTATAAATATGGATGGATAAATAGATGAGTGCCTTTGGCATCAGGAAGACCTGGTTTGGAGCTGGGGCTTTGGCACATCATGCTTGTGTGGCCATGAGTAAATCATTTAAACTCTCAGTGCCCCTGGAAGCTCTATAGCAGTCATAAATTACAGAGAAGTTGCTGACCTGCATCATGGGAAGAAATTTCTAAACAGAGAAGTAATCACAGGTCTACTCTATGTTGCTTCTATTATACATAAATGATGCCTTTTATATACAATGGTGGATTGTTAAGTGGGCTGTAGCCAGAAGAGGTAGAAAAGCCACCAGTATTTCATGTATGATCAAAAAACGAAGGGCAGCTAGATGGTGCAGTGAGTAGAGCACCGGCCCTGGAGTCAGGAGGACCTGAGTTCAAATGTGACCTCCAGACACTTGATACACTTACTATCTGTGTGACCTTGGGCAAGTCACTTAACCCCAATTGCCCTGCCTTCCCCCCTCCAAAAAGAAAAAAAGTAAAAGAGGGGGCCCAACTGGTTATTGAGAATGAGGGATACCAAGTAGACTATATACATATATATATATATATATATATATTATACACACACACATATATATGTATATGTATATGTATGTGTATGTGTATATGTATATACTGCCAAATGTAAAAGGGCTCTAAGACTTTCAGCACTTTGCTCATATACACTGTGGAAGATTTACTTGTAAGTATGGGCAGATCACCCAGGATAAGGACTTTGATGGGTGCTGATGTGC
>CM053623.1:404110548-404128839 GCA_028646595.1 Phalanger gymnotis
TGGACCAATTTTTCTTCTCCTGCTAGCTTCGCTGTATTGTCTCCTTAATCAGAGAAATCTGTGGCAGCTCTGCCACAATGTTGAGTCTATCACCTGCCTCTACAGCAGCCTGGGATGTAGCAGGATGTTGTGATCAATGTCTCAGCACTGGAGCTGCCCTCCTTCCCTGTATCAGTCAGAATGCCTGGACTGTCAGAGAACAAACCTTTAACTGTCCATCCTCCAAGAATCACCCGTCCTCCTAATTGCTCTTAATCGTATTCTTTATTGTATTAAAATATAGCAGTATTTGCTAGGGCCTTGACTGAGAGGAAATTCGATGCTTTGGGTTCAGTTTGTCTTCTATTCAACAGGTTCAGTGATATCCTCATAGCCTCATGTGAACTTATTTTTGTTGGTGTTTTGTTTTAGGGGTAAAAGGCAACTGAGGATGTTAATGGATAGAATACTGAGGCTGAAGTCAGAAAGAACTGAGTTCAAATTTGACCTCGGACACTTACTAGCTGTGTGACCCTGGGCAAGTCATTCAACCTCTCTTTGACTCAGTTTCTTCATCTGTAAAATAGAGATTAAAAAGTAGTACCTACCTCCCAGGGTTGCGAGGAGAAAATGAGATAATGTTCATAAAATGCTATCAAAAAGAACATAACCCTTGTTCTAGTAGAGGATGGATACTCTTGCTTCCAGCCAGTCTGGAGAGCAAGGGGAATTTTTCAATAACCTAAAGAGGTATATTTGTGTTCCTGTGGTTGTATGCTTGTGTTCCTGCAGTGTCAAGCAACTGCTACATATGCGTGAAGTATTGCTTTCTTCCTAGCACAGAAAGTAAAAGAGTTGGAGAATGCTTCTCCATTCTCTAGTCCTTGAAAGGGTGAAAGAGGAGCATCCAGGTAAAAATCAAAGAAGAAAAGGAATGCTAAGAACTTGATGGGTATCCTGACTTGTTGAGAGGTTTGGTGGTAGAAATGTCTCTTCAAGCACTTATATTCTAAAGACACTTACAGCTTCAACATCATATAATCTTGGATGTGGCTGTGTATTCTTGGGCCAGCCCAAGTTGGAAGGTTCACGTCATATTGGCTGAGCCAATGGCCCCGGTGGCAGACACTGAGGAAACTCAAACAGTTTTAATTTACCAAAATGCTCTAAAGAATGCAGAAGGGCTTTATTCAAGCAAACAAATTATTTGAGTACCCCATAGAAGTGTAAATAGGTCCCTACTCAGTGACCGAGCTTATTGTTCATCCATGATGCAAAAACTTTAAACGATGCAGAATCTTTAAATGTCAAGTACCCACATCCTAGAGAAGTGTTGGTATGTACAAGGGGAGGCTGAAAGTAAATTGGTGACTAGATGAAATAATAAAAATAGCAAATATCGCTTTGGCTCCCTTCACAAACATTTGAAAAGGAAAAGAATATGCGTTTATTTCAGAAAACTGTACTCCTAATTCCTGAGACTAACAAAACTGGGAAAAAGAAGTAGAAAAGGAAAGGGAAAGAGAAAGAAAAGGGGAAGGGGAGGAAGAAGAGAAGAAAGAAGAAGAGGAAGAAGAAGAGGAAAAAGAAAAGGAAGAAGAGGAGGAAGAGAAGGAAGAAGAGGAGAAGGAGGAAGAGAGAGAGAAGAAGAAAAGACAAGGAAGAGGAGCAAAAGTGAACCAAAACAATGGCTGTCCATTGTAACTTTTTTAATGCACAGAAGTAAGTAAAGAAGGAAGCACAGACAAGCAGGACAGTACAAAAATTGCCATGTAGGATTTATCATATACTTTTGAAAAAGCAAGCAGTGAGAAATGGAGATTAAGGTTTTCATATAGAATCATATTTTTATTCTACTCTGTTCATGTAAAATGATTTTAGCTTAATTTAAATTCAGAATAAAAAATTAAAATAAAACATTTTATTTACTAACATTAGAAATATGCAGGTAGTGTTCTAGAAAGACCACTGAACTTGGATCTGGAAGACAGAAATTCAGGCCAGGCTTTACTGTGTACTAGCTGTGTAATCTGTCACTTGACCTCTCTGGGACTCAGTTTCCTTATATATCAACCTGGGGAAATAATACTTGTACTACTGACCTTGGGGGCAGAAAGGCAAAAAAAAAAAAGTGGGAAAGGGATTTTAATTATTTTTGTAAACAAAAAAGGCTATAAAAATGTAAATTGTTGTTACATTTATATTACCTGCTTTAACCATTTGTTATGTGGATGAAATGAAATAATCTATATAAGTCACTTAGTAATCATAAAATACTATATAAAGTAAGTTGTAGCTGTTATCCAATTTAGTAAACAATAAGCACTGGTATATTCAGGGCCCTGTCCTTGGTGCTGGATACAAAAAGGAGAAATCACAGTGACTACCCTCAAAAAGTTTATAAACTGCTGGGAGGAGCAGAGATTAGACCAATGTATGAGGATAATTCACATTTAGATGGCATTTTAAAATTTACAAAGTGGTTTCTTTACAGTAATCCAGTAAGTGCACTCATACATTTCCCTGTCGTGTAGATGAAAAAGCTGAGGCTCAGAGAGAGTAAACAGACTTTTAAGTATCAAAAAGGATACACAGAAGAGTTGTAATGAGGCAAAGGAGATTCAGAAAAAAAAAGGTTCAGGGAAGTTGATGAGGGAGTGATATAATCACTATACTCTGCCTACCCACTATTCATTTAGTCAAGATATAAATAATTCCATAAACTGTTGCCTAACGTAACCATGCTACTTTTAGTTTTAAAGATGGTGTCCTGGTCATATATACCATTTAGTAAAAGCATGGTGAAGTGGGAGGAGTACTAGATTTAGAAACAAAAGAATCCTTCCAACGGATTCTTCTACTTATGTGTGACCTTGAAAAAGTCAGCTAATTTCTCTCTATCTCTGTAATGTGGGGTTTGGACCACATATTCGCCAAGACCCATTGTAACTCTAAATCTATGAATGTATGCAAATTCACCAACCACTGAATTAACTGTTCCAATGCAGCTGTCCCTGGGAGAACACCATTTCAGCATCATCTATAATGTGGTACTGAACAAAAATGCTATTAAAGCCTCTTCCTTGTAAAGCTAGAGAGAAATGCATCTACAGAGAACCAAGGTCATCAATAATCACTGGTGAGCCCACTGGTTTGCAAGTGTTGTGAGCGATCTCATATCCTCATTAATAAATCAGATCTGTACAATAGTGGGGAAGGTTTGTTTTTATAGCTTGTGAAAAGTGTTTGACTCATTTATTTAGTATTGATTAAACAAGAGTTTTACAAGTCAGCCTTTTGACTGTAGGGAAGAAATGTGGCTCCCCATTCAGTTTACAAATAGATTCCAGGATGTTTAATGATATTTTTGCAACCATCAGTACAATAATTAAAACCATGCTTAACCTCCCCACATTTTGACAGTAAGTTCTATAATTCAGTTTGGGGAATGCTTTATTAAATGTTACCCAATCGGCTGCTTGAGAATCCTTATTTTCTCTAAGAGTGTAAGGAGATTGTCTTCTGTTTGGGTGTTCTCCTCAAGACCTTAAAAACCATCTTGTCCAAGCCTCTTCTTTACAGAATTAGAGCCTAAGAGAGTTGGAGTGACTCACCCCAAATCACATTGGTGGAGACAGGGCTGATATTCAAGCCCATTTATCTGATGCCAAATCACTTGCTCTTTTGGTGAAATCATACTACCTCTTTTCCAAGTCCATCTCTGACTGAATCTACTCAGACTAGTCTGGGACCAGTTTTCTGTGGCCACTATCCATGGTCAGTTTAGAAAATCTTTTTTTTATTGCCTTCCATAAACTGCTACAACCAAGCAGGTTCACATCAGAGGCCTCTGCTCCCCCAGCAATATTCTTAGAAGGCAATACAAAATGCCATGGGTACTAATTCATAGGGAACCATACATGCTGAATAATGGACTTGGCAGGAATGGAGTTTTTGTTCTTAGCATTCCCTCAGGAGAATGAAAGATCTTTGAAGGTTTGGAAGATGTTGTATTTGTCTTTCTCATTTCTGCTCGTAGAATGATACCTTCCTGGGAGTAGCAGTTTAATGAATTTTATTGAATTGTTGAAAAGTATCCATTGGTTCTATGTCACCTTCCCTTTTCATCTGTCATTATCTTGTTGTCTTTCATCAGGAATTGTATTAGTATTCTCTTGAGTCAGGCCAGTATCCACTTTCATTAGGATGAATTCACTTCCTCAAAGATATGCCAGTCATCTCTCATCTATCAGGGCCAGAGAGATAGTCACTTGATCAACGACTTGGGTCTAGGTCTTCTGACTATCCGGTGCCTTTTGTCATTCTGCATCCTATGCCCCATCTTCTCTAATATTGCTTGCTAAGGCAGGGTATTGGTTTTTATCATTAGTCTTTTGCTAATTTCTCCTGTAGAATAAATTATTGAAATTCATACTTATTGAATGCTTGCTATATGCCAGACACAGTGCAAGCTCTGGGAGCTCAAAGATTTAAAAATGTCTAGTCCCTGACCTTGAGGATCTTAAATTATAGAAAAGGAAGGCAACATATACAGGGGAGAGGTGACCAGGAAAGGTAGTTCTGTTTTCCAGAAAAGTGGGGGAGGGGAAAATTCAAGTCTGTTGTGAATAATGCCTGACCAATGGTGAAAGAGCAAGTTAGTGCTTGCAAGCAGATGGTAATATGGCCTGGTTAGAAGGTTAGATGGCTGGATAGGAGGAACAGAGGGAAAGAGGGAGGGAGAGAGAAAGGAAGGAAGGAAAGAAGGAAGGGAGGTGGGAAATAATGCCTTTATTAGAATCTCACAGCTACCCTAGGAGTTAGGGTTAGTTTTTAATTTTCTCCGTTTTATAATTGGAGAAAGTAAGGCAAACAGAAATTAAGAGACTTGACCAGGATCAGACAAATGGTGGGTGTCTGAGACAAGGTTTGAACTCAGGTCAACCTGACTTCAGGCCCATCACTATCCATTATACCACTTGGCAAGAGATGGGATGGGATGAGATGTAAAGCTGCCATATGCTGGTTTTCCTCACTGTGAATCTGTTAGTTCTCTAAACATAAACCTATGAACTAGCTAGATATTAACGGGGGACATCATTGGAAGAGCAACATCATTCGATTTTTTATTACACTGTTATCAGTCTAAGTTGCAATAAATTAGTGAGAATTGTTGGTAAATTAGCACATCATCCTGGATGGACTTTGTCATTAAACTGTGATTACTATGTTTATTTCCATTCCCCTTTGAGAATTTCTCTTTGAATAAATGACAAAGAGTCTCCTTGTTCTACTTTTTTTAAACCTTAGCTCAGACAACCCTCTAAATTTCAGTTGACTTTTAATTACAGGAATGAGGCTGTTGCTTGCTCTTGACATTAGCATAGGGCTAATTTCTGGATGTGATCTTGGCTCTCTCGGCCCATTATGCTGCCCTGAGGTAGATTCCTTAAGACCTGCCCTCCAAAAATGAGTATTTGGCAATGAAGCTGCTTCATCTTCTTGGAATATTTTTGTTATCGAAGATTTCTGTGCATTACTACATGTCACTGCAGCATGGTGTCATATACAAATAACTTACTTGGGATGGGAAAATCTGGGGGTTTGTCTCATCTCTAACAGTAACTCATGATGTGGTGACATTCTGTTTTCTAAGATCCCTTCTAATTCTTTATAAAAATAAAATTTATAAATATAACTTGCTTTTACCTCATCTAAATTTCTCCAAGCATCCAAGAAAGCCATTCTTTATAACAAATAAGTACTCCCTTTGAGCTCTAACATTTTCTGTACCAAAGTTACTTCCACTTCTAATATTCAGTGATCCCTGATTCTCTGAACTGCTTGGCCCTCCCTGCTTTAACTGTCTTCCCTGGTCTTTGGACCTCTGTCTGAACCAGTGGCATCTGCCATCTCCTTCCTGACTTCACTGAAATCTCTGAACTTGACCTCTATCCAGCCAGCACCGATCTAACCTCTATCCTCTAACACTATCCAGCCAGCACTATCTAACAATTTCCAGTTCCAGTTCACCGTGCTGTCTCTTCTTCCTTATGACTTGCAACAGAATCCAAAATGACAAGAAATTGTTGTTGCCATATTAATGTAAGTCACAGAACAAGTAGGATTCAGTTTACAAAAATTCACTTTATGCACATTCTTTTCCAGACACATTTCTATTTGTTTTTCAAGTGGAGGATAGTTGACCTGGCAATCAAAGGGAATTACAAAGGTGCAATTACAAACTGAGAGCCTGCACAATTTTTAGTCATTTCTGAATATCTCTACAAGATGTATGTACAGGCAACAGTGAGGGGTTGGGTGAGAAAGCTATTTTTATCATCATGACTAATACCAGCTCCTCCAAGACACTCGGGGTTGGATCCTAATTTGGGATGTGGAAGGGGGGTGCAGCTGCTGTGTTTATCTTTACTTAATATTTTCCCCCAAGGGCTTCTGTTAGTTTCATCTACATAGCTCTTCACATCTGTATGACTGATAATAGAGCATGAGATAGAGTTTTAATTAAAGAGGTAAATCTAGATAAATTAATACTCCCCCCCCCAACATCACACTCATGCAAAAATTAAACTGTTTTAGTGCTAAGCTCGTTTTGTTTCTGAAGTGTTTTTGAATGAAACCCAAGAGCTGTTAAGCATTGAATTACAACCTTATTAGTGATGTCTAGAAATAGTTACTGGAAGTTCTTTTTTAATTGTGTTTTTATAAAAGTTTCTCACCATGGCATTGAGCTGCCCCTGAGGTCTTGACATCAGAGAACAGACTGATGGATTCTATCAGGCTGGAAAGGCTTTAATTGGGGGCTAAGAAGATTATGTATCCACTATCTCTGGACTATTCTCTCATTTTTTACACCTCCTAAGTTCCCAAAGGTTCAATTATAATCTTTATGTAGATAAATCCAAGATCTATATATCCAGTCCTAGTCTCTCTCCTGAGCTCCAGACCTGCTGGATCAAACTGCTATTAGTCATTTTGAACTGGATATCCAGTAGGCATCTCAAATTCAGCATGTCCAAAACAGAATTTATATTTTTTCTTCCCATAATCTATCCTTTTTTTTGAATTTTCCTATTAAGTCAACAACTCAATAAGCATTAGTAAGCACCTACTATGTGTCATGTACTGTGCTTAGCACTGAGGATATGAAAAAAAATTTAAAAAACAGTCCCAGCCATCAAGGAGCTCACAGTTTTACAATCTAATGAAATGAGATAATATATATGAGCAAGAGGCATACAGGGTAAATTGAAGATAATCTCAAAAGGAAGGCACTAACATTAAGGGAAGCCAGGAGGTGAAGATGAGGAGGTGAAGCATTTTAGAGATGAAGGACAGCCAGTGAGAATTCATGAAGTTGAAACATGGAGTAGCTTGTATAATGACCATCAAAGAGGCCATGACTATCAAAGGAACCCCCAAACAGGGCAATACCTGGCCTAAATCTTTCCTTTCTTTCCCTCATATTCTGTTTGTATCACATATTGGAAGGTATATGTCATACACCCTTATTAGAATGTAAGGCTGAGACTTGCACATGCTATACTCATTTTTTTAACCTTCATGCTTAGCCCAGTGCCTGGCACAATATTATTCAGTCATTTTTTAATCACAGCTGACTCTTCATGACCCCATTTGGGATTTTCTTGGCAAAGATACTGGAGTGGCTCACCATTTCCTTATCCAGCTCATTTTACAGATGAGGAAACTGAGGCAAACAGGGTGAGGTGACTTGCCCAGGGTCACATAGCTAGGAAGTATCTGAGGCCAGATTTGAATTCAGTTCTTTCTGACTCCAGGCCCAGAACTCTATCCACTGTGCCTGGCACATAGTAAGCACTTAATAAATTCATGTTGACTGACTTGTTCAAAGCAACCACCCATTTAATGGGAAAGCTTGTTTATCCTGTAACATAGACCTCCTGGCCTCTAGTACAGTATTGTTTTGGCTTTACCAAAATACCTGCCATCTTGTCTGAGGCCAGCTCTGCTATTCCCTGTGGAGTCCTTCTGTGGGGTGTGGCAGTAGGGAGGTTGGAACATGAAAGGAGTGACACTGACATTTTGAGATAAACAAGACAGCCGTTCCTCAGGTGTGCAAGATAATTGGATCCCATTTTAAATGGGATCCCAAAATTGTCATCAGTAAGGAGGTGGTGCGTATGAATGTTTTTTTTATTGTGCCAAACATGGGAGAAAGTTTAGCTCTCATTAGACTCACACTCTGCAGGCAGTTGTATTAATAACTTAATTTGAGTGGGAGAAAAGGAAACTATGTGCACTGCAGGCACACCTTAGAGGCATTTCATTCTGTTCTTCCAGGAATCTTCTCAGGCTGTGTCTCATAATGGTACCTCCCACAGGCAGGGGAGCGAGGGCCTGTCACTCACTACAAAGCCACCACTCATGACTTACTGGGACTTTGAGCTAAGATAAAAATGGTAAACTCCTGTAGTTTTGTTCTGGGCTTAATGAATATCCCCTGAAAACCAGTTCCCCTTTACTCTGGGTCCCTGCAACTAGAATCTCTCCAGCATCAACCAAAAACATCCTTTAATACATTAGCAATGGAATTCACCGAATGAGGAGGAGGAGAACATTGTTACCACAGTCACATAGAGCTGCATATATAGCAGGTTAAATTTGAGTGAAAAACCTACATAATAATCATTTACGTAGAATTTTCAAAGCATGGTACATTATTACTTAATCTTTACAACAACTCTGGGAGGTAGGGGTAATTATTATCCCCATTTTCAGATGAGGAAATTAAGGCTGACAGAGTTCAAGCAACTTGCCCGGTTTCATACAGCTAAGCATCGATTATGTGTGTGTGTGTGTGTATAACCATATAAGCATATATGTATGTATATACACATATATATATATATACATATATCTTATATAACTTTATTTCAATACAATTGGTTTCCTTTGTAATTGATGAGTACTTTGTCTGATATATTTAAAAATATTATTCTAAGGTGGGGTCCATGTTGATTCTAAGCTAAGCTAAGATTCTAACTTGGGTTTTCCTGACTCTCAGTCCAGAGCTTTATGACCTGCATCACCTAGCTTTCTTTGATAGCATACAAAACCCCAAAACTGGAAGGGACTTCCTTGGCCATCTAATCCAACATGTATTTGAATCCCATTCACAGCTTTTTGGGGGAAAAGACCTTGCAGCCCCTTGAAGACTTCTACGCATGAAAAACCCCAATTCTATGATGGCCTATTTTGACAGCTTTCACTGTTAAAATGTCTCATACTTTCCATCTTGCCCCATCTTACACAGAACAAAAATCTGGCTCTTTGAAATTTCTAACCATTATTTCTAGTTCTGCCTTCTAGGGACAAGCAAAATGAACTTAATTAATATCTCTTCCACATGGCAGCCTTCTGGACATTGAAAGCACATATCATGTCCAATAAGTCAGTCCATCAACAAACATTTATCAATTGCTTACTATGTATTAGGCATTATGCCAAGTACTTGGAATACAAAGAAATGCAAAAACACAGTCTTGTGATTAGATTTGTCTTTTAGGAAAACGACTTTGGTGGCTAAGTGAAGAATGAATTTTTATAAGGAAAGACTTAAGTCAGGCACACCGTTCTGGAAGTTATTGCAATGGTCTAGGTGGGAGGTAATGAGGACCTGTACTAGGGTAGTAGAAGTGGGAGTAGAGAATAGAGGCAATGTGCATGAGAGATATTGTGAAGATATACATGATAATATTTGGTAACAAATTTAATATATGAGGCAGTTGCAAGTAGAAAGTTAAGGGTGATGTAGAAATTAAAAACCTGGCTACCTGGGAGGATGATGGTATTCTCAACAATAACAGGAAATTTGGGAAGAGTGAAGTTTGCAGTGGTAGAGGGAAGGATGAAGAGTTCTATTTTGGACATATTGAATTTAAGATGCCAGTAACATATCTAATTCAAGATGTCCAAAAGGGGGTGATGCAGAACTGGAGCCAGAGAAAGATTAGGGTTGCATTTATAGAACAGGGGAACAGCTGCCAAGATGATAGTTGCACTCATAGGACTTGATAAGAGATTACCCAAAAAAGATAGCATAGCAAGGGAGTTCTTAAGGGGTGTGTGTGTGTGTGTGTGTGTGGGTGGGTGGGTGTATGTAATGAAAAGCAGGGTGGGACTTTTTGTTGTCTTTTGTTTTGGAGTGCTTCTCAGCATTAAGGCAATCAAGTGCCTTTGAGTCTTGCCTTTGTTTCAATCAAGAGTCTTTGATTGAATTGGGAGTCTTTGATGAACTGCTTAAGTCATGAGAAGGCCTAGGTCCCATGGGTCTGAGTGGCATGGTTGTGGCGCCCTCTGAAGAAGAGTATATATACTCTGAGATTAGCATTTTGCTGGAGGCTCACTCATTGGGAGAGTGTTCCTATGATTTCGCCACATGAGACTCTGGGTAGCTGTTAAGGAGCCACCTGTCTTTGAAAACCCAGATGTTGGTGCTTCTCTCTCTGGTAATTATGTATGTATTGCTATGGAACAACAAGTAGAAGCCCTGTCTGCTGACTTGTGTTATTTGCTCTCTTTATGTAATTTTCTGTTTTTGTTTTCCCTGAAGTTTAGGGTGCTGACTTCTCCCCTGAACTAAGTGAATAATATATGTATGTTTAATTAAAGTGAGATTATAAACCCCTTGAAGTTGCTTTCCTTAGAAAAGCAGATCAAAGAACCTGTTCTAGCAGCTCTCCTGTGTGCTGGTGTTATTGGTCTTACACCTCCACAGCAGCTGCTAGCAGCATTGTTGTTACAGTGTGTATATCATTTCACGCACCACTAGGGTAAAAACATCTAGTATAAAAGTTAAAGGAGAAGAAGACCCAGTGCATAGTCTTAGAGAATGGCCATGATTAGTAAGCATAAGCTATAAGAGAACCTGGCAAAAGTGGCACAGAGGAAAGAAGCAGATAGGTAAGAGGAGAACCAAGAGAAAATAGTGTTATGAAATTGGAGAGAAGAGAAAGGCTACAGCAGGAGATGATGATCAAGAGTGTCAAAGGCTGTAGAGAGGACAAGAAGAATGATGATTGAGGGGAAAGAAACAAAATAAAAAGCCAGTCTGGCAAGTAAGAGATCTTTGCTAACTTCAGCTAGAAGAATTTCAGTTGGATCATGAGGTCTGACAAAATTATTCCCTTTTTCCAGGTAAATATCCAGAGTCACTTCAAATAATTTATATACATCGTGGTTTCAGTTCCGTCATCACTCTGTCCATTCTTCTCCAGAGGTACTCCAATTTATGAATGACCTTGCTAAAACCCTGACCTCAGAAATGGACTCAATAGTGATGCACACGGCATCTCTGGGGCATGTTACAGTTTTCAAAGTACTTCCACATCTATTATATCCTTTGATCCTCCTGTGAATCCTTTTTATTTTACCTCTTAGCCACTTATATATAATTTTCTAATACAGTTATTTGTTTACGTGAAGAATACATACTGCAAGACTGTTTTGTTTCCAGTCATGAAATCAAATGCAATTTTCAATCGCACTAAGAGACGCATTATGTTTGAAATGAGGAAGGTGATAGGGCAGCTGTATTCTGGTCAGACCATACTTGAAATATGGTGGTAACACATTTTGGAAAAGAAATTAACCAATTGGAGCCTGTCCAGGGAAGAATAACCAGGAGAGAAAAGGGATTGAAGATCTTACTTACATTAATTGTTTCTAAAGTCTGGGGGATGGTTAGGGAAAAGAAGACTTGGGAATGTGAAGAAAGCTTTCTTGAAGTGTTTGAAGATGGAGATGGGGAATAATTCAAGTACTTATTCTCATTTAACAAGGCTGTCTCTAAGAGTGGAAGAGACTTGCCCAAAATCACACGGCGTGTAATCACCAGAGCTAGGGGCTTGACTCCAGACTCTTTGCTCCAGAATCCACTGCTCACATCTATCTACTATATTGCTGCTGTCTTAAAAAGACCAGTGTAGCACACTGATATCCCAGGTACCATCTGTGCATCTAGGGATAGGAACTGGTATAAATATAACATCAAAAAAAACTGCTTTAGTCCAAATTTTGAAAAACAATCCTCAAGTCATGTTCTCTGCAGGCCCTAATTAAAGCTTTGTCATTGTTTGAACATTTGTTCTTGTTGACATCTTTTCTTTCCCTTTATTTCTCCCACTTGCACTGATAAAGGGAAAAAATAAGCCAAGATTGTGATTGCAAAGACTAGGTCCAGATAATTACCATTTGTATCTTTCTTTGTAGTGGAAAGAGAACTGAATTTGAGAACAGTAAAGAGCCTGAGATTTGAAATCAGATGTCACTTTTAATCCCAGCCATCCAAACTGCTGTTTGACCATGGTTAATTCTCATCCTCTCCATGCTTCTGTTTCCCATTCAGGAAAATAAGGGTACTAACATAGGTAGGACTAAATGGTCTCTAAGAGTCCTTCTAGCTCTAAATCACAAGACTTGGGGATGATTTCTAAAGTCCATTCCAGTTCTAAATTTTTATGTTTCTAAGAACCGCCTGGGAGGTGGAGGAGGGGAAGGGAGAATAGTGTTTCCCAGGTCATTTAGAAAATAACCACTCTCCATTCCTAATTTTAAATGACTGCATTTCCTGCAGGGCACAAATATTCAACTTTAAGGTCTATTCGATAATTAAAGCCAAGAGGTAGTCTCTGAGCTGCTGTGATCAGGGAGGCTGATTTAATCTCTATCATATAGGCAGAATTTCCAAGCTAGAGAAAAAGAGTCTATGGAGCATGGGCTTTTTATGGAAGAGCAGGCCTATAAAGGTCTTGATTTGCTGGGTTAGCCGAGAGATGACTCTCTGCGCGACAGAACCCAGATTTCCGTTCTTCAAGCAGAGGAAACAAGGTACCATGGCCAGCTCTCCTGGCAGTGTCTTGAAACAGGGAGATAAATAATCTTTTGTCCTGGACAGCTAAAATTATCTGAGGAGTCTGGATGGACAATCTCATTTATCCAGACACTCAGTCTCTTTTCTAAGGTGGGTTGGCTTCAGACAATGGCTTTGTGTTACTTGCAGGCTAATTAAAGAAAGAGGGGAAAGCTCATTAAGGTATTCATTAGGATTAAATAATATATTGGATTCTCATTTGTTCATTTAAATTCATTGGATTCACATCACCCACTGAATGAATGATACCCTCACGCATTCAATTTCCTTTCAAAAGAGTTTCACTTTTTCAGGTAAGTATTGGAGAGAGCTCTATGGGTAAGAGAGAACAAAAAGAGGGAATGTCACCCTGATATCTTTTAAATAAATCCTTTCTCCCTTAAGTCCACATCTGTCTTTTTGAGTTTTTGTATCTAGTCATCTGACCCAGAGTGACTTCTTTCATCCTCGTATAAGATGGAGGCCATACTTCAATCAGTGATGCCCACATCTGCCAAAGGTCAGCACTCTTGCCTCTTTCCAGCTGTGTGACCCTGAACAAGTCACTTAATTCCATTTGCCTCAGTTTCCTCATCTGTAAAATGAGTGGGAGACAGAAATGGCAAACAACTCTAGTATCTTTTCCAACAGAACCCCAGATGGTGTCATGAAGAGTTAGACACGACTGAAATGACTGAACAAGACTTTTGTCTCATCTCCAGGTTTTCAGCTCTGACACTATTGCTGTAGGACTGAAAGATCCCAACACATTTCATTAGACATTAATGCTTTGCTCTGTCCTATAAAACAATTTTATATTCATGAATTTCCTTTGTATATACATATATGTGCATACACAGACACATACATACTGAAACAAGCTCTTTGAGGGCAGGGATTATTTTCGGGAAGGATCTGTTCTTTGTATTTCCAGCATCTATCAAAGAGCCTGATAGATAATCAGTGCTAAATAGATACTTAGCAATTGCTAGGATCATAGGGTTAGAGCTGGAGTATTTCCAATGTCTACCAAAGAGCCTGATAGATAATCAGTGCTAATAGATGCTTAGCAATTGCTAGGATCATAGGGTTAGAGCTGGAAGGGTTCTTAGTGGTTATCTTTTATTTTAGAGAGGCAGAAACAGAAGCCTAACCAAATAAGGTGACTTGCCCAAGGTCACATAGATATTAAATGGTGGAGCTGAGATTTGGATCCAGGTCCTCTGTCTTCAAATCCAAGGTTCTCTTCATTGTAGTATACTAGTGATGGCTTCCTTCCCATCATGGGACCTTTTTTCCCCCAACTTGGAAGCCTTGGAAATTGATTTAACACCAGTGCCCACTGTGCGTCAGATGAACAATACCTGCAGGTAGCAGTTTGGAGACTCTCTGTTGACTTTGATCTAGGCAGGATAATGCCGGGAGCAACCACTAAGCTACATGAGAAGAGTTCACTTTTCACTATGGGCCAAGTATAAGAGGGGGTTTTCTCATAACAATGTAGTGAAAAGGGTTAATGTGGGTATTTGTATTTTTATTTATTGACATGCCCCAACCCTCTAATTTTAATACATACATATATATATATGTATATATCTATATCTATTTATATATCAAAATGTAGTTTATGTCTGCATATAGATACATAAATATATCAATCTATCTCCCATTTTAGGGCAGCTTGGTGGTGCAGTGCTAGACCTGAAGTCAGGAAGACTCATCTTCCTGAGTTCAAATCTGGCTTCAGACACTTATTAGCTGTGTGAAAGAAACACTCTTGTTTCTTCATCTGTAAAATGACTAGGAGAAGGAAATGGCAAACCACTCCAGTATCTTTGCTAAGAAAACCCCAAATGGGATTATGAAGAGTTAGACATGACTGAAACAACTGAACAAAAACAAAAATACCCCATTTTACTAATGGATAAATTGAGTCTTGAAGAGGGGAAATGATATATTGGTACATATGGCTAGTGTACAGAGAATTGGGACTTGAGACCAAGAACTTTTGCCTCTTCCGTAGCACCCTCTTTGTATCACAGTACCTCTCTGGGCAGTGGATGAGAACCCATGACAAGTACAGAGACTTTGAATGGGGTAGAGGGGTCTGGACTAATTATCCCAAGTTGTTTGTCCCCACCATCCTGATCTGTCACTATTTCCAGTTTTTTTGGGTTGTTTTCTCCAGGCTGGCCATCCTCCTTTGGAATGATCCAGCTCCTCAACACATCAAGGGTCTGATGTTTCCCTGGTGTTGAAAGTCTCTTTGTCCTACCTTCCTCCTCCAGTGGAAATAATAGCCTGCTTCTAACTGATAGATTTGTTGAGTTCCCGCTAAGTATTGTACTCATGGTCATGGAGCTCATAATGGTCAGAGGTGGCCTTCGAACAGGAGTCTTCCTGACTCCAGGTCTGGTATTGTCTCCAATACATGCCATACTTCATCTTTCTCACAATGGCTTCTCTTCAATGTGACCCCCAGAATTAAGCAGACTTATCTCTTCCCCTCCCCACTATAGAGGGTCTGCCTCTCTAATGCTCCTGCAGCAGAGTTGTCTATCTTGGTCTCTAATGGGATTACTTTATGGGGATCTGAGAAGATCAAGGTAGAGACAAAAGCAAAATGTGGAAAGAGTTGAAATTGATTCTTCATCCTTGCACAGGGGGATGCAAAGGGATGCTTTAACAAGGAAGCAAAAACTGCAAAATATGAGATTGGTGCAGCAAGGTCTTGTAAAATGAGGAGCCACGTGCAGGCTTTTAGCTAATTCTGTGGGTCAGAGAGCAGGCCAGAATGTTCACATCATATCCTATACATATGCAAAGACAAGGAAGCTGCAAGGGTGAGGTATTGAAAGGGATTAAAAATCTCAGGTCAAATATTTAAGAGACTCAGTCATGACAAGGAATTTTTATAGTGGGACAAATACTACAAGGCACACCCAGGACATGTGATTTAAAGTGTACCTAATTTGAGGAAGATGATGAAGACAACACAGCAGGAGAAGAACTCATCTAGGCCTGTGACCTCATAGCTTCCTATTTTCTCATATTATTCTTGAAAACTAAGTGATATTCTCCACTGTTTCTGTCTTATTGAAGATTGTAAATGCTTTGAGATGCCTTTAAGTTCAACATCATGATAGAAAGCTCTGATCACATAGCCCTAATTAACAGCTGTAAGAAGAAGGTGACATATTATCCCCCAAAACTTTCCATTCCATCATTACCTAAAGGAAGAGATTCTTAACTTAGGCTCCAGGGACCCTTTCCATTGATAGATTTCAGAGTTCCCATGGATTTCAATTAGAAAAAAAATACATTTTTACTTTTATTGCCCTCTATAGAATTTCTTTCAGTTATGAATTTTTTCTTTTCTTTTTTTAGCATTTCAATTAATTTATTTTTAGTTTACAACATTCAGTTTCACGAGCTTTTGAGTTCCAAATTTTCTCCCCTTCCCTCCTCTTTCCCCTCCCCCCTCTCCAAGATGGCATGCAATCCAATATAAGCTCTACGTATACATTCACATTAAACATATTTTCACATTAGTCACATTGCAAAGAAGAATTAGAACCAATGAATGAACCATGAGAAAGAAAAATCAAGACAAAAAAGAGACGGAATAAATTGTATGCTTTAACCTGCATTCAGACTCTGTAATTCTTTCTCTGGATGTGGATAGCATTTTCCATCCTGAGTCTTTTGGAGCTGTCTTTGAACCCTGTGTTGATGAGAAGAGCCAAGTCTATCAAAGTTAGTCAGTGCACAATGTGGATGTTACTGTGTACAGTGTTCTCCTAGTTCTGCTTCCCTCACTCAGCATCAGTTCAGTTATGAATATTTAAAAAAAAAAAAAACATTATTCCAAGAGGGGTTCATAGGCTTTAATAGACTGGTAAAGAATTCCATAATACAAAAAGTCACCTCAATGATCTTAGACCCCATAGTCTTACCAAGTGCATGTGGTTTGACCAAGACCAATGATGTTTACCAAATGATCTGGCTGATGGTCACTTCATTCAATCCTACCACAGGTACATTTTAGGGGATACAGGTAGTTGGTTGAAAAGCAGAAAATTAGAAACTTTCAGATCTGAAAATGACCATGAGAGTATCTAGAAAAGGGAGTGCCATTGATCCAAGGTAGATATACTAATGAAATTAGATCAACATGGGAAATAGTATCCAGCTACATAGGAAATTCAGAGAAAGAGCACTGTATTTGGGAGTCAGGTTACACTGAACTCACTCTGCTTCTAATTTCCTCTTTCTGGGTCTCAGTTTCCTCATCTAAAAAAGAAGGGATTAAATTATATGACATCAAAGGCTCATTCCCTCTCCCACATTCTGCGTTCAATGTTAGAAGGTCCTTTACAACTCTAACAGTTATTCTGTGATCCATCTCCTAAGGTTGCTTCCAGCTCTGATATTCTGTGTTTTACATTAGATCATTTTATGTTGTGTCACAGGTAAGGTAGATGTAAAGATTACAGGGTGCAACATGGTCAGAGGCAATTAGAACAGACCCATAACCACCAATTTTTGAAGCCTTGCTCTGCCTTATCCAAAAAAGGGACACCTCGCAGGCACCCAGCCAGGATCTGACATTTTTCCCTCTTATAAGTAACACTTTAAGTGGAAGAACCAGATCACAAAACATTTATTTTTTTTCTTTTCCTTTTACTTCTTTTTCATCATAATCATCAAATTCTGTCCTATGTTCGTAAATTTCCTCTTATGGAATTTCCCTCTCCCCCTTTTTATTTTTAATTCCTTCTTCTCTAGCTTTCATTTTGCCCCTTTCAAACTAGGTCCTTCTCTTGATGAGCCTACTTTTATGTTTCAGATGTTTCCCTTTATATGGGAACTAATAAATCATTTCTTCCTCCCTCCTTAATTACCCAAGGACAATTTCAGGTAGGACAGAGGGACAGCCAGGGAGGCATGGTGGAGAATACAGGAAGGAGAGCTGTAGAGGAAAGAACAGGAGACCTGGGGTCGGACATTTTGGCTCTGAGTCCAAACTGACTCTGGTGGTCAGTGATGGTGAGTGAGGCAAATAATTGTACTGCATCTCTATTTCTTCACAAGATTGTTTTGAGGCAAGTGATTTACAAAGTGTTTTCATGACCTTCCTTTTTTGAAATGCTTGTAGTAATCATAGGATTTGGAATTGTAAGAGACATTAATAGTAATAATTAATAATAATAAGGGTAATAATAACAGTAATAATAACGTTTGTATGGTGCTTTAAGATTTGCATTGAGACTTCCAGATTCTTTTGATCCTCATAAGAACTCTGGGAGATACGTGTAATTATTATCCCCATTTCACTGATAAAGATACTGAGCACAGGGGTGGAGCAAAGATGGCAGCTGGGAAGCAGTGACTGGCAT
>CM053623.1:404129339-404175101 GCA_028646595.1 Phalanger gymnotis
TCTTTCACAACATGAGTATTGTGGAAGGGTTATACATAATGTTACACATGTGGCCCATGTTGAATTGCTTGACTTCTTAGGGAGGGTGGATGGGAAGGGAAGAGGGGAGAGAATTTGAAACTCAAGGTTTTAAAAAAATAGATGTTCAAAAGTAAAAAAGTTTTTTTTTTTCATGCAACTAGAAAATAAGATGCACAGGCAGTGGGGCATAGAGATTTATCTTTCCCTACAAGAAAGGAAGGGAAAGGGGGATCGGAGGGGAATGGGGCAACGGAGGGGAGGGCAGACTGGGGAGCAGGGCAGCCAGAGTGTATGCCATCTTGGAGTGGGGGGGGGAGGAAATAGGGAGAAAATTTGTAATTCAAATGCCTGTGAAAATCAATGCTGAAAACCAAACACGTCAAAAATAAATTAAAATAAAAATTAAAAAAAAAGAGAGACTGGGCACAGAGAGCATAGGTTACTTGCACAGAGTCACACAGCCAGTATGTGTCTGAGGTAGCATTTGAACTCAAAATTTGTTGACTCCAAGTCCCGTAGTCTATCCACTGAAGCACATAGCTGCCTTCAGACGTCATCATCAAACTCCTTCCTTTTCAAGATGAGAAAGATGAGGTCCAGAGTGGTAAGGTCCTTTGTCCAAGGTCACCCAGGTAATAGATAGCACAGCTGGGATTTGGCTCCAGGTTCTCCGATCCAAGTCAACTCTTGACACTTTCAAGTGAGAACCATGTTGGTTTCTTACACAAAGATCTTGATTTGAGCTAAATGAGTTCCTGAGGGACATATTAATTACATGGCTCCATCTCCCAATCCAGGTCATAGTGCCCCAGCCTCTTCTTTATCTTTTGTCTCTCTGTGCAGGACAGCCCTCCCTCACTCAAATCATAGTCAACTGCAAGTCACATCATCATTTCCCTGATGTCATGGTCCTCTTCAAGAATGAAGGAAAAACACAACACAACAGCAACAACCTCTCCGTGTAGGAAAAAGATCTTTAGAAAAGCTCTGGGAAATTCCTATCTACAGAGCTTGAGGCTGATGGAGCCTTTGTGGTGGTAGCATGTTAAAAAAAAAAGAGATAGTGCCTGCCTTGGACTCAGAAAGATCTGAGTTCAAATAATTTATAGCCATGTGACTATTTTTAGTCAGTGATTTCCCACGTGAGGAGCTCCCAGTGAAGAACGTCATCTACATCTACCAATACAGATCTGCCCCTTCTCTGTCGCATAGACTCAAGAGCTGCCTGGGGCACTGAGGTTAATGACTTGCCCAGGATCACACAGATAATATGTTTCAGATAGGGCTTGAACACAGGCCTTTCTGACTCTGAAGCCAGCTCTCTATCCACTACGCCACATTTCCTTTGTATATGTAAACATCGGCAAAGCAGCTAGGTGCCAGACCTGTGCCTAGAGTCAGGAAGACATCACTTCAAATCTAGCCTCAGGTACCTACTGGCTGTGTGGCTTTATTCAAGTTACTTAATCTTTGTGTGCCTCAGTTTCCTCAACCATAAAATGGGGATAATAATAGCATCTATCTCTTGGGGTCATTTTGAGGATTAAATGAGATATTTGTAAAGTACTTAACATTGTTCCTGGAACACAGTAAGTGCTTAATAAATGTTTCTTTCTTCTTTTCTCTCTCCATCTCCTCCCTCCTCCTCCTCTTTCTCCACTCACTTTCCTCAATAGTAAAATATTGAGATAATGATGCCTATGGTAATTACCTCATAGGGTTTTTATTAGGCTCAAATGAGCTAGTCTATTATAGCGCTTTGCCAACTTGAATGTGCTCTATAACCACCAGCCCTTCAAACTTCTAATAATTTGCATCAGTAGATCAATAAATTTGTGATTTCTCTACTATGGGTGCTCCTTCCCCTACCTGGATTGCAGACCTTCTCAAAATGGTCTTTAAGAGTTGGTACAGCTAAAAGAAATAATCACTATCCATCCCCTCCCCTAGTGGTCATCTTTCTTCTTTTTAGTCTTCCCTAATGTAGCTAGGCTGGTCCTTGGGTGATAGAAACATAATCCACGGCTGGCCCTATGCTGGAAGCCTTCCCAGATCTGCAGGAAATGCCAGGGTTTAGGTTCTGTTGGCAAGGACTTTGAAGATCTGAGACTTCCTCCATGGGGAGACATTGGGGAAATACTAGGAAATGGTATCAGGTTACCTTTGAGATCCCTTCCAATCCAAAGAGTCTTTGAAAGAAATAAGTAATTTTAATAAAATTTTGTTAGTGGTAAGGCATGAAGGTACATGTCAGAAAACGCTACAATCAGGGAGGCTGAACCTGGCACATCTCTTGAGCCTAAGGTTCTGAGGCAAAATAAGACTAAAATTAATTGAGTATCTGTCCAAAGTTCAGCAACATTATCTTTGGCCCCTCGGAATGGGAAGCTGTCAGGCTGCTTGAGAAGGAATAAACCAGCCCAGGTTGGGAACAGAACAAGTCAAAGCTACAATGATGACCATTAGGTGGGGAATCTAGGTGGCATAATGGTTAGAGCACTGGACCTGGAGTCAGGAAGACCTGAATTCAAATGTGGCCTCAGACACAAACTCTGTGACCTTAAGCAAGTCACATAACTTCAATTTGCCTCACTTTCCTCATCTGTAAAATGGGGATAAGAATAAAATCTACCTGCCAGGATTCCATGATGATCAAGTGGGATAATAATTGTAAAGTGCTTAGTATAGTGCCTGGAACATTGTAAACGCTATATAAAAGTCACTATACCTCCAACCCCAACGAGATAGACCCTGTTTGAAAATCAAAAACATAAACTCATTAGCATAGGCATCATATTGTTACCTAATAGAGGCAATGTAGAGTTACTTTTACATAGCACATGGGTGCCACAGGCAAGGGAGGTCTCTGTTTCACTCCAATAAACTGGCATTTTGTGTTATTCGATCCACCTTCCTGTTAGTCTTCTCTGCAATAACTTTTCAAAGAGTTAGTTAACTGGCGAAAATTTGCACGGTGCTAAACTTCACAAACTTACAGCTTAAGTTAATCTCCTACATCTCTCTACCATCTTGAAACAAAATGGTGGCCATCATAAGGTTTCAATATGCACTGTAATTTTCAACAGATTCCAGTAAAACTTAGCATGTGGGCAGAGATTACAGAAAGAAGCAATCACACTGAGAGAGACTGACAGATCGTAGAATTGCTAGCGATGATTTATCAACTCAATGTCCCCATAATTTGTCTTTCTGTTTCAGATAATTCTCGTAAGCTCATCTCTTAATGATCGGGACCAGAGCCTTTTCCTGAGCACCGACGAGGGGGCCACCTTTCAGAAACAGCTCATCGCATTCTTTGTTGAGACTCTGATTTTCCATCCCAAAGAGGAGGATAAAGTGGTTGCCTACACTAAGGAGAGCAAGGTAAAATTTAATGACCTCACGTGGTTCTAATCTGCAGGGACTCTAATAGAAGTATTCCCTACTGGGACTGATGTGACTTACTCATTCTAATTAGCTTTCATCATATTTGATATCCTGGCTCCTGGGCAGAGAGGTGGAGGCTGCTGTGGTTCATCTCACTTAATCCTGCTAAGGCTATTGTCTCAGCAGCCTACCTTTGGAAGAAAGAGATGCAGGGGCAGGGTGGGGGAGGGAGGACTGAAACAAATATATTAAACCTACTTTGTATTGCCTCCATCATCAGTCCTAAGGAATTAAAACAGTCTTGAGCATTTTCCAGAAGTAGCCACAGAGCATAGAATAGCTGAGTGACCCTAGGCAAGTCCAACAAAAGATGGAGTGCATTGTTGGTAGTGAGTTCTCTGTCATGAGAAGTATTCCAGCAGGGACTACATGGTATCATCAAAAGAAAATTGAACATGAACCATGATTTGAGAGTTCTGTCCCAACACGGGTGGCATCGCTTGGTAGTGAGTACTCAGTCATGAAAAATATTCAAGCAGGGCTACATAGTATCATCAAAAGAACAGTGGACATGGACCAGGACATATGAGCTCTGTTCCCAAATCTGCCACTGATCTGTCATGTGACATTGGGCAATTCACTTTCAGCCTCAGATTTTTTATCTGTGACATGGGGGAAATAGATTACATAGCCTTTAGGGTCTTTTTTAGACTTACATAGTAGAACTTTTGATAAAGGTAATATTTTTAAAATATCAACTATTGTTATTAATATTTATAAGAGTCTTCATGACTCTGGACTTACCTTCTTTCTCCTTGTCTTCTTATGTGAATCTCACATAGATATTCAAGGGTTAACAAGCATTTATTAAATGTGAGCTATGAGATTTCTACCTGAGCTCCTGTCTTATCCCCATTCATTCTTATCTGTAAAATAAGGATAATCAGACTTCCTTTCTACATCCTATATTATTGGTAGGAGCAAAATACTTTATAAAATATAATATGCCACAGAATTTGCCCCTCTCTGGGCCACGCTTCTCTCATTTGGAAAACAAGAGGATTGCCAGTAAAAAGCACATTGGAGGCTAGAATGAGAGAATCTGGGTTCAGATATAATTTCTACTACTTCTTAACCACCTGACCTAGAAGCAATATGGTACAGCAAGAAGAGGACTGAATTAAGTCACAACACCTGGCTTTGAATCCTGAATCTGCTACTTACTACTTTTGTAGCTTTGGATAAGTCACTTAACATTGGTCTTAGATAGGTAGATGGTAGGTCTCTGTGTATGTGTGTGTATGTGTGTGTGTGTGTGTGTGTGTGTGTGTGTGTGTGTGTGTGTGTGTGTGTACATGAGGAAATAGTGGATATTATTAAGGTAACAATGACAACTCCTATTTCTATGGTTCTGGGACCCTCTGGCCTCTTCCATGCTGTCTTCTACTCAAGTCAATGTCCGTATAATTTGACTTTCTGTTTTCCATAATCCTTGTCAGATCATCTCTTAAATGACCGTAAGCCTCATTTACAGATAACTATTTGTTCTTATCGATGAGTAAAGACAGACATAGAGATGGCATATGACTTGCAAAAGATCATAAGGTTTGCTAGTGGCAAAGCAATGTTTAGATGTTTTCTGGTTATCCTGTGTCCTGGAATAACCATGTCAGCTGCTGGTCTGTTCATGTATACTCGAACTTGTGAAATTTAGAAAGCTGGTATGATATATCAGAGGGCAGCCAAGTGGTACGGTAGATAGAGTGCCAGACCTGGAGTCAGGAAGACTCCTCTTCCCAAGTTCAAATCCAGCCTCAGACACTTCTTGTTATATGACCCTGGGCAACTCACTTAACCCTGTTTGCCTCAGTTTCCTCATCTATAAAATGGGCTGGAGAAGGAAATGGCAAATCACTCCAGTTGTCTCTGCCAAGAAAACCCTAAATGGGGTCATGAAGAAACAGACATGACTAAAATGAGTGAACAACACCACCACAGATCAAACTAAACTAAAAATGACTGAAATTATATACCAGAAACTACACTGGTCTTAGATGCAGAACACATATTGGCTATGATACTTACTATGTTACCTGGTCAAGTCAATCAGCCTTTCTTGAATCCCAACTCTCTCATCTACCAAAAATAAAATTAAGAAAACTTGTGAGTTGTTATTATGAGATAATTCTGTGTACTTTTCATGATGTGCTAAATGAAGCTGTAGAAATGGCACTGGAGAAAATAAAGACAAGAAGATTGCTGAAGCAGACCAAATATAGAGAGTAAATCTAGGAATGAGATGATACAACTTTGAGAGTGCTGAGGGATTGATTCTCAAGCTATCTGAAATTAGGGGATATATTTAATGATTAGGAAGAAATGCACAGATGATATGCCTAGAGGAAAATAAATAGGGGTACAAGAACTACCAACCCATGTGTCAACATTAAACACCTCTGATCCCCTCTCCAATCCTGCCTCCAATCCTGCCTCTAATCCCCACTTTGTTCTCCCCCCACTTCGATTTCCCCTCCTGTCCCCCACTCCAAACCTCCCAACCCTTCTTCCTTGTAGTGCTTCAAAATCTGGAATGTTACAGAGGCTCCTAGTAACAAGTCAGAAGATTTCAGCCTAGCAATCTACACAGTAAAAAACAAGTGGATAAGATTTGCCTTTTGTACAGAGCAAGGGATGGCAAACTACACCTCAAAGGCCAAATCTAACCCTCTGTCTGTTTTTGTATGGCCCATGACTTAAGAATGGTTTTTACGGTTTAAAATAAAGTTTATCATATTTATTGTACAAAAACAGGCACTGGGTCTAATTTTGAACTTGGGCCATGGTTTGCTGACTCTTGGTCCAGAGTATGAAATGCATTCTCTCTCTCTCTCTCTCTCTCTCTTGCTCTCTCACTCTCTCTCCATATACATACAAATATATATATACATACACACACACACACATATATATATATGTCTGTATGTATATATGTATGTATGTATACACATATACACACATATACCTATACACATATATATATACATATACACACATTATATGTGTGTGTGTATATACACACACACATATATTTGATAGATAGTAAGAAGGGTTCAGAATTAAATAGGAAGAGAAGAAGCTTTGGCTTTGGGAAGATCCAAAGCATTTTGCAGTAACTCCCAAAATAAAGTGTAAAAAATCTTTTGCTACAATTATTCCTCTGGCGATTTTATATGGCTGCAAGTCACACACTACTGGCACGTGGGTCAACACTGATCTGCAAAATGTTCACTACCAAAATTCTGCCTTATGGCTCAAAAACTAAGTCTTGCTGCATTTCCAATGCTTCTTGTTTCCTTGTCTTCTAGTATTGATTGACTTTCCTTCTCTCTGGCTACCAGTTGCTACCATGCAGTTTTCTGAAGGCTTAGCAGTTCTCCAACACAGAATGGCCTAACCCAGGGTGAGGAACCTATGGCCTCAAGGCCACATGTGGCATTCTAGGTCCTTGGGTGCAGCCTTTTGACTGAGTACAAGTTTCACAGAAAAAATTATCTAATTAATGGGATTTGTTCTGTGAAGTTTGAATTCAGTCAAAGGGCCGCACTTGAGAACCTAGAGGGCCAATGTGGCATTGAGGCCATAAGTTCCCCAACCCTTGTCTAGATACAGTCTAGTTGCAGCTGGGAAGTAGTAACATAGATGCCAATATCCCATCAGTTCAATCTTTCATATTGAGAAGGAAGACTTCTCATATCATGTAGTGGAGAAAATATAATATTGAGTCATCAAAGATTCTGTGGTAGATGAAATAACAGACATAGCTTGTTTCAGTGATCATCTGAATGTCAGAATCAAGTGAGGTAGAAAAGAGGGTGCTGTATGCTTGCCAAGATTTTGGCCGTTAAAAAAAATGATATTGGCCATTGTCACTAAAGAGGTCCAGCCCAGAGAGTTTCAGTCACTGAGCTGAATGCTAAACAATGGTACACATTCTGGTCTGAATCAATACCCCTTCACTGTTATGAAGGGATAATTTGTTTAGGACTGGATCTCGAGAATGGAAAAAGGAGACTCAAATGTTACAAGACTCATGCTCACTAAGAGAAGGAATTCTATTTCATCACTGCCTCTTTAGGCAACCATAGAGAGCTCTAAATGGACTCAAGGTTCTCTTCCTTTCTGAAAAATGAAACATAAATTTGAAAAATGTCAGCCAGAGGAATTTTGGCTTCCTTGGCTATTGGGTGGACATGTCAAATGCCTACCAATAAAGTGGCCATAAAAAGCACTCCTGGATAGCTGTGGATTCTAAGGATTTACTAAGGAGGCAAAATCATCCCACTGTTTTTGCAGCCAAATACATACCAACCCTACTGCAAACAACTCCCTTGGCATATAAGTGGGAATAGTTATTCTGATCATGTGATCAAGAAGTTGTCTCTTTTTTCAGCCTCTATACACTTGTTGAAAACTAGGTGGATGGGAGAGGTGCAGCCAATGAATGTAACAGCAGCTGCAGAGAATTCGTATGCCCACATGGCAGTTATCCTCCCATCTTTGTCCATTGCCCATGGTCATATAATAAGAAAATCTCCATGTTGTTTATCCCTGACTTCAGCCTGGTACAGATTCACCAGAAGCTATAGTTTTGACACGTCTTAGTAACTCTCAGCAGCAGCTTACTATCATAGCTAATGTACCCTAGGCAAAAGTGCAGGGGTATGGCACCTTATAGTTTCTCTTGCGTATAACTCCACTTGGTCCATGATGCCCAGAAGCTATTGCTCCTACTCAGAAACAATTAAATTGGATATGTTTTAGACAGCATGAGAGACAGGTCTGAGGCTGGTGTCCTATTTTACTCTCTTCTCCAAGCTGGAACAAATACTGAGTGTTTTTTTCCCCTCTGGAGCTAAGATGCTTACATAGCTTGAGTCCTAGAGAATTCTTATGTTCCTGAAAGCAAGAATTGTTAGGGCTGGACTGATCAGCAGAAACCTCTCAAGCCAAGGAAGAAGGAGCAACAACCAGAAGGTCTCCAAGGAGGATAGGGCTAGAATTATTGGCTTAGTAGTGCAAATCCAGGGACTAGTTACCAGAAATATAGAGTATAAAGCTGAAAACATGGAGCCAGGAGACAGGGCCCATTTCAGAGGCAAGATTTCATATCAGAGCATCAAAAGAGTATGAAAACTTGATGAACAATTAAAGCAGACTTCTCAAATAACAGGAGGAAAAGGAGGGAGGATACAAATTTATCCCACACTTATAGGTTTTTATGACATACATGGTTTACATGCTTGCTCAGGGTTTTTTTAATGCCTATGTGTGAGGTAGCTCTTCCCTCTAGCTTCCCCTGAGTGGTTTTCAGCTGGACAGTTCCCTGCTGCCATGTGGGAGAAATGGCTATCTCCAGGTAGCAGTGGACAATAGATTTCTTCCTCAATGTCTACCAGTTTGCCTGGATTGTATTATATATCATGTCTTATCCCCATCCAGCGTATTGGACCTAGGAGGAACTTGATATTTGTTGAATTTCCTTGTTGAAATGATCCTTTGGAAGGCTTTCTGTATCCCATCTGGTTCAGAACCTCAGGTAGTTGCATAATTCAGATGCTTTTAAGAGAATGAGGAACCTTGGAGGGAGGATATTGCCAGGGCAACACTGAGGAGACATCAAGAGTATTCCACGTGTGAGGAGATAAAAGCCTGGATTTCATAGTGGTTGTGGGAATGAAGAGAAGGAATAAGATTCTTTTGATAATGATTCATTCTCACTATTAGAGATTTAAAGCTAGAAAAGACTTTAGAGATCACTGTCCATCTTTCTCATTTTACAGATGAGAAAACTGAAGTTCAAAGGAAGAAGTCTAATTACTCTAAATTTCATAGGTAGTTAGTGATGGAAGGAAGTAATGCTCTGGTCTCTGCATTCCAAGTTCACTGATTTTTCTTTCTGTATCATAGTACTATTAAGCTGGGCTCTGGGCAGGGGCAGGGGGAGTGAGAGAAGAGTTGAGGACATGTTTGAACCAAGCTTTTATATTCCATTCCAAGTTGTGTAAAAGGCTGCCCACAGGAAGACTTTGTGGAACAGTCTATCTCAAGAAGACAAGTGCCTTCCTGGACTCCTCACAGCTACCACTGCCTCTCAATGCTCTGACATAAAATCCAGAGAGAGTTGCATAAATTCCATCAATAAATTTAGTGTTTTGAGTCCCTTCTTATCTCAAAAGAATAGCACTCATTCCTCTGTCCTGTCAGAGGAATTTTCATATCCCATCACTCTAAGGAGCCCCAGACTTAGAAAATATGGAACAGAATCTCAGGTTTTCTACATTGTGTAACTTTAAACCTGATGTCATGGATAGAGCACTGGGCTGGGAGACAGGAAGAACTGGGTGTGAATCTTGTAGCAAATACTAATTAACTCTGAGTAAGTCACTAAATCCTTCTGAGCTTCACTTCCCTCTTTGGTAAAATGAAAGTAATAATAGCACCGACCTCAGAGGATTGTTGGCAGGGTCAAATGATATAACTGATAGAAAGCACTTTGCAAACCTTAAATGCCATATGGATGTGATCTGAAATTATTATTATTGTCTTTTGGTCCCTTTGGACTTCGGTTTATCCTTCCACAAAATGAGATGTTGATATGAATCATTAGTGTTTCTGTATCACATAACACAGCAGGAAGAATTAGAAAAAGAAATTATATTCAAAATAATTAGAGAATGCAATTATGTTGTATAAATACAAAATATATAAAATACAGAATGCATAAAATATTCAGGAGTCTATATACCAAGACACATAAACTTTTAAAATACAAGTACAGAGTAGTCAAGTAACAGACAAGTAATTGGGGAAAACATTAATTGCTCATGATTAGGTCATGCCGATATAATAAAAAGTATAATGCTGCCCAAATCAAGTTATTTGGCATTGTATCAATCAGACTACAAAAAGAATAACTTTATAAAGCTAGAAAAAATAAAATGCATCTAAAGAAACAAATCTTCGAGAGTCTCAAGAGAAATAAATGAAAAAATAAAACAAGAACGGAACTTACCCATACCAGATCTCATATTATAAAATGAAGCAATAATCATCAAAACTATTTGACAATGGTTAGAGAATAGAGAGGTTGATCATGAATAGGTTTGATACTCAGGATACAAAAGCAAATCAACATAGTAGCAATGTGTTTAATAAATCTGAAGACTTCAACCCTTGTTTAAGAACTCATTATTCTAAAACAACCAAAAAAACCCTAGGAAAACTAGAAAGCAATCTAGCAAAATTATGTTTAGACTAATACTTCACATTACATATTAAAATAAGCTTCCTATGTATACCTGACTTAGGCACAAAGATCATAAATTAGCAGAGCAAAGACGAATATGTCTTTTGTAGTCATGAATAAGGAAAGACATCCTGAGCAATAAGGGATAGAGAGCATCACAAAAGATAAAATGTGTCATTTTTAATCCATAAAATTAAAAGTGTTGCACAAACAAAATCAATGCAAGTAAAATTAGAAGGGAAGCCATCCATTTGATCATTTCTTATGGCATAAAAGTTGTCCATTACATTCATATAGCATACTCTGCTTAGCCATTTCTCATTTTATGAACATCCTTTGAGTTTTCAGTTCTTTGCCACCACATAAAAGGGCTGCTATGAATTTTTATAACCATAAGGGACATGTTTTCTTTTTTGATCCCTCTAGAAGTATAGGGCCAGTAGTGGGATTTTGGGGGTCAATCTTAGATGAATCAGTGTAAAGTGAGCAGAACTAGGAGAACAATTTATGCCAAAAGACAACATTACAAAATCAAATAGCTTTGAAAGATTTAAGAACTCTGATAAACACAGTGACTAGCCATGCCTCCAGAGGTCCAATCAAGAAAAATCCTACCCACCTCCTGACCAAGAGGTGATAAATTGAATATGCAGAATGAGACATGAGTCTATTTTTGAGCCTGGCCAAAGTAGAAATTTTTTGACGGACTATGAATATTTGTTACAAGGGTTTTGATTAAATTTCTTCTTCCCTGGAAAAGGAAGAGGAGGAGGTGGGAGGTGGAGATAGAGGAATGCAAAAAGAGATTGGGACATCCAAGTATAAAGAGAAAAAGACTGAAAAATAAAGCTTAGAAAAAAGGCAGATAAATCAACAGAGAGGTTTCTAAAACTGGAAAGATAATGAATAAAATCTCAAAGACAACACAAAATTCTCTTAGCATGCAGGCAAGTGAATAAGTGCCTGAAGAAAAACGAAATCCTATGGACTCCCCAGAGAAGATTGAATAACAAGAACTCCAGAATGATTCAAAAAAGAAATGAAATTCACAAATGAAAAAAATTAAGAATAAATACAGGTCAGAACTTAGAACTCAACACAAATAAGCAGATTAAAAACTAAATCTGTCTAAAGAAGTACATCAGAGATGAATAAATTTAGAATAAAAATACTGAAATAGAAAAAATTTTGTCAAATGAGGAACAAGAGACAACAATGTAAAAAAAAACATAAATTCTACATAAGACAGAGTTATTGAACTTGAAGATTCAATACAAAAAGATCACTTAAAAACTAAATCCCAGAAGAACATGGAAACTTTTTTTAATATGAGTATAATAATGCAGGAACTAATATGTATCAATTAATCAGAAGTTTTGAATACAGAAAACAAATCTGCTATCAAGAGAATCCACAGATTACTGCTTCTGTGCCATACGTAAACTTGAAGACATGTGGTGGTCAAATTTAACAATTTCAATGACAAATAATAAAGTTTACAAGTACTAGGAGAATGACCTTCAATTATGAAGGAAAGAAAACTTGTCTATTACAAGATTATTCTTTATCCATGAGTAATTACTCAAAGGAATGTGTTTTCCAGAAGAGCAAAGGAGCTCAACTTTAGTGACTTGTTAGTGTCCTTTAAATTCATTGAAAAGCATATTGCCTTTCAAAAAAGAGGCAATAGTCTTACGGCCATTTGTCAACTTGGTTTACTTTTGTGGAACAAATTTTAGGAAGCACACTGGTGAGTTGAAGAACATCCAGGATGATGACAAGCCTACTGATTGTGCCTTATGACAATCGGTTGAAGAAACTAGGGATAGCTATCCTGAGGAAGAGCAGACTTGAATGATGGAAGGCAATGTGATGGCTCTCTCTAATCAAATATTTAAAGTTCCATCATGTGGGAAAGGGATTATACTTGTTTTTGTTAACCCTAGCTATCTAAGAAGTCAGAACCAGAAGTAATCGGCAGAAGTCATTGTGATGCATCATTAAAAGTAAAGTATGAGAAACTTCTCAACAAATAGAACCATACAAAAATGAAAATGGTTGTTTTGGAACCATTTGGTCTTTGATTTTTCCCTCAATTGAGTTCTTCAAACAAATGGTAAATTTCTCAGGTATGTCAGAGCAGATTCTTGGCTGGATAAAGGCCTGTGAAATTCCTTCCAACTCTTAAGATTGTATGATTATCTTTAACATTTGACGTATCTTTAATCTTTTCCATCTTTGACATTCCATATCCCAAATTTTCTTCTAGCTCAGACACTCTTGATTGTGGGAGATGTTATGTGAGACTTGACTCTCAGCTGTGCCTCTGGTGTTGCTTTTAAGTGAATCTCTGATATCAACAGATTTTGTCCTTTTCTATAAACAGCAGCTTTCAGACTATCTCCCCTCCATTTCCAATGGAAATAAAAAAGTCAGTTGTTTGTGTGTTCTGGTTAATTGGTGTTTTACTGTGAGCTGTATGTAGCACAGATGAGATAAAAAGGTATATTCCTCCAGGGAGTGTTCTCCCAAAGATGATGTTCCCAATGAATTTGAGTGGGAACATATTCAATCTTAGAAGTAAATAGTAAATACTAAAAAAAGTAATTCAATGGTCTTTTAATTAAATAAATTATAAGGTTAACTTTTATACTCTTCCTTCTCTGTCCCTAACCTTTTCTTTTCTCTTCTTCAAGGTCTACTTATCAACTGACCTGGGAAAGAAATGGACCCTTCTTCAAGAGCGAGTTACCAAAGACCATGTTTTCTGGTGAGAATTCTTTTTTAGCACAAACCTGAAATTCAAACATGAAGTCACTAATGGTTTTCTTCAACATGTCCCATTTCCTCAGTAAAGGTTATAATTGTCACCTACCCCTTGATTCAGAGTCATCATTGCAAAGTCTTTTGTTCTCTGTGCCCAAGATCTCAGGCAGCTTGTTGAGTGGCCCAATTCATAAGCCTTCCCTGTATATGGAATACAAGGGAAGATAAATAGAAACACATGGAAAAATCCATCCAATAATAGCAGGTCCTTAGAGCTATACTGGTCTGCCACACAAAGGGTGCTCTGGTCTTCTTTCTCTTAGCAACAGATTCGGCTCTATAATCATAGTACAAGGACCAGTTTAGGGAATGCTATACTGAAGGTCTGGATTATCCTATTTTATATGCTGTCTAAAGGCACAATCAGTGTTAAAGAGATACTTCTGGCCAAAAAAATATTGCCCTTTGTACCCACACAATTGAACTTTTCTGCCTCCATAATTCCCTCCTTCCCCATTCTTTACTCTATCTCTCTTCCTCTCCCTGATCAAAGTCTTCTCTCAAGAAAGTATCGGATCAATTTATTAACAATCCTAGTGTCAACCACTGATAATAGTTGTAATTTTAAATTCTAAGGGAGATTTGACTGGAATCAAAGCCCAGAGAACAAAACTTCAGTCCTGGAATTTCAGGTACCAACAGGCAGGCTAAATAGATTAGGTGTTGAAAGACTTCAGGGCTTTCCTGGTGCTGGTGAGATCACACTGAGTGTCAGCCTCTTTCAGTGTTTACATGCCATCCTGTTGGTAATCTTACTGTTTGGCTAGATTAAATTGAGCAAATTTATCACCTAGGATATTTGGAGAATCCTTTCTAGAACAAAGCTATGTTGGTCAAACCATTACTGCACATCTCAAATTCCCATTTCATCCCTTCTTATACTCATAGAATGTCAGAGCTAGAAAGGAAAATGAAAATCTTCTAGACCAATTCCCTTACTTTACAAAGAAGTCCAAGGGATGTAATATGCCCTGCCCAAGATCATGTAGAGAATCAGAAGCAGAACCAGGATTAGAACCTTCATCTTTTGATTCACAGCCCAGTTATCTTGACATTGTAGCCCATTGCCTTTCAAAAAGAGAGAGGATAAAGCACTCACAGGTTGTGGTTTCCCTTCATTCTGGAAGAAGACCATGACATCAGGAAGATGATGGCATGGTTTGCAAGTGAATTGGTTTTAAGTGAGGGAAGGCTGTGCAAAGTCCCAAGCCTCATTTTCTCTGCCAGAGCCATATGGGTACAACAGCCAGATATAGATCAGGACAACTGGAGATAGCCCCAGTTAAAGTCCTGGACCCGGAGTCAGGAAGACTTGAGTTCAAATATGGCTTCAGACACTTACTAGATGTCTCATTGTGGGCTAGTCACCTAATCTCTGCCTCACTTTGCTCTTCTGTGAATTGGACATAATAATAACACCTATCTGCCATGATTATTGTGATGATCAAGTGAGAATATTTGTAAAGTACTTTATGGACCTTAAAGTGACATATAAGTTCTGATTACTATTCTTGATGTTGTTGTTATCATCACTTTAGCATGCTCCTGCTGTCCCAAGGACCTTTCCATGATCACTGTCAAGAAAGCCTATTGCAATGTCCTCCATAGTAAGGTGCCAACCAGAGGTAGTGTCATATCATGAAAGCAACTTTGCACAATCTAGTTGCATTTCTCTTCCTATTATATACTGAGTAATTTTAGGAAAGTCCCAATATCTCTGTGCCTATGTCCACCTCAGTAAAATATAAGAATCTGAATAAGATTCTTTCCAGCTCTAATACACTACGGTTCTGTAACTAGGCTCTCCAGTGCAACATTCCAAGAGTGGAATGAGGTCAGTCTTTCTTCCAGGTGCTCCAACAGGTGATAGATCCTTAGCTACTCAGTTTTTTTGGACCTCAGTTTTCCTCCTCTGCAAATTGATGAGGTTAGGTCTCTAATTTTTCTTCCAGCTATAATTTTTCTAACCAGCAAAAATAAATCTGGATTTATATTCAGAAAAACCTTGGTTTTGATTTTCATCTCTGACCCCTACTACCTGCGTGACACTGGGAAAATCACTTGTCCTATCTAGGCCCAGCTGCCTCATCTGTAAAATGAGAAGCTTGGACTAGATGACTGGGTTCTAAGGACCCTTCAAGCTTTAAATGGGTAATCCTATATCTGATAACCTAAAATGCTACCTTGCCCAGTTGGAATGTGCATTGTGGCAGGAATCAGTAAAATGTAACCTTCCTGTGGGTATGACCTTTTCCATTTTTGGTCTCTGCAGCTTGAAGACCTACAACAATGCCCTTAAGAACTATTGTTGAGTTTATCTCAGAATCAAAACTAACAGATGAAGGAATGAAGTGATAACCTGTGGGACTTCAGGCCTAATCTGATGTGAGACATTCAGGAAAGAGAGAGTTGAAATTGTATATTCTCCCTGAACAAATTGCCCCTGCAAAACATAAAAACAGTTTTCACAGTTGTCTTCTAGGTGCACTAGGTAGGAAAACAATATGGCTTTCCCCAGGGAGTTAGAGCAAAGTTGGGCATCAACTGAACTTTGGGAAACTTAGAAGAGACTTTTAATTGAGGGCATTTTCAAATGCACTTGATTCTATTACTCTGCTTCCCAATGTACTTAATCTTTTGGGGAGCTATTATCAATGCAAGTAATTATCGTGAAATGTCTGATGCTTTCTTCCTGATACACAGTCTCTACATCATTTTCTTATCTAGTTTTTCATAAAGTAAAAACACTCAAATTTATAGAATGTTAAGCTGTTCAGTGGCCTTAATCATCATATCATCTAGCCATCTCCTTTTGCAGATGAGGAAACCAAGGTCTAGAGGGAGAATGGAATTTGCCCGGTGTTACACGAACAAGGGCAGAGCTAATGTCAGTAGCAAGGAATCATTATTTCCAATAAAATGTTATCTCCTCTTAACCATATCACATTGAGTTATTTGTTTATATGGCTTGGGTTTTCTTAGTTTGAATAGTACAGAGAATTCCTATTATGGAAAGGCCCTCCAATGAGGCAACACATCAATTTCCCTCTACCTTATAGTGTTAGAGAGGTCTCTGGGGTATGAAGAGGTTTAAAAAAAAACTTGCCCCATGATTATACAGCTAACATGTGGCAACAGCAGAACTTAAGTCTGTTTTCTCGTAGTTAGAATGAGTACAAAAAATCTTGCAGGGCCTATTTCACAGGCTGATTGTAAATAAAACACTTTATAAACCATAAAAATTTTACATAAACATCAGTCAACAACATTTGTAATATACATATATAAGCATTAAGTTATTTTATGGAAATGGAAATTAGACTATATAATAAATCTGGTAGACTATTCCTCCTTTACCTCATTGTGATGTGACTTTGACCCTGGGTTCTCAAATTCTTTGCCCAATGATCACAAAGTCTGACAGTTCTACCAAGCTGGAAAGGCTTCAAATATGTCATCAGTAATTGATCATGTATCCAGGGATTGGCCAGATTTGCCTGAGCACTCAAGGCATAGAGGACTTGTTCTCTGAATGCCTCACTGATAAAAGCATAGATCATTTACAGTCTTGCATAAATTTAAAAACACCTTTGTACTAGGAAGGCTACCCTCCCTATCTTCCTAGCCTTAGAATTCCTGGCTTCCTATAAGACTTCCTTTAAGCTTTGCTCAAACACCTCCTGCAGGAGGTGTTTCCTGGTACCCTTCCCCCTCACCCAAGTTGCTAAAGCCTTCCCCTCTAGGGTAACTCTATAGAATATAAGCTCCTTAAGGACAGGGGCTATATTTGCTTTTTATTAATATTGCCAATGCTTGGCACAGAACCTCAAATACAGAAAGTGCTTAAAAATGCTGGCTGACTGTTGATTGCATAACAATTCTCTCTACATCTACTGGTAACACTTCATCATCATCATCATCATCAATAAACTTACATCTTTCCTATTTTTCCACATCACTGTACTTTTGATTTTAGTCCCTCTTACTAACCTTAAGTCTCTTATGACTGAGGAAAATAGGGTTTTCCATGTCCAAGGCACAAATATTGCTTTGCTGTGGCAGAGGTCTATAAATTCCTCAGCATGTACAGGAAAGGCAGAGGTCTAGCAGAAAGAGGGTGAAAATCCTTCCTACTCCACTGTACTGTCACTCCCAGGCATGAGCAGCAGGGCTATCAGGTTTTTCAGCATTGGGTTGATTAGCTCCCAAGGATCAGGAGTCAATGACCTCTGATCCAGGCATCCTCAGGGGATTAGCAGAAAGTTTGAATGTTTTGAAAGTCCCAGGAATAAGGACATGGGCTTGGATATGAAATTTTATGAGTGACTACCTCGAGGCTTCAGATTTAGTGAAGGCTTTGGGCAAATCTCACATTCTCCAAGAACATTTTCCATGTTTCAGAGTCAAATGTTAGGCTGGGTTGATGAAGGTTGGTAAAGAGAATGAGTCTAAAGCTTTTCCAATAAAAATAGACAATAGAAAAATCATCTCCAAAATGAAGAAGGTGATAGATGATGTTGTCTCCTGGGACAGACCCCATCTGAAGCGATATATTCAGCTGTGGCCACTATGTTGTTGTTTTTTTTAATCTTTTTTAATTTTTAAAAACTGAATATTTTATTAGAAATGACATTAAATATTTTAAAGTAATTGTTAATTTTTTAAAATTTTTAATAATTATTTTAATTTATTTTAAACATTTAAAATTATTATTTTTATTATTGAATTTGGCTTTTATTTATTCATTTCCAAATATAACGCTCTAGAAGTAATGTGTTCGCCATACTGCAGGCCTTCAAGTAATAGTAGATGACCACTTACTAGGGACTGTCTACAAGGTATTCTATGTAAAAGAGAAGGCAAGTGAGCTCAACTCTGAGTTCTCTTTGAACTTCATGATTCTATGAGACAACTAGGATTTGAAATTATATGACGGAAAAGGAGCTACTGTCAGACCTAGAGATCGTTAGCCTAGAGAAGATGGTGTTTTTTAATATATATATATATATGTATATATATATACATATATATATACATGTATATGTATGTATATACATATAATATACATTTCATTGATATCATTTATCTTTATATTGCCTAGATTTCTCTCCCAGAGAGGCATAAATGGGAAAAAGAGATTAAAAATCAGCAGTATTGATCAACATATTGAAAAACCTGAGGTTATTTATAGCAAAGCTCCATGCCAATAGACCTTAGCCTTTGCAAAGGTGTTGAAGGAGGTGACTTTTCATGTCTTCTTATGGACCAACCTCATTCTTTATAATTTTGCAACATTTAGTTTGTTGGGTGGCGGTCCTTTCTATTAACATCATTGTGGTCATTGAATATAATATTTTCTGGGCTCTGCTCACTACACTTTGCAACTGTTCATGGAAATATTTCCACATGCTCTGGAGTGACTCTCCCAAATCCTGCTCACACCGGCAACACAAGTCCCCAAAAAATAAATGACTGCTTTTTACCTCAAGATTCTAATGGATTCTGAGTGGCTGAGGGATGGTTATCTAAGGCTAGAAGTCATAAGCCCACACCAGTGTACTTAACCCCAATGATTATGCATTGATATCAATGAAACAGCCAGACTTAGCTCTAAATATATATTTGCTAAGGTGGTGAAGTAAAAATATTTAGTATAAAACATTTCCGCGAAAGTCTGAGATGGTATACCCTCTCACAAACACATATGGAGTCCAAGGGAAAATGAGATCAAAACAATATCATCTGCTGAGTGAGCGGAGCAGACCCAGGAGAACATTATACACAACCACAGATATCTTGATTCTGTGATGACTAACCTTGGGTCCTCTCAGCAATACAAGGCTCAAAGACAACTCCAAAGGACTCACGATGGAGAGAGCTATCTACATCTAGAAAAAGAACTATGGAGTCTGAATGCAGATTGAGGCAAACTATTTGCTCTCTCTCCTTTCTTCCTTTTTTTTCTCTTCTTTTTTTGGTTTTGTTTCTTCTTTCTCATGATTCCTTCCATTGGTCATAATTCTTCTTTACAACTTGACTGTTGTGTAAATAAGTTTAATGAGAAGGTATATGTAGAAGATATATAGGATTCCATACCATCTTGTGGGAAGCAGGGAGGGAAGGGAGGGGAAGAAAATTGGGAACTCAAAAACATGCAGAACTGAGTGTTGCAAACTAAAAATTTAAAAAAATCTTAATTTAAAAATAATATCATCATGTAACAAAGAAGCCTCCTCCTTTTGCGGGGCTCTGATAAAGTTCATTACAGATATGGCATAGCTTTCTGCTGGGCAACTTGTAGAGTCCTAAAGCTTTATTTCCTCACTATGATTAATTTGTCCTTTGCTCCCCATGAAAACCACTGCCAGTCATTGCTGTCCCAGGGACATTGCTAGGATAAAAATGGCAAGTCCGTATCTCCTGGACTTTTGGAACCTTGGAAGATTTTCCTCTGGTTAATGGTGAGGGAGTAGAGAAGGAGACACAGGCTCCTCTCTCCTTTCTCCCCCCAAACAGTTCCCCCTCTTAGACTGGAAATGCTGTCCTGACATCTGCATGCTAGAAACTGAACAGTCTTTCCCTTTTAGAAAAGTCCTAGAAGGCATGATGGAGTCTCTTCAAGAAATCCAGCATAGTCCCTGTGTCATGACATTTTATCTCATCCTGTGGTTGGAAGCATTCTATTCCTTCCCACTTTATTTAACTAGGTTAATTAAATTGAGTTCAGTGCCCTTTGTTTGACTGATTTAGTAGATATTTTAAGGCATGAGAGCATATCACCTTATTAGTTACCTCTCTGATGGGTAGAGGTAATCTATTCCAACCTTACCCTTATATGCCCATCTTTCTGTCTTTCATCTTTGTTGCCAATATGCTGGGTACAAAGTGAAACTCCAAGATTATTTTGACTCCCATCTTTCTCATTATTAGGGATTTGGAACATCTTGTTCATTAATCTTCAAATCCTGTCTCAGACACTTACAAGCTGTGTGACCCTGAGCAAGTCACTTAACCTCCATCTGACTCAATTTTCTCAACTATAGAATAAGGAAATAAATAGCACCTTCCTCCTATAGCTGCTGTGGGGATCCAATGAAATAATATTTGTAAAATCCTTAGCACAATGCCTGGCATATAGTAGGTACTTAACATTTGTGATATTCCTTATTATACTCCTTTTGACGACTGAGAAGATTTAATGAGAGCATGACTGTTATCTTCAATTATCTGAAGATCTAAAGTAGGGGTTCTTTAAATTGAATCATGAACTTCTTAAATTGTATTTTGACAACTATATTTCAATATAATTGTTTACTTTATAATCCTATGGATTTTAGGTTATACGCTTGAAAAGATTAGTCCAAGAATTGGGTCCATATTGACAAAGCAGATTGACAAACATGTCCATGATACAAAAGAAGGTTAAGAACCCCTTATATGAGTGCTGTCATTCACAAGATGGAATGAACTTTTTGGCCCTGTAAAGAAGAAATGGGAATAAGGGGTGGAAATTGTTAAAAAAAAAAAAAAAAAGAGTAGATTTGAGCTCCATGAAGTGGAGAACTTTCTCATTCTTCGAGTGGTCCAAGAATGGAATGAATGTAAACTGATCAATTGCTGGGATTTTGATAGAGGAGACTGGTATTTATGCTGGGAGCCGAGCCATGTGTGACTTCTGAGAGCACTTCCAGCTCGGAGAGTCGAAGGAGCCTAGGCCGATCTCTCTCCTCTAGCTTTGCACTATAAGGGCATCACACTGAGCTTGCATCACTGAGAACCTGAAAATTCTCTTCAGGAGACAAGGGGGAGAACAGCAGGGAAGCAACCCTCGTTATTCCTAACTGAAAAATAAAAGTCTATTTGAACTATCGCAAATTCTTTTTCTGGCTTCAATGTGAATCTAAAGCCTAACTAAGTCTACTTAACTTGATGTTTAGGGACAAAATAAGAAAAAAATATATTGTTGGAATTGCATACCTACACACACACACACACACACACACACACACACACACACACACACATACACACATACACACACAAGAGTGGAGAAGCCTCATTTTCCTGGGGTTTGCCTTTCTCCCTTTGACTCTCTTCTGACTGCAGACTGCAGAAGGGGGAGATGGAGGGAATTCATTCAAGTTCCCATGTCAGCCTGTCTGTAACCTACAAACATTCAGCTAGGCCCCAGGCAAAAAAAGACCCTTCTTTGGGGTTGTTGTTCCCTGTGGGGACTTTATTGTGGTTGGTGCTTTCATTTAGATGTTATTAATCAAATCACATCAATAAGTATTTCATAAGCACCTTGCCTTTCTGAAGGGCCATATCTGGGATGAGGGGGAAGCCTCATGTTTTTGTCCTGGATTCTGCACCAAACTGAAAAACACAAAAAAGAAACCAACCCCAAAAAATCTCTACAGAGTGAAAAAAGAATTCCAGTACCTCCTCATTGCCCCCTCTTCATTTCCCTTTTTGTCTCCCTCTCCTCCTTCCTCCTTTGCTTTCCCTCTCTCCCTCTCCATCTATCTCTCTGTTTATATCTCTTTCTCTCTGTTTTTCTGTCTCTGTATCTATTTCTGTTCCTTTGCAGGATAAGCATAGTAATACCAGCATTTCTTACCTCTCAGGTTTCTTGTGAAGTAAGTGCCTTCTAGCACATATAGCAACATACAAGCGTGAACTATTGTTATCTTTTTCTGTTTCTCTATCACTGCCACTCTTTCCTGCTTTCTTTCCTTCCCTTTCATCTCTCTATTCACATACATATGCATACAAATATGCAGACTTCATATATAACGTACTTTCAGGAATGGATATGGGTTAGATATACCCTACTGTGTCTGTGTCTTGGTATACCTTTCAAATCATTCTTGTTCTAAAACATTTCCTGGGTTTTCTGGGCAGCCCCCAAATCCTATTTCTCCCAGGGAAAACACTTAATAGTACATGTGCTCTCTTACTTCCCTTCTCCATCTCATGTAGATTTCCATACTAATCATAATAAGAAAATAGTTTCTTTACCTATTACCTTCAAAGCCTAGAAGGATGACTTTCTTTGCCTCTGAAATAATATTTTCGTCTCCCATTCTCCTTGATATGCACCCCCCCACCATGTGTCTTTGTTTCAGTAGAAAAATGACGGCTTTATCGTTGTGGATGGGAAGCCAGGACTGAGGAACACTGGAGCGCCTCTCTGCCTTACTTGAAAGCCCATGTGGGTTATCAATCACAGGGCCTAGTCATTAATGTCAACGGTCCTGAGATTTGAGATGTCCAAGTGCCAAGCGAATGGGGGGAGGGGGGAGTTAGGAAGGCAGAGATGTTGTGCTTTGGGATGTGGGGGGTGGGTAGGGGTGGGAGGGATGGGAGGAAAACTGAGATATTTTTTCACTGAGTTGATGTCACTGAATTCTCTGTGTTACACTATGGTGAATTCAACCGAAAGCAACAGACTGGAGCAGTGGACGTTGCAATTTTTTATATCAGAGGAGAATGGCTTATGGGATAGCCTTCCAGCCAGAAAAAAAAGCAACCCGCTCCCAGATGCTGATCAGGAAATTGGTGATAACTCAAACATATTATTACCTTGAGTAAATCAAATTATTTTTCCCCAAGTATCTCAAATTGCCAGGAGCCATTATCCTTTAAAGCTAATCAGAGTAGACTGCTTGGCAATATAGTGTTAAGAAATAGAAAATCTCTCCTGGTCCAGAATGACAGTAGTGGTAGTTTTGCTATGGCCTCAGTGTTGTAAGCAATAAATAAAACCATTTTTGACTGCATTTCCGAGGAGAACTTTGTCCTTGAACTGACACTGCAAATTACTGAAAATCAATTTTCTGTCGGAAGCTCGAACTCATTAAAGTTTTGATAAGCTTAACACTAAGTGATTGCATTATGGGGAAGAGGGAACTGCTTCATCCTGAGGCACCCTCGTTTGCTATTAGAGATAGGGGAAGCTTTGGAGGCATATTCTCAGACCCAAGTCCATCCAGACAAGTCTGAGGACACTCTGACTGACACCCCATAGTAACTTGACCATCCCTGAACAACCCCCAGATACTTCTCGCCCCATTCTAATTGACATACAACTTTCTACAAAGCCTTCCTTTGTGACATGGAGTGTATTATTATCCTTATTTTATAGGTGGAAAAGTGGGGATTCTGAGATGTTACATCATTTTCACAGGGTCACAAAGCTCATGTATCTGGAATGTAAAACCTTGTCTTTCGACTCCAAGAACAATGCCTTTTCCGCATAAGACACTGCCTCTGGAACCCAGGTCTTACTACCAACTCACCCCCAACTATTATTTCTATTGTAATATACCCCTCCACTTCAAAACCTATAGACAAATAAAAACCCTAATTGATTCCTCAGGTAGGCCACTAACAGCAAATCAGATCACCCCCGTCAGAGGACTCCCTTATGTCTAACTCTTTTGAGGGTGGTAACTAATTTAGAACCTAGCTTTGGCCTCAATAGCTTCGGTTATCATGTGTTATCTGCCTGAGGGGCCTTTTCTCCTGAGGAATGATAAACAACTTCACCTTGGTTAAAATGGACTTGGTTCTAGAAGATAAAGAAAAGCTAATTAGTATTCAAGAGGTTTTCTGCACAGTGGTGGAGAAATACCAGGCTTACCAGGTAGTAGACAAAGACTTGAATCCAAATTCTTACCTCAGTAGTTGTGCAATCTTATTCAAGTCACAACTTCCCTGTACCTCAGTTTCCAATTCAGTAAAAAGGGACTAATGATACTTGTTGCCTCTTCTACTTCACCAAGGAAAATGCTTCACAATCCTTAATGCTTAGTCTGTAATTAATTAATTAATAATCCTTAATCTGTAATCTAGAAAAAGATTCTTGTCTTTGTGGTCCTGAAGTAGTTTCCCTTCATTGTGTTATTTATAGATAGGGAATTATTACTAATAACTCACATTTCTTTAACACTTCAAGTTTTTGCAAAGTCTCCCCCCCTCCCAAAAAAAAAAACCAATTTTGTGAAGCAGACAATGCAAAAATGCTATACTGATTTTACAGATTAGGAACCTTATGCTCAGAGAATTTGATAGAAAATATTATGAGATAATGTGAAATGGAAAATTATATATTTGTAAATCTAACCTTCTAAGACTATTCCTCACTTATTTTCATGTATTTTTCTCTTGATCATCTATTAAAGTGTTATTCTTTACCCTATATGTCTCATCATGTGTCTATTAACCATGTGACCTTGGACAAGTCATTTACTTTCCTTGGACCTAAATCTTCTCATCTATATAATGAGGGTGCTGAACTAGCTGATCTTAAATGTCCTTGTCGGTTCAAAAATGCTGTTTTAGCTGACCTCTAGCTGACTCTCTTCCAGGATTAACATTGGATACTTTCTGTTCTCTTCCAGTTCTGATATTCAGTGGGATCATTTCTATTATTATAATTCTGTGATCCAAAGTCCTGATTGGGTGCTAGATTCTTTTGTTTTTGTTGTTGTTTAAGGAAATGAAATGTTCTTTCAGACTAGAGTGCCCAGAAGCATTCATTAGAGGATTTGGGAAGGAAGGAAATATCTCAGTGTGAGATCTGAATGAATGGTGACTAGGTTTGCAAATATCCCACTTGGAGTTTCCCAAAGAATAAATTTTACCTTGAAATTTGAAGCCATTTGCCTATAGGTCAAAATGATTGATGTTTCTCTTCCATATTTTGAAATGTAAATTAACTGCAGGGGATTTTTGACCCTCCCCCCACTGTGTATGATTTCTTCTCTACTAGATGAAATTGTGGCGGAGCTACTGCTTGCTAATTCTTGCTTGGAGTGGTTTCTTGATGTTGATGAAATGAGCCAGGGCTGTTGCCACGAAATGCTTGGGAGAGAAGCTCCTGGAAGACCTAGATACAGGGAGCTAAGCTACCAGTAACATTGTGCTTAAGGAATAGTCTGAAACAAGGATTTCCTGAGGGAATGGCAGCCTCTCAATTTTATCTGGATGTGTCAGAAAATGCTGCCTTGCTTTACTGAATGGTAGGATGATATTGTCATGGAAAAGGCATTGAACTTGACATCAGAAGGTATCTCTTGTCCTGTTACCATTCACCCAGGCTCTCCATCAGAATGCAAAACTAGGTCTTTTCCACTCCTTGGCTCCCCCTGGCAACTGTAGAAAGTCCTAAGTCATCAGTCTGGCATTCAATCTGCCTCCTACTTGCCTTTTAGTATTATCTTATACAATTCCTTTGCCAAAATCCTCTTTAGCTTCTCTCTGAAGGCTTGTCTGCTATCCCCAACCAAAGGTGATCCGCATCCTTTTAAATCTTGCCTATCTTGGGTCAAACGAGTATTATAATCTCCATTTTCCAGGAAAAAAAAATGAAACTCAGGCAGATAACATGATTTACGCATGATCACAAAACTAATGAATCTCAGAGTCAGGAATTGAATCCAGTTCTCTTGTTAGTATTTTTTACACACTGTACCATAATTCCTCTCGTAATAATGATCACTCCAAATTCTATGGCATTGTCAGGTCAACTTTGAGGTTTCATAAGCAAGAATTAAGATCTCCATTTTACAGATGAGGAAACAGATGAATAAGTGATTTTTCTCAGTGTCATCTGCATTGCTGGCATGAAATTCTGGACTCTAGCCTTTATTACACTAACCAAAGAGGACTACATTCAACTTACCCAGTGTTTCCTATGTTTATACCTATGTTCACCCTGGAGGAACTTAGAATGACTTTTACCCAGCCCACTCTTTGCTAGTAAAAAATCTGTCCAGCTTTCAAAGCCCACATCAAGCATCTCAAGAAGTCTTCCTTGCTTGCCCCAGCTTTAGATCTCACATAGCACTTCCCGACTTTAACAGTTTTGTATAATTATTCGAATATGTTTTTTTCTCCCTACCCAACTGAAAGCTACACAAGGACAAGGACCATGATTTTTTTATTTTATTTTTAATTTATGGAATGAAACAAGCATTTCTGTAACAGTACAATAAAGAAGATGATTGAACATAAAACTACAAATCTACTATGTACAACTTGCTATTCCTTTCAAATACGCATCAAAATTATGTAATTTTTTTTTCTTCTCTTCCCCCAACCACCTCCCTTGCCCTAGAGATGACTGCTATTAGACACGAACAGGTATACACTCATACTATGTAAAACTATCTTATACATACTTATATTTATCAGTTCTTTCTCTGGATGCAGCTAGTATCTTTCTTCATCTGTCCTTTATAGTTAATTTGGGTGTTTGTAATAGTCAAAATAACTTATGCAATCAAAGATTTTCTTAAAACAATATTGCTGCTACTGTATAAAATGCTCCTTGAATATGCTGATTTCACTCTTCATTATTTCATGCAAGTCTTCCCATGTTTTTTTCTAAGGTCATTGAGCTCATTGTTTCTTATAGCACAGCAGTATTCCATCACAATTATATACTACAACTCGTTCAGCCATTTCCCAATTGCTGGTTATCCCTGCAATTTCCAGTTCTTTGCCGCCAAAAAGTTAGCTGCTATAAGCATTTTAGAACATATAGGTTCTTTTCCTTTTTCCCTAATAATCTTCAGAAATTGACCAAGTAAGGGCATAACTTTTGGGCCATAACTCCAGATTGCTCTCCAAAATGATTGGATGAGTTCATGATTTCACCGACAGTATATTAGTGTCCCAACTTTTCTGCATCTCCTCCAACATTTGTCACTTTCCCCTTCTATCATTTTAGCCCATCTTAAGTCAAATTTATAGCTTCTCTAGTGTTCAACAATAAGTCAACAAGCATTCATTAAGCACCTACAGTGTACTCAGTACAGCACTTTACACTTTGTAAGTCTTAATACCCTACATTAATACATCAAAGGGCTGTGATTTGGTTGGTTGCTAGTCCCTTCCATTTTTGCCCATCACAATTTACAATCTTATAAACAAATATGGATCTGAGGCTCAGAAGGGTTAAGTTATTTACGTATGGTCATGCAACTGAGTATCGTAGCCAAAGACTCTGAAGAATCATTGTGTGTTCCCTACAGTTCTGAAGATCCATCCATACCTATCCAGTGTCTCTTGTACTTGTCTTATAAATTTGTCACAGTGCTTCTACCTAATGTGTCAAGAACCTTCCTCATTTTCTCTTGATATTGATGGGATATTGATCTAAATATGGGCCATTTTTTCCTTAAATCTATCTTGCATAAGACCTACGATGCATCTATGTCGACATGTGTATGTATATATTTGGTCATTGTTTGAATTCTGATGGCTCAAAGTGAGTGAAGATAGTGGTTGTTTCTGTTTTGACCAGAAACTCGGGGAGAGAGGTCTTCCCTTCCTAGACTGGTTTTTCTTTTGACTGGGTAAAAGGGTCCATTCTTTGCCTCATTTTTACCATATTGCCTCAGTCAAACTGAGACCTGGGAAAGACCTTAGCTTAAAAAGGTGAAGGTCTCCAATTGCATCTGAGGCCATCTCCAGTTGTCCTTTTCTATATCAGGCCACAGGACCCAGATGGCTCTGGAGGAGAAAGTGAGGCTGATGACTTTGCACAGCCCTCTCTCATTTAAATCTAATTCACTTGCAGATCATGCCATCACCTCCCTGATGTCATGGTCCTCTTTGGGGAAGAAGAACAAACAGCACTATTTTATTCACATCATTTTCACTTTAAAGTTTCATCCTATATCAGGGTTGGGAGGTGGATTTGTTTGGATCAATATGGTAAATATTGATTTATATTTGGGCAGATTGCTTTACTACCCTAAGCCTCAGTTTCCTCATTTGTAAAATGGGGATAATAATACATTCAAGGTATTGTATCTCATAAGGTTGTTGTAAGAGTCAAGTACAACAATGTTTTTAAAATTCTGTTTGACCTTCAAGTACTAAATAAATGGGAGTTATTGCTATGACTATTCCTACCATTATTATTATGCAAAATTCTAAAAGATTGATCCCAGAATACATATAAGTCTTGCTATAAGAACCCCCGGCACTGAACATCAACCTTCCCTCTGTCATTTTGCGCTTCTGAGCCTGTTGGAGGAAAGGCACTGTATAAATCCAAGGCAGGATTATTATCATTATGATGATATTATTACAGCCAGATGAAAATGTCAGCTCAAGTAATATAGGGTTTTCACCTCCAAGCCAACCCCGTTGCAGAGTTATGTGACTCATTGTGGACATGTTCACATGCACTGTCTCATTAACACCCCTGGGGTTTGAGAGAATCTTTGCATCTCTTTGCTTGCTGGTGGATAAAATTCTCTGCTCCTATCCCCAGCCTTAGCTGGAGGATAAAATTTTGGTCTGGCCAGAATATTATGACAACCAAGATCCAACTTCTCAGCAGTCATGCATGAATTCATATGAAATTCATCAACTTGTGCAGCTTTGGGCTGTGTTCTGTGGGGGATGCAGATGCTGTCAATCTGCTTCTATCCTTGGGGATAGGGAGTTCATAATTTCTTGGATGATAGAAATGCAGACTCTTAGAACTAAAAAGTATCTCGTGGGTAATCTTGTCTAACCCCAGCCCAAAGCACATCTTCTACAATGTACCCAATAATGGGTACTACTAGTACCTCTGCTTTAGTACTTCCTTTAATTGGGGAGCTCATGACCTGTATGGAAACACTCCACCATTGGTATGTCCAATTGCTAAGGGAATCCTTTTCCTTGTTCTGAGCCAAAATTAGCCTCAGTGAAGGTAGCTTCAACCTCCTACAGTGGTTTGTGGCTTCATTCTCTGAAATTAAGCAACAAAAATCCATGCATTCTTTCATTAAAAATTCCAATATTTGTAAATAGTGATTAAATATCCTTACAGCTTCTCGTCTCTACCTAAATATTCCCAATTTCTTTGGCATCACATGATAGTTTGGAGTCTCCTCACTGTTCTGGTCACCTGTGTTCTCTGAACACATTCCTTGTGGTCTTCTCTTACCCAAAAAAAACAAACTCAGTTCCTCCCACCAGTCATCTTAACATATAGCTTTGAGTCCCTATCTTGTACTAGTTTAGCTTGTCAAGGCCTTCTATAATGTCTGGCAACCAGAATTGATCTAGCCGTTCTGAAAAAAAAAAAAAACAATTTCTAATTATTCCAGAAAAGTCATTACATCAGTCACTAACTTTTGTCCCTGCAAGTATGCTACTGGGCATATAACCCCAAAGTGGTAAAAATCAAAAACGAAAACAAAACAACCAAACCAAAAAAGAAACCCAGAAAGATCCCATATCTACCAAAATATCTGTGCCAACACTTGGTGTAAAAGCAAAAATTTAGGAAAGAAAAGAAAAAAGTAGGAATCCAATGATTGAGAAATTGCTGAACAAATTTTAGTGTGTGAATCTAATGTAATATGATTGTTCCATAGAAATGATAAATATGAAAAATTCAGAAAATTGCCAATCACTTATCAACTGATGAAGAATGAAATAAGCAGAACCAGGAAAACAATATAAACAATGAGTTCAATAATGTCAATAAAAATAACACTAACAGGCAGCCAAAGTCTAATTAGTTGCCATAACTGATCTTGGTCCTGGCAAACAAATGATGAAACTCCCTCCTCTCCTCTTACTACACAAAGGTTGTGGACATACTGATGAGAAATGTTGTGGATGTCCTCAGAGGGACTAGTTTGTTGGTCAGTCTTGTTTTACTCTCCCTCTTTGTTAAAAGAGGATGGGGGTTCAGTAGTAGGTCATCACTAATATTGGGAAATAGCCATTGTATAAAAGACAAAAAGGGATAGGGAACTAGACCTGTGATTTCCTTGTTATAAAGGAACTCCCAAATGAAAAAAATTATCTCTACCAATTCAGACTTCTTTCTCTGCAGTTTATAATCAGAGAGCTGCCTAAAAGAAAGGTTAAGTCATTTGCTCATGGTCACACAACCACTGTCAGAGGGGACACAAATCCAGGTCATCTTGATTTTTAGGACTGGCTATCCATCTACTACATACTGTGTGTGTGTGTGTGTGTGTGTGTGTGTGATGTCATCCAGGACTGGGTATAATAATCCAGATCTCTCATGCAGTGGCAAATATAATGCATTTATATGACTTGAATCCTGATATTCTTATTTGCAATAGGACTATGAACAAGTCCCTTAAATTCTCTAGATTTCCTTTTGCTCTTCTTTAACAAAAGGGAGGTATCTTTAAGGAGCTTTCTTCCTCTAAATCCTACCAGTCTATGTGACCTAACTCATAACTTCGTGGCCTAGAAAACGCATATAGCCATCTAGTCATGTCAGAGAAGATAGCAGTATGAGACAACCCAGAGCTAGACTTGGCAAGGCAGTATGTACCTAAGCTATCAATGATGACCCAGGCAGTGAGTGCTGTGAAGTCACCTACCACACATGAGTGAAGTGAAGGTCAGTGTTGAGGATACAAAGCAATACAAAGCTACAAATGTAGCCACCTGGCAACAACCTTAAGTTATCCTCTTCCTGTGAAGACCTGGTCTTGGAGTCAGGAGACTTAGGTAGGAAGCTCAGCTCTAACACACAGAGCCAGAACCTGGACATGGAAAACAGAGCTCTGCCCCAAGCTACAAAAATGTAGAGGGATACTGATGGTACTTAGGCTTCAGGAGACTAAAGTATCTCAGCTTAACACCAAGTTAGTAAGGATGTGTAGTTAAAATGGGAAGTTCTAGGTGGTTTATTTTTTTCCCTCTCTCTCCTTGATCAGCTTCTCCCCAGTCCTGCCCTGTACTGACCTCCTCAACAGTGTCCTAGAGTTTCTGTTTCCCTCCTTTGGGATGGTCTCCTCCAGTTACCAACTGAATGTATCTTGTAAGAGAATGTATTTAAGGGGACACAGCATTTCACTTTTCCACAGGCATGTTTTATGAAGCTTTCCTGGATGCCAAAATTGCAAATTAGAGCTCTTTGGACACTTATTAGCAGTGTGACATTGAGTAAGCAATTTTACCTTACTGAGTTTTCGATTCCTCATCTATAAAATTAAGGGGATGGGATAATTGTTAAGGGCCCTTTCAGCTTTGAAATACTATGATTCCATATCCAAGATCACTTGCTGTCTCTGAAGCCAACAAGCATTTATTAAAGACATCTTGTGTGCCAGGCATTGTGCCTGGAGATACGAATAAAGTCAAAAGATTGTTCGTGTCCTTGTGGAGCTCAAGGTCTATCTGGACCAATCACATAGCACTTAAAATTGAAAAGATTTACATTCAGGGGGAAAATATTACAGAAAGGATAGGGAGATGACCTCAGAGTCAGGAAGACTTGGGTGTATGGAACAGCAAGTTGTCTAGATTGCAGAGTACAGGCATAGGGAATAATGTGTAAGAAGATGGGGAACGTATGAAGAGACCAGGTTGTGAAGAATTTTAATTGATAAATGGAATAGTTTAATTTTGATCCTCCACTATACTTGGGAGTCCCAAGAGTTTGTTGAATAGAAAGGTGTCATCATCAGACCTGTATCCTAGGAAAACTATTTTAGTGGCCACATAGATCAAGGATTGGAGTGAAAAGAGGTAAGAAGATCATTGAGGAACCTATTGCAGGAGTCCAGATGAGAGCTAATGATGGCCTGTAGCAGGGCAGTGGCTAAGTGAGAAGAAAGGAAGGGATTTTTACAAGAGATGTTAGAGACATGGAAGCAACAAGTTTTGGCAGCTGATTGGATGCGTGTGGTGAATGAGTAAGGAATTGAGGCTGTCACCAAGATTAGGAATCTGAGTCCCTGGGAGGATAATAATGCCCTTGACAAGAGGGGCAAGTTATGAAAGACAGGAGATTATCTAAAATTGAACACATAAGTGGGGCAGAGCCAGCATGACAGCTGGAAAACAGGGACTTGCTTAAGCTCTCCCCCAAATCCCTCCAAACACCTGTAAAAATGGCTCTAAACAAATTCTAGAGCTGTGGAACCCACAAAATAGCAGAGGGAAACAGGTCTCCAGGCCAGGAAAGCCTGGATGGTTGCCGGAAAGGGTCTATCTCATGGTGCTGGGAGCGGATAGGCCGTGCATGGGCCGTGCCAGGACAGACCAGACCTGGAGTCAGCCAGCCAGAAAAGGCCTTGGGACAATGAATCAGTGAGCTGTGGCAGTTACCAGACTTCTCAACCCACAAACGCCAAAGAGCAGGTTAGAGGGAAATTGCGGAATCGAGTTCAGAGCAGTCTGATCATCAGCCCTGTGGGTGGTGAAGGTGGTGCAGTGGTGGCAGTGGCAGCAGCAGGAAACTCCTGAGGCTGCTTCCAGAGCTACAGGATCAGCTGCTTCCTGAGTCCCTATCTCACACAGTGTGAGGAATCTAGCAACAGATCAGAGTAGGAGTACAAGGACCTCTTTGTGGGCACAAAGGCAGATTCTCTTGCTGTGCCCTGCTTGGATCTGTTTTGTGATCCTGATTGGCTGGTTCTTGGGGGAGGAGGAGTGCTGGTGTGGCAGAGCCTGGGGTGACAGTGGAGTAGAAGTAGCTCTAACAATAGCAGTGCTTGGACCCTAAAGCTTGGGACAAAGTACTCCCTACTCTACAAGCAGTCATATCCTGACAAAAAGTTCAAGGGTCAAGTAGTTGGCTGGGAACATGAACAGGCAGTGAAAACAAACTCAGACTCAAACACAGACTCAAACTCAAACTCTAGATTCCTTCTTTGGTGACAAAGAAGATCTAACCATACAGCCAAAAGAAGTCAAAAAAGTCAAAGAGCCTACATCAAAAGCCTCCAAGAAAAATATGAATTGGGCTCAGGCCATGGAAGAGCTCCAAAAGGATTTGGAAAATCAAGTAAGAGAAGTAGAGGAAAAATTGGGAAGAGAAATGAGAAGGATGAGAGAAAACCATGAAAAACAAGTCAACAACTTGCTAAAGAAGACCCAAAAACATACCGAAGAAAATAACGCCTTAAAGAATAGACTAATGCAAATAGCAAAAGAGCTCCAAAAAGCAAATGAGAAGAAGAATGCTTTGAAAGGCAGAATTAGCCAAATGGAAAAGGAGATCCAAAAGATCACTGAAGAAAATACCACCTTAAAATTAGATTGGAAGTAGAAGCTAGTGACTTTATGAGAAACCAAGATATTATAAAATAGAACCAAAGGAATGAAAAACAGAAGGCAATGTGAAATATCTCATTGGAAAAACCACTGACCTGGAGAATAGATCCAGGAGAGATAATTTAAAAATCATTGGACTACCTGAAAGCCATGATCAAAAAAAGAGCCTACATATCATCTTTCAAGAAATTATCAAGTAAACCTGCCCTGACATTCTAGAACCAGAGGGTAAAATAGAAATTGAAAGAATCCAGTGATTGCCTCTTGAAAAAGATCCGAAAAAGAAAACTCCTAGGAATATTGTTGCCAAATGCCAGAGATTCCAGGTCAAGGAGAAAATACTGCAAGCAGCCAGAAAGAAACAATTTGAATATGTGGAAACACTATCAGAATAATACAAGATCTAGCACCTTCTACATTAAGGGATCAAAGGGCTTGGATATGATATTCCGGAGGTCAAAGGAGCTAGGATTAAAACCAAGAATCACCTACCCAGCAAAACTGAGTATAATGCTCCACAGCAAAATATGGATTTTCAATAAAATAAAGGACTTTCAAGCTTTCTCAATGAAAAGACCAGAGATGAATAGAAAATTTGATTTTCAAATACAAGAATCAAGAGAAGCATGAAAAGGTAAACAAGAAAGAGAATACATAAGGGACTTACTGAAGTTGAACTGTTATGTTTAGATTCCTACATGGAAAGATGATATATGTAATTCATGAGACCTTTCTCAGTAGTAGGGGAGTAGGGAATGTAGACAGAGGGTACAGGATAAATTGAATATGAAGGCATGATATCTTAAAAAATGAAATAAATTTAAGAGGTGAGAGGAATATATTGAGAGAAGGAGAAAGGGAGAGATAGAATGGGGTAAATTGTCTCACATAAAAGTGTCAAGTAAAAGCAGTTCTTTGGAAGGGAAGAGGGGCAGGTGAGAGGGAATGAGTGAATCTTACTCTCATCAGATTCAACTTGAGGAGGGAATAACCTACACACTCAATTGGGTATCTTACTACACAGGAAAGTAAAAACAAGGAGATTAAAAGAAAGGGGGGGTGATAGAAGGGAGGGCAAATAGGGGGAGGAGGTAATCAAAAGAAAAAACTTTTGATAAGGGACAGGGTCAAGGGAGAAAATTGAATAAAGGGGGACAGGATAGGATGGAAGGAAATATAGCAAGCCTTTCACAACATGAGCATTGTGGAAGTGTTTTATATAATGATACATGTGTGGTCTACGTTGAATTGCTTACCTTCCTAGGGACAGTGGGTAGGAAGGGAAGAGGGGAGAGAATTTGGAACTCAAAGTTTTAAAAGCAGATGCTTAAAAAAAGTTGTTTTTTGCATACAGCTGGGAAACAAGGTATATTGGGAATGGAGCATAGAAATCTGTCCTGCCCCACAAGAAAGTAAGGGGAAAGAGGATGGGGGTGGAAGTGGGGTGAAAAAAGGGAGGGCTGCCTGGGGAATGAGGCAATCAGAATATATGCTATCTTGGAAAGGGGGGAAGGGTAGAAATGGGGAGAAAATTTGTAACTCAAAATCTTGTGGAAATCAATGTTGAAAACTAAAATATTACATACAAATGATAAAATTAAAATTGAACACGCAAGGGATACTTTTTAATATGACTTCTAATAAATTTGTATATTTGTCGTGTAAAAGAATTTGAATCTCTGTGGTACAAGGGTATGATAAGCCTAGCATCTGTTACCTTGAAGACACAAAGTCTCTAAAGGCTAGTATTACATGGAGGGCAAAATTTGCAAGCTTGTTGTAGGAATATAAACTCCTCCTCCTTATGGGAGGATATATAATATATACTCCTTCTGATTCCCTGTTGGGAGTGAAAGATGAAATGAGTGAAAGAAGAAATGACTGAGGAAACAAGGGTTCAAGCTTCTGAGAATATCGATTTATTAAGCAATACGTGTCAATTGAATAACAAATCAAGACCAGATCTTTTCAGCTTAAGACTGGACCCTGAATATGGGGAAAAACAGGTTTTTATGCATTAAAAACAATGAAATAAGACCAGTTAACTATTAGAAAATGATTATCCAGGATATAAAATTTGGTAATCTGATTTGTAATTGGAGGAAAGATAGAAGATTTTCCAAATTGAGAGAGGGAACAATTATAATTCCCTGAAATCAGAAAGATGGGTGTCCTACTCCCTGCAAGAGTCTATACTTAATCAGAGGAACATGAAAGCAATAACTGATTGAATAGTATTGGGCCAGTTTTCACATAAGACATATGGGTACTTGAGATATATAATTGTGAGAATACTCCTTGCATCAGACTTTGGATCTGCTGGGTTTCTTGTCAGCGTACCTTAAATACTTAGTTAAGGGTCCCTAGGCAGCACGTAGAGGTGGTCCAGCTTCTCAAACACTCAGGGATAGGTTCAAAGACAATAAAGGTTCTTACAATTCCCACAATTGAATGATGTTTTCTCACAAGACAAAAATTGGACCATATCCATAATTGAATAGAAAGGGAAGTGAGCCTTTGCAGGTTTTTCTGAAAGCATCCTGCTTGTCATTTCTTACAATACAATTGTGCTATAAGAAATGATGAGCAAGGATGCTTTTAGAAAACCCGGAAGGACTTACATGAACTGATTCAAAGTGAAATAAGCAAAACCAGGAGAATTTTGTACACAGTAACAGCAATGTTGTATGATGATCAACTGTGAATGACTTAGCTATTCTCATCAATATAACGATCCAAAAGAATTCTGAAGGACTTATGATGAAAAATACCATCCACTTTCAGAGAAAGAAATGGTGGAGTCTGAACGCAGTACGAAGCATACTTTTTTGACTTTCTTAATTTTTCCTGGTTTTTATTTTTTTGGTCTGCATTTTCTTTCACAACAGGACCAATATGGAAATGTGTTTTGTATGACTGCACATGTACGACCTATGTCAATTTGCTTGCCGTCTCAATGATGGAGGAGGGGAGGGAATGAGAGAATTTGGAAATCAGTTTTTTTAAAAACTGATTTTAAAATTGTTTTTATGTGTAATTAGAAAAACAAATAAAATATTTGAGAAAAAGAAAAGGAATTGAGTTAACTGCAGAACTGAGTCTCAAGATAGAATCAGTGTGGTTCACTCAATTCCCACTACTACTTACTTTTCAAATCCCCTCAAAGGAGAGGGATCAGGGAAGGCTTCATGAAGGAAGTGGCATTTAGTCTAGTACTTAAAACACAGATGTGGTCTCAGCTGGCTGAGATAAGAGAGAGAGTGTGTGTGTATTTCAGGTATAGGGAATGATGAAAGAAAGGAATAATCAGGACAGAAGGAATTTTTCAAGTTTTGATGAATAGTCTAGTAAAATATCAGAATTTACACTTAAAAGGAATCTTGGAGATAATTTTTTCTGAGCCCTTTCTTCTAAAATTGAGGAGACCAAGAACAAAGTGCCTTACCCAAGATCACATAGATTTAAACAGAGTTGGGATGCTGTGACTACAAATCCAGTGTTCTTTGCAATACACTTCAATGCCTATTTTGTCTGGTTGAGTTGATCAAGGAGGAGGAAGAGAAAGAGAAAGATAGGGCTGAGAAGGTAGGAGGCAAATTTTGGAGAGCCTCGAATGCCAGGCTAAGGTGTTTTGCACATTATTTGGGAGAAACTAAGGATTCATTGAAAGTAACTAATAGGGGAGATGTGGTCAATGATTCAATATAGCTTGATCATATGTATTTTTCCCCTAGGGCTGTGGCTGGAGTAGATGGGGAACCAGATTTGGTTCATATGGAAATCCAAGATCTCAGTGGAGGTAAGTGATTTGAGAAGCCAGTGATTAAATCACATTTTTTACAGAGTCACAGTAATAGTAGTAGTAGAAATAATAATTTACATTTCACAAATTTATGATGTGCTTTCCAAGCAACACAGAGTAAGTGGTCAACATCTGTAGAACTTGTGAGAGTTTTCAAAGCACTTCCATAATCTCATTTCAGAGCTAAGAGGGCTAGCTAATGGTTAGTTGCCAGAATGAAGTTCCAAAAATCTTAGCAAGATGGAATGTTAAGCCAAGACTAATAAGACAAAATTTATTATGAACAAGTGTAAAGTCTTACATGTGGGTACCAAGAATCAACTTCATATGGGTAAGATGTATGGGGAGAATATACTTAACTTTAAAAAGATAGCAATATGAGTCAACAATATGTTATGGCAGCCCTCCCAAAAAGCTAATTCATGTAATATTAGCTATAGTAAGAAAAGTATAGTAACCAGTACGGGGAGCGCTTGACCGTGCTATGTTCTGCCTTGCTCAACCTGCATTTTGGCCATTATGATAAATTCTGGTTGCCACATTTTAAGAATGATATTGATAATTTTGAACTTGTCCAAAAGACAGCAACCAATAACATGTCATATGTAGAACCTTTAAAGGAACTTGGAACATTTAATCTGCAAACAAGAAGACTTAGGTTAGACATGAAAATGGTCAACAAATATTTGAGGAGCGATAGCCTGGAAGATGATTTCACAGATTGTTCTTTTGGGCTCCACAGGACAGAATTAAAAGCATCAAGTAGAAGTTTCAGAAGAAAATTTAGCCTTGATTGTAAGACAAAACTTCTTAACAATTGTAGCTGTCCCAAAGTGGAATGGTCTTCCTTGGGATGAAGTGGGTCCTATTTCAAGGGGGATCTCCAATCGGGGGTATGATGACCAGTGAGTGATGGTGCATCTTACAGAGGGGACTCTTGTTGGTCAATGACTGGAGCCAAGGCTTTTGAAGTCCCTTCCAATGCTGAGAGTCTTAAGTTTCTAGGACTTCCTCCAAGACTCTATGAGAGAGGCAGTATAAATAATCTCCATTTTATAGAAACTGAAGCTCATAGAAATCATAGGAATATAGGATTCGGATGTGGAAAGAGCCTTAGATATTACTAAGCTCATGCCTTCCACTTTAATTCTGAAGAAATAGGGGGCCAGAGAGGAGAAGCAATTTTCTCAAGGCCACCCAGACCGTGAGGGACAATGCTTAGATTTTATTCCTTGGTCCTCAGACTCCCAATTTTGTGTTCTTTTCACTGAATCATACTTCTCCCCATGAAAAGCCTCCCATTCATTTCCACTGCCCACAGCAAGAAAATGCTGTACCAGATTCCTTGAAATTGGCCTATGCATATAGCTAAACTGACTGGGCTGTGTAGAAATGTGGTAGAATTTAAAGTTTACTTGTTTTCCAACAAGAGATAAATTGAAGTCAAGAAGCTATGGTCCAATGAAAAAAGCTATTAATAGTACAATTTGTTCTGGCACTTAACCATTGGACATTTTTCCCGCTCCGCACATAGAGCTGCCAGTTTATCCGTGGCATGGGAAGAGAATCTGTTAGAATGAATATCCACATATGTCAGTTGTTCTAAGCTCCCAGAAACCCGCCCGGTTCCAAATTCAGCACAGTTCCCTTCATACCATTTAAAGATTAAAAAGCAAGATAAGGGTACACGAACCTGGAATTATAATGAGAGTTGTCCTCTGAGACTCCTTCTGTATATGATGATAACAGGAATCATAGCTCACATTTTCACAGGGCTTGGAAATTTTTATCGCCCCCCCCCATTTCACAAATAGGGAAACTGAGCTTGGGCCATGGCAGCTTGGGGCCTTGAAGGGAAATCTCCTGACCCAATACCTATGTGTGAGAGGGGGTGTTTGGTGATGGGGGGAGAGTTACACTTTGTATTACAAACCCGGCAACCTGACAGCATTAAATTAATACTAGCTAGCACTTGAAGGTGTGCAAAGCACTATAATGTTGTCTCTCATCTGAGCCTCAGTGATTTCCTTAGGGAGATGTGGTTATTATCCCATTTTAGAGATGAAGAAATTGAGGCTGAAAAGGTTGACTGTGGAGCCCAGCACTATCAAGCTAATCAGTGTCTGAGTAAAGAAATGACCTCAGTTATTCTTAACTCCAAGCTCAGTACTCTGTTCTTAGTGCTGCCTCTAGGGGGAAGGGGGATAACTCAGGGAGACCATCTCTTAAAGGATCGCTTGAGGGAACGCTCGAGTGAAATTGCTGTTGTTCCCTCATTCAATCCTGTCCAACTCTTTGTGACCCTGTGCAGTGTTTTCTTGACAAAGATACTAGAGTGATTTGCCATTTCCTTCTCCAGCCCATTTGGCATATGAGGAAACTGAGGCAAACAGGGTAAAGTGACATGCCCAGGGTCACACAGCTAGGAAATATTTGAGGTCAAATTTGAACCCAGGTCTTCCTGACTCCAGGCCTAGCACACTGAGCCAACTAGCTGCCTTCAGTGAAATTACAGACTTTAAAACAAAATCTTTCAAATTTTAAAAATATTGGTTACTCTATTCCTCTGTTCCCTTGACCAGTGCAAATCGCAATTCCTCCAGTCCCTTAAAAGATGGTCTTTGTGAGCAACAACCCCTCCAGCTAGAGGCAGCTAGTTAGCACAGAGAATAAAGCACTGAGCCTGGAGTCAGTAAGAGCTGAATTCAAATTTGGCCTCAGATACTAAGTAGGTGTATGACTCTAGGCATGTCACTTAACCTCTGCCTGCCTCAGTTTTCTTGACTGTACAATATGGATAATAATACACCTAGCTCCTAGGGTTGTTGTGAAGATTGAATGAGATATTTGTAAAGTGTTTAGCATAGTGCCTGGCACATGATCAGTGTTTAATAAAGGCTTGTTTCCTTCCGTTCTTTTTCCTCCTTCCTCCCCTTTCTCCCCATGTTGCCATCTCCACTCAAATCAACCTTTCTCTCGTAATGAACTTCTCAATATTTAACTCATCTGGTCCTTGGACTACAGATAATCTATTGCTGTACATTTTTTAACTCCATCCTTCCCCTTTGCCAACTTGGCAGGACTTTCCAGAGCTTGTGTATAGCCTTTGAGACCCCAGGATTGCTTCCATGCCATAGTGAGGACTCATGGAAGTACTTGGGGATGGAGAGGGAAGGAGTAGTCAAAATAAACTGGATGAGAGAGAGAAATCCCCAAGTGTGCCCCAAAGTGATTTTAGATCCAAGCCCAAATCTTTGAGAATTTCCATTTTGTTTAGTGCTTTTGAGCTACAACTTCCCAAACGATGAATCTAGAAAAAAGGCTCATTAGCACTCCTGATTTACCAGCAATCCCTTGCCAGAGAATTCAGTTGATGAGTCAAAAACCTAAGGATTCAATTTCCCTTGGGAAACAGAATGGTTTAAATATAAAAGGAACAGATGTCTGGCAAAATATGTTTGTGGTTTTGTTCAACCATAAATATTTGAAAAATAGTTCAAGCATTTTCCCTAAAGCAAAACACCGCCAGTTTCTCTCATGCTCATATATGTATGTTTTGGAATGGCCAGCATTGTTCTTTAGTATGAAGCAAGCTGCAATCTATCTCCTGGAAGAGACATCTACTTTCTTGAGGCCTAATCTCACTTAAACCAAACTTAGGAAGCAGCCTAGGTCTTAGTTTGAATAACACTTTTCTTTTGAAATATTTGCTCATTCATTCATTTAAACATTATTTGTAAGTCCCAACCATGTACAGTTGAACTAGTCATGAGGGTTGGGGGGCCTGGGGTGGGGCTGAGACATGAAGATAAGACACAATCCTTCTATACAAGAAACTTAAGAGGAAAGATACTACATATATATGTAATTACTAAATCTTTGCAATATTCAACAAATATGATACTTGAGACTTTGAATCTTGGACCTGAATGGCTATTCCTAGAGGAATGGTAGGGGAGCATAATTTAGAGTAATCAACATAGCTAATTTGTTTTACCTTCCCTTTTTCATTCCATAAAATGCCCCAGTTTTCACTTCTTTCTTTCTCCAAGTAAAATTCTGCTTTCCTTTTGATTATGGTTCTCTGACTTCCCAGTATATAAGTACATAAACCCAGCACAGATTATCAGAATGATATTGCTTCTCTCAGGAAATGTCTTCTATGAGTGATAAGAGAAGTTTCTGCTAGACCCAATCAGATATGCACTTGGTCATTAGTATCTGGAGGCAGATATTACTGAGGCTACACCCATTTGTAATCTGAAGAGCCTAGTCTGGACCCTGTGTTCCTTCATGGTGACCATAGACAAGTAGAGTCCAAAAGAATCTCTCTTCATGGATCTCTACTGTCCTTGAAGCAAACAGCCATTAAAATATTACTTGGGAGCTCAAATCTCCTTAGAGGAGATGCATTAACTCACACAAAAAGATGGTAAAACAGGAAACCACTCTCCATGCAAACTATCCCTGAAGTTCAATGTGCTATTCCTGTCTGTCACCTATGTGTTTCCCAAGAAAGCAGCTATTTTAGGATCCATAGGAGAGTTGGAAGGGACCTCAGAGGACACAGAGTCAAATACCCTTCATTTCATAAATCAGGAAACTGAGACCCAGGAAACTGGTCCTCAGGAAAAGTTTTAAAAAAGGAGAGAGGGGGAGGGAGAGAGAGAGAGAGAGAGAAAGAGAGAGAGAGAAAGGAGGGAGGGAGGGAAGGAAGGAAGGAAGGGTCAGTCAGCTATTCTCTTCCCCAATCTCTCTTGGCACTGCCACCAACATTGATTAAGTCACCACTTGAAGGTACTTGAAGAATTTAAATGACTTTTCCAGGGTCACTCAGGTAGGAAGCTTCAGAAGAATTCAGACCCATGCCATTGACTTCAAAACCAGGACAATTTCCACTTTCTTGTGCTAACAGTATCATAAGAACCTGTATGTTCTTTAAGTTTTAAGCTTCCCTTAGTAATTTTCTGAGTGATAACAGCTGTATACACCAGCGACCTCTGCTACGCTGCCTGGGTAGCCCTCGTGCTGCTTGCTGACTCCTGTCTTTATATTGAAAATGCCCTGTGATATGTGATAATGCCCTCGTGGTGGGGGAGGGGTGTGTGTGTGTGTGTGTGTGTGTGTGTGTGTGTGTGTGTGTGTGTGTGTGTGTGTGTGCCAGTCCTGGCTTCCTTAAGTTGTTAGCACAAATTCTTAATATTTTTTTCAAGTATTTCCCTAGGTAAAATAAATGAATGAACAATTTTAAAATAAGATTGGGATAAGGACTGGACCTGTGATTTCATGGATGTAGGGAATTCTAAGATGAGGAAATTCCCTCTATTTTCTACCAATTCACATCAACACTTTCTCTGAAATTTTAGAGCTACCTAGAGAACTGAGATAGTAAGTGACTTGTCTGGGGTCATACAACCATCCTTTGTCACCAACAGGACTTGGGCCCAGATCTCCTGGATTTTTAATCTTTATTCACTAAGACAAGCAATTTCTTACTCTCCCTCTCTCTCTGCTTCTCTCCCTCTCTCTCTCTCTCTCATCTCTTCTTCCCTCCCCCCACTCCCTCCCGCTCTGTCTGTCTCCCTCTCTGTCTTTCTGTCTCTCCATCTCTTTCTCTGTCTCTTGCTCTCTCACACACATACCCACTCCCTTTTTATCTCTGTCCTTTTTGTTTAACAATTGAAGATCTTCTCAGAAGCAAAGATCTTGCCTGAAAAAATTATTGAAAAAGAATCTGTTTAGAACAATGAGTATACCAAAGATCCGGCTCTGACCATAATAATGCCGCAGTCAGTGCTTTGGCTTAGAGAAAGAGCCTGTGTTCTTGAAGGACCAGACCTCCACAAGAGAATATTCTCCTTTGTCATATAACTTAGGTGATGAATTCAAAAATTAAATTTCCTAAGGGAAGCAAATAATTCTCATCCTGTTCCCTGAGCACTTAGCAGCTTTGTACTGCTCTAGCCCTGTGCCAGGGGACATCCTTCATTGCTATCTCTTTCTATCTTATTCCATCTCTAGACCATAAGCACCTTAAGGTCAGCGACTGTGTTTTGTATGCACTTTGTATGTCTAACATGACTTAGTACACATTGTCATTTAAGAAGTGTGTCTCAATTTTGTTGCCATGGCTCCTGCCTTTCTGATAGAGATCACCTGCCTCACTATGCTTTTACAGACAATTTTCATGAATTCCTGTGGCCAAACATATTTCATCTTCATCCCCAAAGTAATGAAGCTTTCCAAACTTCTTTAAGCTCTCTTTGAGGTGATAGTCGCTGTTGGTCCCACACTCAATTCAGCAAAATTAGCTAAGCTCTCCATTCAGGGGACTGTGCTATGCACTGGGAATACAGCATTTTAAAGGACAAGTCCCGGAGCAGCTAGGTGGTGCAGTGAGTAGAGCACCTCAGGAGGACCTGAGTTCAAATCCAGCCTCAGACACTTGACATACTTACTAGCTGTGTGACCTTGGGCAAGTCACTTAACCCCAATTACCTTGCATTCCCCCCGCAAAAAAAAAAAGGCAACTCCTCTGCTACAAGAGGGTTGTGAAGGAAGGGCTGGTAGAGAGAAATGATCTGAGCTTGACAGGACCTGCTTGAGCCTATACTCTAAAGGCAAATCCTTTAAGAAACCAGGGTCCACTATACACCATCATGAAAAATCGCAAGAGGATTTTGATTTAAAAACTGGACGTCAGTCCATAAACACTTGCTATGTGCTTGACTGTGCTAAGCACTGTACTAAGTGTTAGGAATACAAATAAAAAAACAGTTCTTACCTTCAAGGAGTTTCCAATCTAAACGAAGAAGTCCACACACACACACAAGAAAGCTGAAAGGTAGGGAGGGAGGGAGAGGGAAAATAAGCATCGATGGTGGAGTACAGTTCAAGGTGCGGGGAGCAGCTAGATGCATAGAGTACGGAAGACACATCTTCATGGATTGAAATCTGGCCTCAGACAGGTACCAGTCTGGTGACCCAGGGCAAGTCACTTAACCCTGTTTGCCTCAGTACCTGGTCTATAAAATGAGCTGGAGAAGGAAATGGCACACTACGCTAGCATCATTGCCAAGAAAACCCCAAATGGGGTCAGGAGGAGTTGGACAAGATGGAAGTGACTAAACAACAACAAACAGTCCAAGAAATCAACTGGTTCAAAATGAAGCCCTCTTTAAGGGCATGCTAAGAGGAATTCTTTGCTCTCCCCTCCAGCCATACAATAAGAGAGGCAGAAGATACAGAAAGTACTAATGAGGCAGGAGCATTAACCTCACAGGATGATAAATTTCTCGGCAACAAGATTTTCTGGGAGAATGATTATGATTGCTCCAAGGAGTGCCATTGGTGGGAAATGAAGTTGTCCGGCCTAGGGGCCCTACTTAAATAGAGGGTATGGGAGGAGTTCTTCACTCGGCCCCCCCAGCCCTCCCATCTGAGGGGGAGAGAGTACTAATGAGATGTGAATACCAACATTGATACTTTGGTGGCGGGCATAGCATTGCAGTATGGTAGAAGCACAAAATGTGCCTTAGCACGACAGACTGTTATCTAACATAGCTGGTTCCTTCACCAAGAAGAACACTAAAATGTTGGTTTTGACTTTGAGTTTATTTTACGAGAATAGATTTTGGCCATTGTTCTCCCCAGGTTCCCGCTATGTCACCTGTCAGTCTCAGAATTGCTCTGATAGAACACCCACGATTCCACTCGCGAGCAGCATTGACCACGATTCCCTGACTGTGCAGGACGACTATGTATTCTTTAAGGTAAATGCAAATTAATTCCCCTGTGTATTCAACTGAAGGAATGTGACATTCTGGACCGACAAAAGGGAGGCAGATGAGGACCCTATGAAATGTTATTTCTTCTGTGAGAAAATGCTGAAAGTTAACTTTATAATTCAATTCAGAAGTAAGCCACATCCGTAGTATCCCCTTTTAGAGAGTTTTAGGGTTCCAAAAGCATTATCTCTATAGTATCCCATTTGATGGAGAGCAACTTACAAGCTTAAAGAAGGGGAATGGAAAGAATAAGCACTTATGTAGTGCCTACCATGTGCCAGGCACTATGCTAAGCGCTTTACAAATATTGTCTGATTTGACTTTCACAAAACCCTGGCATGTAGGTATAATTATGATCCTGTTTCAACAATCAGGCTAGAAGCTTCTGTGGGGGTGCAAGATCCACCAATGACCAGCACCCAGAAAGCTGCCAAACACACTGCAAAAGCACGGGTTCTTTTGATCAGCTTAACTAAGGAAAGCAAGGTGAAGGGGTTGACAAGTTTACTTTAATTCAGCATACGAATATCATTCACTTAGTTCAGGGGAAAAAGCCAGCACCCTGAACTTCA
>CM053623.1:404175601-404191208 GCA_028646595.1 Phalanger gymnotis
AAAAAAAAAGAAAAGATAAAAAACCAAGACTTAGGAAATCTGGGTTCTAGTCTCAACCCTGCCACTGACTTTATCATATCATATTTCCTCTTTACATTTCAATTTTGTAAACCTTAAAACCTAGGATTTGTTTCTTCTTCTAAGCATCTTCAATTCTAGGTAGAAGTAAATAAAAGTACCTCAGGTGGATTACATATGAGAGAAGTTCCAGCACTTCACATAGATCCGACTTCTTCCTGCCAGCTTATCTATTTTTTATTGATTCCCCAGTGATCTTTCTTCTCCCATGTGCTTATTTCAATTCACAGCTTTTGTGAAGTCTAGATCTTATTTCTTCTGTTCAATGCAGTATTCCCAACCTAATCCAAATCATATTCATCTTTTCTTATGTATCCTTTCATTACTTGCAAAAATTCAGCTCTGTCATACTTATTTAAATATACACATAGATATGCATGTATATGCATGTGTGTATATGTGTATTTACATGCACATGTATGTATATATATATATATGTGACCTCTCTGTTAGCATTCAATTAATTCTTGCACCAATACTACTGAGCTATTGACCAGTAGTTTTTAAAATTTTATCTCTTCATGTTTTGACAATTACACCCATATGTATTTCATAAGAGGCTAATGACATTTTTTCTATTTTTTTAAAATAGTTTAGATTGTACCTATATGTACTTCAACTATTGAATGGAATTCACTCATAAATCCAGATGGATCAGGGTTTGCTTGTTTTTGTTTTCTTTGGGATCTCATTTCTGTTTTGCTTGATTTCTCTTTCTGACAGTTCTTTGAGTTATTATTCCTGCCTTATTGATATAGATATTTTTAAATATTCACCCACTGTATCCTAGTTATCGGTTTTATCAATATAAACCTAAGTATATTCATTTTTGGAATTAACATTTTAAAATTTGTTAGTTGTTGGGTTTTTTTATGTCTCTCTCCTTTAAGAAAAAAGTCAAATGAGATAATGATTTATCAATTAATTGCTCTCTAAGAAAAAGAGCATTGAGTTTTATTTATTAGCTGCATTTTTAATAGCTGTTATTTTCCATTTTGTTGACCTTTTGTTAATTTTAAAAATTTCTAACTGTGCTTCTTTGGGTATTATCAATGTGTTGATTTCTAGGGTTTTGAAAATTAAATAATCAGTATATTGATGTGTCTTTTCTTTCTTTTATAAATGTTAATGTTCATATGTATATATATATATATAATATTTATATTTACTTCTTACTTTACATATATATTTCTTCTGAAGATTGCTATAGTTGTGTCCTGCAAATTTTGGTATGTTATATTTTATACAAATAGAATATGCTTTTCTTAAAAAAACTCTTTGGCTTCTGTAGCCCATTCATTTAGGAAAACTTTATTTAGTCTCTAGTTATGTCTTTTGTTTAAATTCTCTTTATTGATTACAATTTTATTATTTTATGGCCTATAATAGGTGAACTTACTACTGCTGTCATTCTGAATTTACTTTTGAGTTCTTTTTTACCTTAACACATGTGATGAATATTTGTGATTATATCATGTAATACAGAAAAATAAGAGGTATATGCCAATATCCTCATTCAATATCCATCATTTATAGGCCATATGTAGTTTTTTCTTAATATTCTTTTCAGAAATTTTAGATTCCCTCTTGCTTAACTTTGTTAGATTTGCTGAAATCTGAAAAGGCACACTGAAGTCAGAAACAATTATTATCTTACTATCTAGATCTTCATAGAATTCAATTAACTTTACTCTTCTGTTTTTAGATTCTATGACACTCATTGAATTCATATTCAATATTGATACTATTTCATTTCGCTGCCTTTGAGTAAGATGTAGCCTTGCTATTTCTCTCTCACCGATATCTACTTTTATTGCAATCTTTCATGAGATAATTATTGTAATCTCCACTTTTTTGGAGTCAGCTGAGACAATGCACTCTGTTATAGGCCATCATTTTAATTTTATATGAATCTTTACATTTTAACTTTATAAATTATTACATTTTAATATTACATTCTTTTTCAATTCTTTCTTTCCTTTCTTGTTGCTCAAGTATAATCTAATGCTATTCTGACTGAAATTCTTTTTTATGTTATCCTTCCCTTTCTGGATACTTGCTGGTGAGCTCAGGTTTTTAAAAGGCACCAGATCCATAGCCAGTCTTCATCCAGGCTTTCAAATATCTTGCCCTTTCTAATTTAATCAAGGAAAACTCCTTTACACTTCATGAAGAAATAGTGGTATGTTAATATTTCTTTTCACTTGGTTAACATAATACCTCATTGCCTCTCATTTTTACCCCTTGATTTCTATGATACATCATATAGGGGGAGGGGAGAATCAACACCAACCATTCCCCATACACTACTAGCAATACAATTGCAAAAGCAGCTTCCTGAAATGAGTCTCTATGATTCACTTTTATTACTTTGTCTTTCATTCATTCACTATGGCTACTCCTTAATCTAGTATTCTTAGTGTATTAACCTATTGTAGGAGAAATTCATTATAACTTTACTTTTCTTTCTTTCACATGTATTTCTCATTGTAAATCCCATTCAACATCATTGATTCACTCAGTCTTTGAAATAAGCATTAAGTAAAATAATATTAGGGGCATTTAATGCTACAAAATAATATTTATACATAAGTATTCAAAAATATATTGTTCTTAATCTTATACTCAGGGGAATGAAACCCACTGTGGGCCACAAATTGGCATTATTACCAGATTATCAGGAACAATTTCAATCATGTCTTGGCCAGTGTGGAAATGATTTTACAATGAGATTTTTAAAATTATTTTGGTAGGAGTTTGGGATTCAGATATTGGCTCTGTATACTCTGTGTAGCTATAGGAAAATAACCTTGCTCCCCAAAGCCTCAGTTTCCTCTCCTATAAAATGAAAACAAGGTACTTGCCATGCCTACCTCAGATGATTATGTGGAAAGTGTTAGGTGGCCTTGGAAATGCTGTTAAAATCTGAGTTCTTATTACAACAGAATAATGGTGGTTGTTGTTGAGCTGTGATTGTTTTATAATTATCCTTCCAATAACCTTGGCAGAACTAAGACAACATTAGGATCCGGATTCTCTAACCCTAAATCCTTTAGGCCATACTTCTCTTTGGGTGCTCTGGAAGAAGGAATGGAGGATAAAACCACTTTTTCTGAGTTAAGTTTATTTTTTTTTCATTTTCCAGGGCCTATTGCTTCAGTTTATGTGACTCAGAATCTTTTAATTTATTGAACATTTGACAATATATATATAAGGCACATGGAGATGAAAATAGATTACCCGGGACTCTATTCAATGTTGTTATGCACCTACACAGTTCTCTGCAAATACCGCCAACATAATTTTTTCTTAGAGCCAGCTGTTTTTTCTTGTAAACTCTATTTGAGAATAACACAGAATGCATCGATTACAGCATGAGACTTTTATCCTTGTTTGGATCACAAAAAAACAATTCTTCAGTTGTGTCTGGTACTTCATAGTTTACAGGCTCATTGGATCTCAAAAATCCTGTGACATAAGTAATAGGCTGTTGTGCAATCATTCCTGACTCTTTGGGACCCTGTGGACTACACTGGGCAAAGATACTGGAGTGGTTTGCCATTTCCTTCTCTGGCAGAATAAGGAAAACAGAAGTTAAGTAACTTGCCCAGGGTCATAGAGCTAGTGAGTGCCTGAGGCTGGATTTGAACTCAGGTCTTCTTGACTCCAGGCCCACTATTCTATCCACTGAACCAGTTGGCTGCCTCCATATAAGTAACATATTATCCTCATTTGACAGAACAGGAAACTGAAGCCCAGAGATGGATTGTGACCTGGTGCATGGTCACATAACTAGAAAGGGACATTAATGAGATTGAACCCAGGTCATTCCACTTCTGGGTAATGCCATTTTCTACTCTACCACAAGTCTTACTTCCCTTAAGGAAATGAAGAAATGTATAGGAGTAGATCTTGCATAGAAAGAAAACAAGGCTAAATGGTAGAGCTCAGAGATCATCAGAAATATGCTAAACCACTAAATAACTGATGACTGTTTCACTTGTTCCATATAATGTATTAAGCTCACCAATCTACCTACCTACCCATTTAATTTTTTATACATATTTGTTAGGGAACTAGCCTTTTACTCTGGAAGATACAGGGAAGAAGAAATTATCCTACCCTTGAGAAACTTGGATTGTGTATAGGAAGACAAGACGCGTATGACAAAAAGAACATTGGACTCTAGGTCAGGAGACTTGGTGTGTGTTCTCTGCTTTTCCATTAACTAGTTAATCATGTGATTTTGGAAAAGTTACTTCTCTCAGGGTCTCAGTTTCCTTCTCAATTAAGAAGTTGGATGAGATGATTCCTAAGGTCTTTTCTAGTTTGGACAGTTTGAATGTATAATAAGAATTAAAATAACAGTAGAATACAGTAATTGATTAGTAGCATCGTAGGAGATAAGAGGAATGAGAGGTAAGTTCAGGGAAGGCTCCATGGAGGAAATTGGCCCTGGACTATACCTTGAAGAATAGGCAGAAATTGATAAAGAAATAAGCAAAAGGAGGTATTCCCAACCTGGAATACATGAGAGCTTGATAACAGGGAGAAAAAAAAACAACAACCCAGTAATAATGGCTGACATTGGGATAGCACCTTACATTTTGTAAAATGTTTTACATTTACTTTCTAATTTTATCCTTACCATAACCCCATAAGGTCAAGAAGACAGGGATTGCCACCATTTTAGAGATCTAGAAATAAAGTCATTTACCTAAGTTTGCACAAATATTAAGTGCCAGAGCTCGATTTCAGACTCGGTTTTTCTAAATAAAAGTCCACTGTGCTTTCCACTCTCTTTCAAGGAAGAACATCTGGGATGAGCAGGGTGTTTTAGGTACAGCGAGGAGACCAATCTAAGTGGAGTAGAGGGCAAAATTATAGAATCCAAGAGTGGGAATGAACCTTAGATGTCATCTTCCTGCCTGTTGGTGTTTTCTGGAGAGCAAAAGGAACTGATTTGGGATATGGATTGTGCCAGTTTGTGGAAGGTCTTGAAAACCAGATTAATCAGTTTAATTAATTTAAAATTAGTTGCAATTAATTAAGCAGATTAAGCCTTTGTGATAACTGAAAAAGGTACAAGAGGGTACATGGCATACTTCAAAGTAGCACAGTGAGTTTTGGGGAGCCACAAATTCGATCCTAGTTCTCCAGATTTTGAGGTGAGTCTCTAAGCCTTGCATTTTCCAGAGAGAGCATTGGATTATGACCAGCCAGGCATCACAATGGCATATTGCTTTAGGGACCTCATAGAAAGTGACAGTGATCCTTCCCATAGGGCCATTCGTTGTCACAAGTTAATAAAACTATGGAGAGAGGGAAACCCATCTCTTTTCCTTGTGTTCCACAGAATACAAAGTCTTGAAACAAACAGGTGAAACAGTCTGACAGGAGAAAAGACAGAGATTCAGGCGTTTTTCCATTATTAAAAGTAAGCCTTTAAAAAAATTCCCAATTCACCATTTAAAAAAAAAGCCAAGAGGTAGATTGTGAAATTAAATTTCTCAGTTACAAAATTGCTTTATGGAAAGCATTATGTATTGGCTAACCCTTCACAGGAGGACAAAATTGGATGAATAAGAAACAGATAATCTCTAACAAGGCCAAGAGGGGTTCTCAGAACAATATGAATATTTAATGCAGTTATCCCTGCCCTCAACACTGGGCTTTATCAGAGAATCTTTGAGTTAGGAGAGACCTGGCATTGAGGCAAGCTGAAGCTTGAGTCTGTGATGTCCTTGAAAAGTGACTATTGCATCTCTATTTGTAGACCTCTAATGACAGAGAATTCACTCCAGCTCTCCCCTCCCCCAAACACTGCAGATGCCTAAGGCAGTCTGCCTCCTTTCTGGACAGCCCTTGTTACTAGCAGGTTTTTCCTGACGTCAAATGGAAGTCTGCCTCCCTCCAGCTATTCTGCCCATTGCTCCTTGCCCTGTGCTCCAGAGCTAAATAGCAATGAATCTGATTTCTCTGTACAAGGAGCCCTTCAACTGTGCCATCCACCCCAAGTTTGATACTCCCAACTCTGCCAGCTGATCTTCCTATGGCATATTTCCACGATTCTTCTATTTTAGTCATTTTTCTTTTAATATTCTTCCTTAATTCATCCATTTTCCCTCTAAAATATAGGGCTTAGAACTCGACATGCTATTCCAGAGGGGGTGTGCCTAAGACAGAGGATGGCAGAATTAGCATCTCCCCATCTCTCAACATTAGAATCCTATTCCTTCAGGGCAGCTAGGTGGCCCAGGGGATAGATCACTGGCCCTGAAGTCAGGAGGACCTGAATTCAACTTCGGCCTCAGATACTTACTAGCTGTGTGACGCTAAACAATCACTTAACCCCAATTGCATCCAAAAAAAAATCCTTTGCTAATTGTAGTGTCACACCATTGGGCCACCTTGTTATAGTTCTTGACGTGAACTGCAGTCCTGTCATATCTACCCCCGCTGTATCTCTAGGGTTAATTTTTAAACCCAAGTTCCCCGACTTTGATTTTCCTTGGGACGTCTCTAAGTGGACAAGGGGAGGTAGACATTGCCACGATATCTTTCTCACAGCTGGGTCTATGGATCCCCTACTCAGATGCTCCAACCTGCCTGAGTGACAAGTCATATTACCTTGCTGGGTTTCTCTTTTGTTGGCTCAAAAATGAGAGGCTCAGACTAGATGTCTTCTGAAGTCTCTTCCAGCTATAAATCTCTGCTCCTGTAATCCTATAATCTTATAATTTTATCAGGCAATATGTAAGTGCTGTGACTGTGGAAAGTTCCCAGAAATTATCTGCTCCTATCTCAGAGCTGAACATTAGATGAAGGGTATGTGCATGTCGATTCATTTCACTAACCCCCAGTGAAAACAGGATTTGGGAAATCTTTTGTCTGCCTCAGTCTAAAAATATTCTAATCGGACTATTTTCAAAAACAGAAATCCAAAGTTTCTCTTATTTAATAGGAAGAATGGTAGATTTTTTTTTCAACTCGAGCTCTGCCAGGAACTCACTGTATGACCTTACAAAATCATTTAACTTCCTGGAGACTTTGCTTTCTCTTCTATAAAACTGAGGTAATATTTTACATGGCCTACATTCTAGGCTGCTGTGTGGTGCAGTAGACAGAGCTCTGGGCCTGGAGTCAGAAAAACTCATCTTCCTGAGTTCAAATCTGACCTCAGACTCAGACACGTACAAGTTGTGTGACCCTGGACAAGTCACTTATCCTTGCTTGCCTCAGTTTCTTCAAATCTAAAATGAGCTGGAGAAGGAAATGGCAAAGTACTCAATACCTTTGCCAAGAAACGGGTTCATGAAAAGTTGGACATAACTGAAATGAATCAGCAACAACTGAAGTAGTAATGTTTCTGTTTTCCTTCCTTGTGAGCCATCTGAATCTCATGTCAATAGACCAACTGGAGTGAGCAAACCACTTTTCAAAGATAGTCAGAAGGCCTGAGAATCCTTACCCTAAATCTCATTTTCCTTCTCTGGTCCATAGTTCCCCAACTTGTAAAATGAAGAATTGAACTCAACAGTTGCTAAGAACTCTGCCTCTAAGGGTCTTTCCCACAAGTAGAATATACAAAATCTCGACCCTCTAATTTATAGTTCACATGGGTGCCACAGGCTTCGTAGATGTCTGCACCATTTGGGGTTCTGGTTTGTCACGGTCTCTACAGAATATAATAGCTCCCAGAATTGGAGATTAGATGGGGGCATCAGAAGCCATCTAGCGCAACTTGTACAAAGAAGCTCTTTGCTGAGGTCTCCAACAAGTGGTCAACCAGCTTTTATTTGAAGACCGTCCAATGTGAAAGGACCCACCACAATGTCTTCCATTTTGGAGACCTTTCTCATTATCGGGAAGTGTTGTAGGAGAACAAGTGCACATCTGTCTCTGCAACTTCTTCCTGTTTCTTCTATGTAAGTTTGTGTATACTTTTGAATGCAGTCAGTCAGTATATTTGCTGCTTTTGCTTCACTGTGTTTCTTTGTTACGAGGGATAGTTCTATTCTGGGGGATGATGGGAATGGATATCTCCAGAAATCACTGTGGTGTCTATCAACAGACATGAGTGAAAGTACTTTATTTCAAATTCCATCTTTTATATTTGGCCCATCATTTGCAGTAGATGTCAGAATATCCCCTTACTTGTCTAAGATTTCAATTACCTGCTAAGCATTTTTTGCTCTGTCTCTCCCTGACCAAAGATCATAGTCTACTAAAGAGAAAATGGACAAAACAAATATACTATTTGAATAATTTAGCCTTTCCACTTCACCCTTTTATTATCATCCCGTCTGCCCTAACCAACAACTCACCCTGACAACCCACCCCAGTGTAACTTAAAAAAAAAATTCTTGCTACTAGCATCCATCAGTAGCCTCAGCACATTCTTGGTCTTAGCAATTCCTAACACAATTTATCCATGACTGCTTTACTCTCTTGTATTCATCTTTAGGCACTTTCCATTGATTGTTTATTTTTTCTTCTATACATATCTTTAAGAAATATGATTTCCTCAATTAATTCTCTATATATAGATATCTACACACACACACACACACACACACACACACACACAGAGGCAACTTCCCTTGTTCTTCTTCCTTTTCCTCCAAACAATGACTAAAACAATAATAACTAGTTTGCAAAGTACTTTACAAATATCTCATTTTATCCTGATAACAATCCTGGGAGGTAGGTGCTTTTATTATCTCCTTTTTAATAAATGAAGAAATTGAGGCCGACAGAAGTTAAGTGACTTACCCAAGGTCACACAGCCAGTTAAATGTCTGAGGCTGGATTTGAACTCAAGTCATCCCAATTCACAATACAGGGTTGTAGACATTGCCATTTCTTCTTGTGTCATTAGCACATCATTCCTGAGAGATTCCCACTCCTTTAGAGCTGATTTCCCCTTCAAAATACAAAACCTTTGGATCCTATCAATCCTTTTTTTTAACCTTTAGTCTCATTTGCATTTCAGAGTTCCTCTCCTCTATTACAAATTTTAAAATGATGTGATCACTTGGCTGAAAGGTTCCTGTCATTTATATTTCACTAAATTCCATGTTAATCAAAATCAACTCAAGAACAGATATTTCTCCTTTTGTCAATTGAGCAACCCTTCAAGGAGCGAAGTTATCATTAAATTGTCTCAAATGTATGACCTGATCTGTGTTGCTTCTGAAATTTGTACATGGACTCAGCTAGGATCCATTCTTGTGACTGCCCTTTTCCAACCTAGATCTGTGACCTGGAACTGGGCAGTAGCAAAAAAAGCTGCCAGATGGCACCTGTTCACACACACTGCTGTAGCTAAAGGAACTCTCGTTATCTCCTTCTGCCCCAGTACCTCCTGCTCTGGTGGTCAGTCTCAACCCACATTCAATCCTTGGGCACTAAAATGGTCCTCACCACCTCTACTTCTGGCCAGACCTCATCCCCTGTGTCCAAAGGCCTCCCCGTCTTTTTTCTCAAGTTTCCCTGGGTGGCAAAAGTGGCTCACTGTTACTTTTTCATGGATTCCTCAATCATAATTCAGTTTGATGCATTTTCTAGAGTTCTGAGGAGAAGATGTAGCTGGTAACTAGTCTGTGATACTTCCTCTTACTCCATCATCTTTAGAACTCATCACCTGCTCCACTTTGGACAAAGAAAAAAGCATCAAAACTTTTCTATATAGTGGAAATCTCTTATTACCACAATTCAAATCAACAATCACATATTGAGTATCTATTATGCGCAAGACTCCATACTTGTACAATATATTTTTGTTCGTGACCTATTTCCCAAAGCTCTTATCCAATCCTTTCTTCAATTCAAAAATCAACAGTGTACCCTTACAAAATATCACTACTATTTCTGACTCTGTTGATCCTTACCTACCACCCACCACCCCCAGGTATGTACATTTTCTCATGAGGATATATTCTTAATTTGTAATGCCACTGAATAAATTCCAACTTTCCAAGGCCAAATTCTAGTAATTAATCTCATTCCACCAAGTAATGAGTTATTGAGGCCAAATTTGCCTTCTTATAATGGGACCTCTTGTTTACCCTGATTCACCCCCACATTGCACATTTGTATATTGACATTTGATGTCATGAATTTTATTATTGGTTCCCTTCTTCTATGTTGTCTATGGTGAATTATCACCACTTTCTACTACTCTTTACTGAATAAAGCAAAACAGAGCTCCAAGTGGCATGGCATGGAGGTAGCCAGAAAGGGATGTGGTAGACCTGAGACCAGGACTATCTAGTGGCAAAGCTCACCAGTTATAGCCCAGGATCACAAAAGTAAAAGTCTGAGTTCCAGGTGGAGGGAGAAGCTGGAGGTACAGGCAACATGGCATGCCATGACCAGTGTTGTATCTGCTGTTCTCTGGAGAACTAAGCTTATCATGCTTATGTGAGGAGTTTTTTTTTCCCTTCCTTTACAGTTTAAAGAAAACTTTATTAAATTTTCAATACTCTAGACAAATATTGTTTTGTTGTTGTGGTTTTATCAGCCTTTGTTCAGTATACTCCATCCCTTGCAAAGACCCCATCCATCATCCCTACATTTTAAGTCACAGTCCAGAAATCCAAAGTCCATTCTCTGATGCTATCTTCTTAGTTATATGCTCACTTCCCAAATCCCCCTTTGTCTTTTGACTCTTATTTGACCTGCAGTCCCCAATAGTGATGCAGATCCCATTTGTGCCCCCAAGGTCTTTAATTTTGGGTCCAGGATCCAATTACCCCAGCAGGGCTTTTGAGTTCCTTCTGGTGGTCAATGACATTTGTTCTCATATGAATCACCAGAATTGGGTATATTAGGGTTTTTTTTTAATTTTACTCTTTGTCATGGGTAGGCTCTCTGTCATGTCTTAAATAAATGCCCACCCCAGAATGCTTGTTCCACTGTCTGATTCTTGAAGCAGCCATGATACCCTGAAACAAACGTGTTCTGAAATAGCATTGCAACTCATTTCCTAAGCTATGCCAATTATATCCCCCTTAAATGAAGCCATTAGCTTTTAATTTACTTACTCAGCCGAGCCTAGAGTTAATCTATTAAGACATTTTTTAAAAGAAAAGAGAAAATGTGTGTTTTCCAAGGCAGAGCTGGGCACAACATCTGACAGAATACTGCAGCATGTCAGAGATTCCCAACAACCAGTGAGATAAAAAAGGCTCCAAACAAAATAAAACACTCCCGGGATGTCTTGGGAAGGCAAGAAATGTGCAAAAACAGCAAGTCATCATCATCATCCTCTTCCTCCTCATCACCTTCCTCCTCACCATCATCTACAAACATATATGTGTATATGTATGTGTGTATATATGTATGTATATACACGCACACAGTATTTTCTTCACCACAACCCTTAGAAGACATCATCCCCATTTTTCAGATGATAAAAATAAAATGTAGAAAAGCAAAGTACCTTGTCCAAGGCCACATAAGTGGTGAACAACAAAGCCGAAGGTCAGTCTCAGGCTTTCCAACTCTGAGGCTGTTGTGCTCCCCAGGGTTGCCTACATCCTCTCAGTAGTCGTTTCTAGGTATCAAGTCATACATAATTGAAAGCTGAAAGCCTTTGCAAGTCTTGTCAGTTCTGCCTCCACAAGTTTCTCATGCATCTCCTTCTCTCCATTCACTCAAATGCCATCCTAGTTTGGGTCCTCATCAGCTGTAGCCTGGACTTTTGGATAACCTCTGAATCAGCCTCCCTACCCTAACACTCTCCCCTGCCCAATTCATCCTCCACACAACTACCAAAATGATTATTCTAAAGAAAGATCTGATGATGCCACTCTCTTGTGTCATCAGCTATGGTGGCTCCCTCCATATTATCTCTTCGATCAAACACAAATTATTTGTTGCGTATTTAAAGCCTTTCACAACCCAGCCCCAACCTACCCATCCAGCCATATTCCTCTATGTGTCTTCTGGGGATCTGGCTAAATCAGCTTTCTTACTGTTCTTCTCTCATGGCATCTCATCTCCCTCCGCCCCTCCCCCCATAGATTGTTCTCCATGGGGACTAGAATGCATTGCCTGTTCCATTCTGCTTCCTTATACCCCTACCTTCCTCCAAAACCCGGTTCAAATGCCACCTCCTATATAAGGTCTTTTCCATTTTCCCCAGTCGACAATGTCTCCCCACCATGCATTCCAATGTCCATATACTTACGTACATGCATGATATGTATGTTGTACATATATCATCTCCAGAAGAATTTAACTTCCAAGTGGGGAGCTGCTTATCATTCTTGTCTTTGTATCACCTGGCATCTAGCATAATGCCTAGGACATAAAATCCACTGCTGAATCAACTCATTAATTTCATGAAAAAAGAGGATTCAAGTAACTCTAATTAATCCAAAAGGGCAGAATTGAGACTAAGGGGTGGAAGTTCTAGCTCTCTCTTCTAAGCCTTCTCTGACTACATCATCCCACCTCAAAGGTGATCTCTTTCTGTCCTCTCAACTCTTACATCAGTGTTAGAGCTAAGAATCAGACAACCTAAGTTCAAGCCCCAACTTTGTTACTCGCTAAATGTGGGACCTTGGTTGATTCATTGAATCTCCCAACGATTAGGTTTCCTTCCTTGTAAAATGAGAGGATTGAACCAGATAATCTCTAATATTCTTTCTAGTCTATGTAAACTTATATATATATGTATATATATATACACATATGTGTATATATAAACTTATTTATATGTGAATTTATATACATATAAACTTATACATACATATGTATATATAGCTATAATGGTTCTCTATTATCTCTAGGACCTGGTTATGAAAGGCTTTAAATACCCAACAAATAATTTGTATTTGATACTAGAGATAATAAGGAGAGAGCCATTATAGCACAATATATACAATATATAGCCACTATATTATATATATATATATATTACATATACCTATATTATATGTAGATGTTAAACTAAATACAGCATATTGACTTAAAAAAATCACAAATTGACGTTATGTTGTATTGTGTTTTCTTTATTTTGTTAAACATTTCTGGGTTACATTTTAATCTAGTCTGGTCCACACTGGGGAGTTCTACTGCTGATGACCAGCCAGCAGCCTCAAATTTGATGCCTGGGATCTATGTCATTCATTTTGTCTTCTAGATTATATGTTTCCATATATGTTTCATATGTGTGTATGTGTGTGTGTGTGTGTATTCCGTATATGGATCGTCTGTCTTGGGGTATAAATTTAGCGAGATTCATGACAGTGTCTTACAGATCTCTTTGTCTTACCATAAGTGTCTAACACAGATACGTCTTGAACTTGGTTGGTGATCAGTTGATGTTTGGTGATTGACTTGAACTAGATAAAAAAGCTTTCTAATTTAATGATATAGGCCTCCTATTACTGCTGCAAAAGGTTGGCCCTAAAGAGAGGTAACAGCCTATCAGGTTCCTAACTTTTCGCAGCAGATTATAAATTCTGCCTTGCACCTAGTTTTTGTTTTATTTGTTTGGATCAGATGGTTCCCTTTTTCATAAATAATACAGAATCTTGGTGCTTTGATCACTGTCCACCAGTACTATTGAGCTCATATACTGTTTCTTCTACACTTGCCTGATATCTCCCTCCTAAGCTTCGCTTTCCTTATAATGACCTCGTAAGTGGTTGACATCGAAGGACACTTGGCTTAGACCTCCTGATAGACTTATTAGGGGTTACATTGTATTACAACTTTCTGTACCACCACATGGAAGGCAGAGATCCCAGGAGTCAGATGACTTGGCTCAAACATCAGGAATCTGAGAGAGGCGGACTGATGGAAAGGTTTTCTTGTGTTCCTCTGGGTTCTCTCCATTGAATACTTGCCCTAAATTAGGCCACTAGACATCACCAAGCTTGGGTTTTGTCATTCCCGCCTCTTATAGAAATGCCTTCAGAGATTTAAGACCTGATCTTAGCATGCTTAGCTTTTATAAATGGTCAGTGTTAGAAAATTCCATTTACAAAACTTTTTCTGCATCTTTTATGAAGACAACAGGCATTGTCTTCTGTCTTACCTCTTGTAGTTGAGTGATGTCTGACTCTTCATGACCCCGTCTGGGATTTTCTTTGCCAAGATACTGCAGTAGTTTATCATTGCCTTCTCCTGCTCATTTTACTGATGAGGAAATTGAGGCAAACAGGGCTAAGTGACTTGCCCAGGGTCACGTAGCTAGTAAGTGTCTGAGGTTTGATTTGAATTCAGGAAGAAAAGTCTTCCTGATTCTATGCCTATACCAAGGATGGGGAACCTGCAGCCTCGAGGCCACATGTGGTCCTCTAGGTCCTCAAGTGCAGCCCTTTGACTAAATCCAAACTTCACAGAACAAATCCCTTAATAAAAGGATTTGTTCTGTAAAACTTGGACTCAGTCAAAAGGCCACACCCAAGGACCTAGAAGGTAAAATGTGGCCTCGAGGTCACAGCTTCCCCACCCCTGGCCAAGACTCTATCCACTGCAGCTCCTAGCTGCCTTTCCTGGGGCCTCTGTTATAAACATGCATACCATGAACTCCTCTTTGGATCCAGTGACTAGGCTAGTCCCTCTACCTGGAGAGCTCCTTTCCCATCTCTGCCTTTTGACACCCTAAGGTCCTGGTCACATAATAGCGTAATACTGTAAGAGTATCTATAATAACCTTCCATAAAGGGTATTGTACTGCAAAGAAAATTGGATTTAGAATTAGGAAGCATGATTTTCCTAGGTTTAAGTCCCAGCTCTACTTCCCACTGCCTATGTGACCTTTGCCACATCACAATCTGTCTCGGCCTGTTTCCTCATATATCACAGGAGATGATATTAAAAGGAAAATTTGTTGTTCAGGCTTTCACCCTCGTTTGTGAGGCAAAAATCAAGACAGAGAGAATTAAAAGAGTTTATTAAAAGATAGCAGCCTAAGGTAGCAACACATTGTTAGGCTGATCACTGGAGATTAGCAAGGGATTCAAGATGGAGCTAGCTTTTACTGACAGCTTTCATAATGAGATAAAGACAATTCAGATAGGCCCAAGTCAGCAAAAGGGGATGGGCTATCACATCTCAGTTCCTCCCAAATTGTCTGTATCTGATGTTTATCAAGTGCAAACATCACAGGTAAGGGTACCTGATGACTATCAAGTAATTCAAAAACCAGGGCCTAGGTAACACTTTCTCCACCAGAACCTCCCTCAATAGAGCTTCCCCCAACACCAATTTATAAACCAGACTGAAAACAATAGCCCACTGAGTCAGCATAACTTTCAGTAATAGGGCTGGATGATCTCCAAAGTCCCTTCTGGCTCTGAATGCATTGAGTCCCCAAAGCTGGAAGGGTCTTTTCCACCTCTGACCTCTCGGCTCTGTAGGTATACAGAATTCTAATTGCCTTCTCACTTATCTATGCACACGACTTTTTGAATCTGAACTTTTCATTCCATTGGTTTGAGATATTCCCAGGGAAGAATCTTTCACTACTAATACAGGTTAGAATTTGCACTGTTGGGGGTGGGGGGGG
>CM053623.1:404191708-404216450 GCA_028646595.1 Phalanger gymnotis
AAAAAAAATTAAACTTACTCCATCTCTATCTACAACCCCAAGGTACTGTTGTAACTTCCTGAGTATGATCCTTCTTCTGCCTCTAATGTTATAGGATTTTCAGTGGCAGATATAGTTACTTAAAAAGAAATCATTTTATTAATCCACACAGGAAAAACCAAATGGATGAAGAATCCAAATGGTTCAGATTATGACATAGAGTCATATTGATAGCTCACTGGCTGTATCATGGATAGGCTGTAAAAATAGAAGTGATCTGGGCCCAGAGATGATAGGATTGGATTTCATTTGGAGAATTGTGAAGTATTTCTAATGATCTCAATCTGCAAATGTCTATATCTTTGGCATTCTCTCTCTGATTCCTATGTCAATTAATAATGATGATGATAGTGGTAATGATAACTAACATTTATATGGTGCTTACTATGTGTGCTAAGTGCTTGACAATTATTATTTTATTTAATACTCACAACAACCCTGGGAGATAGGTACCATAATTATTCCCATTTTACAGCTGAGGAAACTGGGGCAAACAGAAGTCATGTGGCTTTCCCAGAGTCACACAGCTAGGAAGTATCTGAAACTGGTTTGGAACTCAGGTCTTCCTGATTCCAAGCCCAGAACCATCACACCACTATTCATTACGCCAGTGTCCATTTTACCACTCAGCTGCTCCTGTAGGTCATGGAGCACAAAATCTGAAAAGAATCCAAATGGCAGGGGCCCAAAAGAACAATTAAAAGAAATGTATAGTGAATGTAAATAGGCTGTAATATATTACAGATGGTGACTTGAGAATAAGAATCCAGGCAGTGCCTGATCAAAACAGAAAGTGGGCTAATGATGTAGCAAGAATGAGATATGGCAATGGATGAGGTATACATCCATCTCAGTATTCATTTCATGGATATTCATGAAATGCTGGAAAGGCATTGGGTAGCTCATCCATGAAGAATGAGCACTCGATCATCAGTGGTCATTCTCTTGGTCACTAGCCTGGTCAACTAGATCCTTAGATCATCATCTTGTAACACCATAGCCAAGCTTTATAATATGAACATATTTATATGTATTTATAGATTTTATAAATATATATATTTATGTTTATGTACGAATGTAATAAAATTATATAAATAGAAATAGAAATGTTTTTTTTTCTATTCATGCCCCTCTTGAAAGCAAGGAGAACACTCAGTCAGCATCACAGACCCTGCCCAGCGTGTTGCTCCTCAGACCCTAGCCTTGGCATAGGGCCAGTATGGCCACCTGAACTTCTCCACCTTAGCACAGCTGTGACACTTTTTCACACCTTGAGGTTTGGGAGAGAGAAGTATTTTGTAACCATAAAATGTTATATGAATTTAGAAGGCTGCAGCTATCTATAAGTATTATAAACCCCCGAGATCCCAGGGAAGATGACCAAAAATGATTGTATTCTACCATGTGGCAATGGCCAATCAAGTAGATTGGCCTAATATTTATTGAGGATACTATTCTCCCAATAATTATTATGTGCTGAAGTCATTCATTTAGTCCTGATCAGATCCTGGTTCTATCATTCTAAGAACAGAGAAGTCTCCCTGCAGAGAATACTGACACTTTAAAAGGTATCATGAAGATACACAAAGAGCTGATATTCCCATGTGTCAACCGCCCTTAACTGGGTTTGGAGAGACTTCCACCATGACAGTTTCCTTCTGCTTCCTAACACAGTGATGTCTCTTTTGAAGGCAACAGCAGCAGGTTTCTAATTCAAGGTTCAGTAGCTTGCAAAGATGGCACCTCTCCAGAGGGTTCCTCCAGAAATCAAATGCTTTGCTGAAGCAACAGAAGTGGTGGCCCGGTTCCCATCTGACACTGCTGGCTCATCATTTGTCAGAGATGACAAGTGGAACAAAATAAAGGGACTTCAAATTATGATCATTTCTTTCAAACCGATAGCTACATTATAATGATGTTTTTCTTTGTCTGAGATATTCACTGTCAGGATAATTCCTGCTTTGAGGGGATGTATCTAAAGCACTTCATTTGGAGTCAGACAGCCTGGATTTCTAGACCTTTGGGAGACTCTCTGAGAAATTTCCACTGTGCCTTGAGTAATGAAAGTTGTCACGAAGCTGAATGATTCCCTCCCCACTTCTTCCCAGGTCCACTATAACCATGATTCTTAAGAGAAGCACACAATGCAAACGATGCTGGAATATTCTAGCAAAATAGCTGTGGTATTGTCAGCCATAGTATTCTATCAGAGCTGATGTGGGAGGATAGAGTGAAGAAGGAACCAGGTAAGGATCTTTTATTGAAGAAAAAAAAATTTTGAAGCACATACTATGGGAATGCTAGGAGCTGCAGTGGAGTGGAATGCTGGGCCTGAAGACAGGAAGATATGAGTTCAAATCCAGCTTCAGACACTTACTAGCTGTGTGATCTTGGGCAAATCATTTAACCTCTGTGTGCCTTTAGTTGTAAAATGAGGATAATAAAAACACTTATCTTTCCAGTATCAAATGAGATAATATCTGTAAAACCATTTTGCACAGTGCATAGCACATAGTAAGCACAGTGTAAATGCTAGCTAACATCGTCATCATCATCATCATCATCATCATCGTCATCGTCCCCACTGTATGTAACTCACTATTTGAAGCTAGGAAGAAACAAAGAAAAGACCAACAAGGTCCCTGTACCAACCTATGATCAGGTAATCAGAACTAAGAGCCCGTAGGTAGGCATCTGGGATGGCACTGTTAGAAGTAGTACATATGATGAGTGCTTCAAAAACATGAAGAAGAAACTGCTATGTGAGGTCCAAGAGGGAAAGATATGCCATCTTGAATGATAAGGAAGTCTTCTTGCAAAAGGTGTGTTTTGAGTTAGGTCATACAGGATGAATGCAGGTAGTCACAGCCCATCAGTACCAATAGGTGAAAATGAGTCTAAGCAGACCCCACCCACAGCAGCAATAGATGTCAGAGCTGGACTGTACTAGGTATACATGGAGCCTAAATAAAAAGACTGGAATTGTGAGGAATGAGGGTTTTTAGCTCTGCAGCTGCCCCTATATCTTCATTCTTTATTTTGATTCTAACTGGTTCTGAATCTCAGCTCTAACGGTTTCCTGTCAGATATTGGAGTTCCATCCCACAAAAGAGTCATATCCGTGTACAAGAGGGTCAGTCATTTTATAGGGCTGGAAGACCAGATCTCATGTCATCACACCTGATTGACCTCTCACCTCTGATGTCTCAGTCTGGTGAGTGTCATTTAAGCTAGAAAGTTGGCCCTATCCAAGAAGGGAGGCTGTGTTGATTAAGGAGCCCTACAAAAGGTGCCAGATGGAGGAAGCAGGAAGGTTGAGATATTTCCAGAGTAATTGTGAGGATCAAATTAGAAAATATTTGTAATGTACTTAGCATAGTGACTGGCACGTAGTAGGCAGTATATAAATGCTTCTTCTTTCCTCTACCATCCCAAGTTATATAGCAAATGTTTATTGAGTAGATGGAGGAATAAATGCATGAATGTGTTAACAAATTAGTAAGTGGACTATTGGTGTACGCGCATTTTTCTAGCTGTGCTTGAGTATTGACTTGCATATACTGTGGAAGAGAAGCCCAGAATTTAATTGAATTTCTTTATTGCCTGTCCCTGAGCCTTGGGGACTTAAAGGAGAATGAAGAAGAGCAATTCGAACCATAAATCACAGTGGGCAGAGGGGCAGCAACATTGGAAATAGCCCAAGCATTTGAATGGGCAATTCTAAAAGCTTGTTCTCCATTCTTGTCCTGTTTCTGTCACAGGTCAGAGGTGTAAAAGGAGTCTTCCTGGCCAATCAAAAGATTGATGGAAAAGTCACAACACTGATAACTTACAACAAAGGCCGAGACTGGGATTATCTGACTCCCCCTGCCACTGATATGAATGGCAAACCCACCAGCTGCAAACCTGTAAGTGCTCCTGGGTCATTATTTGTTTGTTCTGTCCACTGTGTTATCGTGGGTGACCCAGGATTGCCTCAGTGCGTATCCCTACTTCCAGCTCAGATCTTCTTCCCTCTATACTTTCTTATCCGGAGCCATTCTTACCCATGATTTTCCAAAAGTATGTCCAATGCACTGGAGGCCATCCTCTGGTCTCATAGCACCTCTTCACCTACTGAATTCTTACCCATGCTTTAAAGATCGACTGAGTCACCACCTCTTCCAAGGAGCTTTCCCTGATATCATCATAGTTTTTGCAGCTCTTTAAAGTTCTTGGGATAGTGAGTGAGTTCATAAAGATGCCCTCTGGTCCAGCCTCCTTATTCTTCAAATATGGAAGATACAGCCCACAAAGATAAGTGTTCTTTGAGATGTGATAGAGATCTATCCCTTGACTTACCCACCTACCATTTACTCATTCCCACAGGCACCTCTCCTTCTGGCCACGTGTCAGAGTCAGAACTTGAACGTAGAATTCTTAGGCTGGTTTTCTGTCTACTCTAACAGGATGCCACTCATAAGTAACAATACCAGGTAGCATACAGTAAGTGGGAGAAGCCTTCATACTGCAATGGAAAGCATGTGGAGAGCAGATAGGTCTGATAGAAGTAAGTAAATAAGTAAGACAGTGCTTATCCCCTTCCCAACTACCAGCTCTGTCCGTCACTGACTGGCTACACAGGACCTTGACAAGTAATTTTTTCTCTTTGTTTCACTTTACATTTCTGCAAAATGATGAGAAGAAGGTATCCATATTCTGAGATCTTTTCTAGCCTTGGGTCTATGACCCTAGTGTTACCAAGTCACTTCTCTTCTATGTGCCTCAGTTTACCCTTCTGCAAAATGACAGGAAGAAGGTATCTATGTTCTGAGATCCTTTCTAGCCCATGTTCCCTTCTATGTACTTCAGTTTCCTCTTTTGTGAAATATGGACTGTAATTTCACTTCAAGTTCTAAAAGGCTAGGACTGTGACAAATGAGAGATAGCCACTAAAGGAATATAATGGTTCTAGTGTTTAACTTTTGAGTCAATTTCCCCATCAAAAACCATAGAAATTTAGTGCTATAGGAATTTAGAAGAGGGTATGCTCATTTACAGGCAGCCATGTGACTCAATGGATAGAATGCCAGGCCTGGAGTCAGGAAGACCTGAGTTCAAATCTGGCCTTAGACACTTCCTAGCTGTGTGACCCTAGGCAAGTCACTTAATCCTGTTTGCCTCAGTTTTGTCATCTATAAAATGAGGTGGAGAAGGAAATAGCAAACCACTCCAGTATCTTTGCCAAGAAAATCTCAAATGGGGTCATGAAGAGTTAGACACAACTGAACGACAACAAATGTTCATTTACAAGCCAGATGGGTCAGAGCAGGGGGCTTCATGGAAAATGGGGCATTTGTGCCAGTCTTTGAGTAAATGAAGCTCTCTTTTTCATAGAGTATAGTCAATAGGCAGTTGCAGTTAGTCTCAAAAATTGCTAAATTCTATTAGCGTCTTAATGAAGATTTAAAAAACTGCATGTGGCCGTCTCTGGCTGACATATGCATTCTGGAACTGCCATTTAACCTCTGTGTCAGTTTCCCCATTGAGAACCACAGGCTAATAACATCTGCCTCTTTACACTGAAAATTAATTATTTCCTATTTGCTAAAAATCAAAAGCTGCTCCAAGAACACAGATGCTACAAAGGGGCTACTATTACTGTTTATTATTATTATTATTATGGAAGTGAAACCATATGAGTCTGCCAAAGCAAGTTTTTGCTAAGAATAGAATTTGTCTATGCAAAAAAAATTTGTCTGCAATTATACAGCCCACTGAGGAGAGAATCTTTGAAAGATTTATGTCCTTGCCTTAAGATAATAAAAATAGGAGAAAATTGGTGAAGTGTGTCATCCAACTAAGGTATATGGGGAGTCAAATTGAGCACAAAAAAAATGTTATAATGTACATGAAAAATAAATTGAGCACAAGGGATATAAAATAGAAATTAAGCAGCAGCTACTGGGCCCATATTGGCATAATGGATGTTTTCACTGAGGGCAGAAACAACATGGTGAAGGAACGTGGTGAGATTTCAATCAAAGAATCTCTTGGTTAGAAGGGACCTCAGAGGTCAGCTAGAACAATTCCCATCAGTACGGGAATCCCTCTCATAACATCAATAACAGATAGTCAGCCATGCTCATCTTGAGTACTTCTGATGGTGGGCAACTCGCCACCAATGAAGGAAGCCCATTTCTTTCTTTGACAGCTTTTTCTGGGATAAATATAATTTCCATTAGATGGTGAGAATCTTGAGAGCAGGGACTGGTTTTTTTTTCGTTTTTTGCTTTTTTGTGTTTAGTGCAGTGCCTAACACACAGTAGGCTCTTGATAAATGCTGGTTGACTGTATATTGTCTGGAATCAGTTGATATGGAAGCAGCATGGAATAAGAGCAGTATAAGGTCTGGAGGCAGAAGGCCTGGCTTCATATCCTCACTCAGGTTTACCTCGCTTTGTGACTTAGTGCATGTTAGTTACTTTTTCTGGGTCTTAGTTTACCAATCTGTAGGATGGCAATCACAAAGTTAGAGCTCAAAAGGACTTTAGAGGCTACCTACTCCAACCCCACATTTTTTTTAACCAAAGAGGAAATGGAGGACAAGGAGAGTAGTTGACTTACTCAAGGTCACAAAGGGACTAAATAATAGAGTCAGGATTCAAACCCAGGTCTTCTGACTCAAAATCTAATATATTTTCCCTGGTATCATGGCACCAAACAATACTTACTTTACCAACCCTGCAGGATTATTTTGAAGATCGAACACCATAATATTTGTAAAGCACCTTGTAAAATGTGAAACTATAGAAATGACAGCTATTATCATTACTTAAATTCAGAGGGAAAACCCATTTGGTGAATTCATCCTCAAAAACAAAACGTAAAACTTGACCCCTTGGAGTTTTGTGTGCCATGGTGGAAAAAGCACTACTGGTTTGGGAGCAGGGCAAATTGAGTTCTAGTCTCAGCTTTATCATTAATAGGCTGCTTCCCCTGAATGAGTCATCACATCCCTTTTCCGAACTTCAATTTCCTCAACAAGAGGATCTAGACAACCCATTCTAACCCTCCTAGTCTGTGATTTTGTCACTATTGGGATTAGGGGGAATGGTGGGCATCCTATTTCAAATGGTGGTAGAAAGTCTGTGCTGAAATTTTCCTACCAACAGCATTTAGTTTTATAATGTAATGGTTTGTAGTGAGTTTTAGATATGTAAAAAGCACTTGCATATACATCATTCCATTTGATCCCCAAGTTGACCCCATGAAGTAGATGAAGATGATGATGATAATGTGTTCTTTATTTGTATAACATTTCACAATTTACAAAGAGCTTTCCAGAGAAAGGTCCATGAATTATGCTGTGAGAAATTTGACAAGGCAAAAATCATCTTCAGCTTCTGGGGAGTGTTAGGAAGTGGAGGTATTGATTTCAGGGTCATTTTCATAGAAGAGATCATTGAATCAAGTCTGTACACCATAGGCCGGTGCACTCGATTTTAATTCCTGAAAAAAATCTGAAATGCATTATTAAAGGAATGGTCAGTGAAAATAAAGAAAAGGAAAATTATTTCGAAGTGCCAAAAGGTTTTGTCAAAAGTAAATTATTCAAGATTAACCCTATTCCTTTTTTTGACAGGGTTACTACATTAGGGAATGTTGTAAACAGAGTTTACCTATATTATAGCAAAGCATTTGGCATTTCTCTTATGGTATGTTTGTGGACAGAATGAACAGATGTGGGCTGGAAAATGGTCCTCCAAGGGGGATTCAGAACAGGTTTGTTCCAGTTATGTTGACTGATTCTAGTGTTTATTCACTAGCTAAGTTCTACTAGGGCATCTTAATGAGTACTCAGACACGGTTCATGAATATTTAACCATGATACCAGCAGACTTCATCTCAAGACCCTGAGCAGTTTATGTGTATCTAACAAGAACTGAAGAGATTCAGAGATCAGTTCAATATTAGGGCATGTTGATGGTCCAGCTCATGTGAGGAGCTTACATGGTTCTATTGATTTTCCCAGTCTCTGGTGTCTCCATATCCACCATCAGCAATCTTTTTCTTAACTAGAAATTCTCATAGTTTCCTTCTTTTCTTCTCTAGACACTTTAATGAGAACTTAGACACAGCACGTTAATATTTAATCATACTATCCTTCCTCCCCCCAGGACCCCAAGTGAAGAGATGGGAGGGGAGGAGGCAAGGGCTACTCTGCTTTCCCTTCATTCTGTTGGGGGCTAAGGCAGTAAGAGAATTGCTTCTCCAAATCTCTCCGACCTTCTGATTGAACCTGTAAACAAGCCACAGCTACAGACAGATGTGCCAAATTAATGAGTTTGAAGAGATGGCATGTTTTCTAACATCAGATACCTACAGATTCTTAAATAGAGGGAGAGAGAAGACCTAGGACCCCTCCTGTAATGTCACTGCACCATGCTTCTGCTGGATCTTGATATCTCTGTCACTGAACTGGGGATATCAATATTTGCTCTGGACTGGAGAATTTGTGTGTTGTATGATCCAACTTGTAGGGAAAAGAATGCAATTTTCTCATAGGATTCCTGATGCCCATAATGTCTTCTAACACATTTCTGCCATCTTTTTAGACTTAGTTCTATTACTGCTCTTCTGGAAAGCCTTGCCTGATTTCCTCACTTCCAGAATCCTAGACTCCATTTCTCTCTCCTATAAAATCTCATAGTCATTTCTTCATCTCTCATGCACACAAATACATTGAAACAGTTTAGACAATCATTCAAAACAAACATTTAATAAATACTTCTTATTGCCAGACCCTGTGCTAGGCACTGTGGATACAGATAAAAAAATGATACTGTGCCTGTCCTCAAGGAACTTACATTCTGTCAGAGGAGACAACATATACTTATAAAATGAATGAAAAATAAAATTTATTAAGCATTTATTATATACAGAATATTGCTCAAAGTGCCAGGGATACATGCAGAAAAGCAAGACAGGCCAGGCTATCATGGAGCTCATTTTCTTACAGGGGAAATGCAAGTCAGACAGATGGGTTCTATGGTCTTTGGGGGTGCAGCAGCAAAGTAGATAGTAATGTATCTTCCATAACATCATTTTCACTCATGAAATCATGTCTACTTCGGTACCGAACCATTTGACTGTGCCAAAGACTTTGGTGGTGGGAATTTTCCTTTCCTCAATAGCTGTGACTATATCACCCACCCAAGCAGATGCCAAGCTGCGCATCCCCAGGAGTCCCTTACCCAGGGTGATAGCTATGGGGGCTAGGCTGGAAGCAGGAAGAGTGATAGAGGAAAAGAGGGGGTTTCTGCTATTGCAAATGAGATAGTAAGTATAAAGCATTTTTCAAACCTCAAAAATCTGTATAAATGCTAGCTATTATTATTTGCATAGTAGATGCACAATAAACATTTTATCTTTGTATGCATCCTACTGTACCTCCACCCACTATGCTCTGAGCTGCTGAAGAATAAGGGACTGGTCTCATTCACCTTTGTCTCTCACTCAGGTACTACTAGCCTGTACTAAATTTTAAATGTGGAATTGAATCAGCATTCATGATTCTCTTTCAAAAAATGATGATTTCATCGGTGGATGCAGGTACAGCCCCCTAACCCCACCTCAAACTGCATTAGACCTATAATTTTAGGGACATTAAAGGCCTTTGGCAAAGTAAGTCTACTAGCTCACCTGAAATCCCTTATATCAACACTAAGTCATTGTTTCCAGGAGGTGCAATTAAAATATTTTGCCTCAAAGGACAGAACTAAGATGATATTGGCAGTAGGGACAGGGTATATGCAAAGGGTGGGCAAAAATCTGCTCAGTATTGGGGAAAACGTCCTAATAATGAGATACACATGAGAGTGGAATGCAGTAACTTGGGAAGTAGTGAGTTCCCCATTAATGAATGTCTTCAAGCAAAGAGTCTTGCTTTTGTGTCTCTTCAGGTTCTGAGATTCCATACCTCAAAGAATCCATGATTTCATCAAGGCAGACCGTTGATTTAGATCGCAAGCCCTGTATGATACCATAGCCAATGAGAATTGTCCAAAACTAAAAAACTGATCTCGACACATCCCAGCAAGTCATGATAGATGACCTTCCGGAGAACCTGCCTAGTTTGGTAGGACGCTGCAGGGATGGATTTTAGCTGGTGTAGCCTTTGAGAACCAGAATCCCTTCTACCCCACAAGGAGAGAATTGAAATAGAATCCAAGTGAAATTCCAACATTCTCTAAAATGCAAATACATTCTCAGAAAGGCAGCACATTAAAACATCCTCAGCTATCAGCAAATTAGTAGAGAGCAGGGCCATGATTTAACAGAGTAGGAAATAAGGGATAAGACCAGTCCAGCGCACAGAGCAGTACCAAGGAGTGTAGACCCAGTGTGGGCTACAAGTATGGGAAGAGAAGGTGGCTATTAGTGGGTAGCATCAGGACCCTGTGTGCCTAGGGAGAGAAGAAAGGGCAACAGAAAGGGAGGTGTGTGTGTGTGAGCTCCTGAAGACTAGAGATTTTTGCCTAGGGCTTTCCCTGACCTTTGTATGGTGAAAGGGCCCAGTAGTGTAATAATTACAGGAGACAGAATGTTAGTAATTATTCTACGCTTGGGTAGTAAATCAAACTTACCAAGATTAAATACTCCCATAGCAGTCCAGCAAATGATACCCTGATTTATAGGGTCAGAGTGGGGGAAACTAGGCCATATATCATCTTCCCCACAGAGAAGGTATTGGTGCTGCTTTGAGTCTTTATCCAATACCAACTCCACACAAAATCCTGTGCGAGATTCTTTCTCAGGTTCATAGCTTTTCAAGCTGGAAGAAGCCTTAGAGACACGAAAATAGATGCCATTTATTTGGTGGAGGATGAAAGTAAGTCCCAGAAAGGGTAAGTAACTTGCCCAAGGTTGTACAGAAGGCAAAGCAGGACTTTCATCTCAGATTCAGTAGCAGAGGCAGGATTTTATTCCTTTTCAGAGCCAGAATGCCTCCAGCCTTCAAAGCACTTAAAATCTAGGAAGAGAGATAAGCCATAGACATAGGCTCCAGTGCAAAATATAGCAGAGTAAGAGATATTGGAGTAGGGCACATAAAGTAGTATAAGAGTTTAGGTGAGGGAGAGACCACTGCTGAATGGATAAAGGAAATTGAGTTGGTCTTTGGACAATGAGCAAGATTTCAACAATGGAGATGGGAGAGAAAGAGGTAGTAGAGTGAGCAAGGGGTGAGACTCCAGGCACAAAAAGGGAAAGCACAGAAGTAGAAAAGTGGGAGATGTGTTCAGTAGAAGTTAGGCTGAACTGTCAGTCTGGCAAAGAGCAATTGTGTACAGTAGAGATGAGGTGCCAAACATAGGGCTCCCAGCATTGCAGACCACACAACATGGAGTAGCGCCATGTATTATGTGTTTTCTAAGTCAACACGTAGCCTTAGGGATCCTTATGTAAAGTTTAGTGGTCCTGGTTTCTATGTTAATTTGACACCAGTGAAGTAGAGTATAGGCACATTGTGGAAGACCTAAAATACTGAGCTGACAAATTTGGACTTCATCCCATAAGCAATTGGGGTCCCTAGGGAAAGGGATTTTGAGCAAGGAAGCAACATAGCTAAAGACCGTGGAGTAGTGGAAAGAGCCTTGAGTCAGGAATCAGTAGATGCATTCAGATCCCTCTTCTCCCAATCACTAGCTATGAGATTTTACACAAATAATTTATCCTGGGAGAGCCTTAGTTTCCTAATCTGCAAATATAAGGTCTAGTATATCTAGGTTGTTTTTTTTTTCAGACAATGTCTTCTGTTTCCTTAGCTGAATTTTTTTATAAATATTAAGGCCCATTTAATGAATAAGTTATATAAAGTATTTTGTACTTCTCACAGGAAAGATAATATATCAATGTAAAATGATACCAAGATAGAAATAGTATTGAGAACGAAAGCCAACTGAAAACTCTGACATTCCAATTTAGTAATAATCACCTCCAATAGGGACTGAATTTCAAGTGAAAGCCACCTTTCATTATTCAGCATCTGTATAAAAGCATTTTGTTGTATTGGAATGAACCCTAAGGTTGGGGTCAATTGACCTCAGCTTAAAACCTGCCTCTGCTACTAATAACTAGCATTTATGTAGCACTCTAAGGTTTGCAAAGTAGTTTATATAATGATCTCTAAGAAAGTCACGTTCCTATACTCTAGGCCTCAGTTTCTCAATCTGTGAAATAAGAATGTCAAACTAAGTGATAAACTCTAAAGTTTCCTTTCCACTAAAATGTTTCCTAATGTCTTTTCTAGATCTAATTTTGTCTATGTTTGAAAGACTCTTTGAGCTCTGACATTCTAAATGCAAAGGTCCCTTTCTGGTACAGGTTAGATATGTAGATGCTGTGGTCCCTTCCCACTCTGAGATTCTATGAATCTGTGATTGTATTTTTCAGGCTTATCGGAGAGTCTCTTAAATGTTAACTTCATCATTTTCTCCTTAAGCAGCCTCACTATTAATGCCATCTGGTGACTTTTGCTTTATTCATGAGCAATGTTAATGATTAGGCCTATACAACAAATTACTTATTAGTCAGTTTGGGAATTGTTCAGACCTCTCCTCTCTCCTTATTTCCACTCCCTGCTTCCATGTCATATCTTTAGCATAGGAAGATGGAGGGGATGTGATGAACCAAGGTGGGTGGGGTATGCTAGCACACTTGACCCATGGGATCTCTTACCTTTAGTATCTCCCCCAGAGGTTAGATAGTGAATGAGATACAGTGGAACTCAAAAATCAATCCTGGAAGGTGAGACAAAATATATAATCAATGAGCATTTATTAAGTACATGCTAGGTTCCAGGCACTTTGCTAGGCTCTGGGGAATACAAAGACAAAAGTGAATCTGCCCTAAAGGAGCTGACATTTACGCATGTGAAAATATCACTAATGATACAAGGCAACATAGGATGAGCTGAATAAGTGGTAGAGATAGTAAGTTCTATTAGGTTCAGGAGGAGCTATAGAATTTTAGAGCTGGAAGGGACCTTAGGACATAGAATGACTGAACTAGAAAAGACTTCAGAACCCATCAGTTTCAACCTCTTCTTGAATAGGAATCCCCTCTGCAATATTCTCCCAAAGTACTAATCTAAACTCAGACCTCCAAGGAGAGAAAACTCTCTACCTCTTGAGACATTTATTCCACTTTTAGATAACTCTAATTATTAGTAAATTATTTTTCCTAGTTCTTCCCTCTAGGGTTAAGAATAAGAGAATTCATTTCCCACAAGACAGCCCTTCAAATACTTAAAGACAACTATCATGCTCCCCAATGTCTCCTCCAGGCACAAAACCTCGGTTCTGTTAACCAGTCCCCTCCTCTCAGTAAAATGCATATCAGCTTGTTAATAATTCTTAATATAGTACTGCAGATATAGTTTGATCTTATACGGAAGGGACCTGAGAACATGGAATGTAAGAGCTGGAAGGGACTTTAGAACATAGGATGTTACAGCTGGAAGGGACCTTGGAACACAGGATGTTAAGCTGGAAGGGTCCTTGGAACATAGGATGTTAGAGCTGGAAGGACTTTAGAGCATTGAATCTAGAATGTTGGAGCTGGCTAAGCTTTAAAGATTATTGAGCACCACCTCATTTTACATTTCAAGTCAGGCTGGTCAGGGGGAGGCTTGGTTGGGGAGGTGGGGGCTGATCTCTATCTTAGAGAATAGATAAAATTGAGGAGAACTGGCATTCCTGGCTTTGGGGCGGGAGGGTGTGTAGAATGATAGCACTGTGAGCAAGGGTGATACAGTAAGGCACATTGGGAAAATAAATGAGTAAAGCATTTGGTCTAGAGTATTAATCTGTGGTCTACAGCTTCCAAAGCGATCCATGAGTAAATTTCAGGAAGTTGGTGAACTTATATGGGAAAAAATGCATCTTTATTTTCACTAATTACTAACTCAAATTTAGCATTTTCTTCAGTTTTTAATTTAAAAAACAAGAAACAAAACCTCTTTGAGAAGGGGTTTATAGGCCTCATCAGAATTTCAAAGTGATCTAAGACATAAGAAATATTAACAGATTAGAATATGTGAAAGGGTATATAGTGGGTGATAAGGTTCCACCAGATTGTAGGGGATCTTGACAAGCTAAGTGATTTGGATTTGATGGTGTTGACAAAGGGACCTGGAGGCCTTGAAATCAGTAGATCTTGGTTCTAATCCCTGATTTGCCATTCACTATGGGATGACCTTGGACAAGGCATTCCCTGTATTTGGGCCTTAGTTTCTCATTCATTGGATAAAGAGGGTGAATTTGATAATCAGTAAAAAGCCTTCCAGCTCTCAAAATCTGATTCTTATGATATAATTATTCACAGCTGGTAGAAGGTTCTGATGGAAGATGGGAACAGAATACCATTTCTGGATTGCTACATTATCACCTATTTATCCCTATTTTCTTTGTCCTCCCTGATCATGAATACTTGAGAGTTGCTTCAATTCAGCTCCTCGCTCTCAGAGGTAGTTAATCATTTTTTAATGCTGTACTTCTGGGCTGTTGAGCTGTATCCAATTTTGGAGTCTGACACTTTGGAAGGCCTTGCTATGTTCCTCTCCACTGTGGAGGAAACAGTGGGATACCCTTAATCATCAGAACTCAGAAATTGGAAACAGCTCCAACAGCCCAAGAGTAACCATGCAGCTGGATCGAAAGACACAAGGAAATACTTAGAGAATAGGGCTTCATTTTGTTCTGTAAGGCATCAAAGATATTCTTTCCAACTTTGGATAAATGGAGAAGTGTTTGAAGGGAATTTTTTTTTCCTTTACGTATTATTTTTTCTTTAACGAGAAACTTATATTCACACTCAAATATACAGGCTAAATTCTGTTAGTTGGTTATTTAATCAATTGTAGCTCCCCTGACTGGCACTTTTCAGCCTCTCTGGTACAATTGATAATTGTTCATAATGATGACCCTGAGGCGATTCAAGATTTTGAAATGCCTTCTCAATCATCGGAGAAAGATTCAATTACATTTGATGTCATATGGTGCCAAGTATATTTTATTACATCCCAATTCTTTGAAAATTGGGTGTATGGTGTGGTGGCAAACATGCCGAGTCAGAAGACCTAGCTTCAAGTTTTTATTCTGCCACATATTAGCTGGGTTACCTTTTAAAAAATCACTCTAGGCCTTTAGGCCTCTGTTTACTCATATGTAAAAACTAGGGTTATCCTCTCTGCCAACTGCACTGGGCTCTTAGGAGGGTCAAATAAAATATGTTAATAAATATGTCACATATATAGAGTGCATTGTAAACTTTTATTTTTGCCTCTTATTAGCAAAAACTGCAAATAGAAGCTATTGCAACTAGTATGTTTCTATTTCTAGATTTAAAGGATTTAGAATTAGATCTCCAAGGTCATCTAGCTCAGCTACCTCAATTTATATGCCTTTAAAATATTAAAATATTAAATAAGTAATGATAAACAATTTACTGAGATAATTATGTCAATTGTAATTAATAAGTACCCCGCTAATTAATTATGATATTCCACTTCTGAAACATAAAAAATTCCTAGTTAAATGACTAGTTGAAGTAAAATAGTAACAATTTTTATTTCAGCAGCGCTTTCAGGCTTATAGAGCACTAACTTCCTAGCATCATAACAGGTAGAATAGAAGAAGCATTATTTGAATTCATGACATGTAAACATTTTGAGAAATGGTTTCTGGCTAATTAATCACTATTGATCATGCTAACATATAATTAACAAAAGGAGTCAATGACACTCTGGGATGCAAAAGACCCCTCATGGAACCCACTCAATGCTTATATGCCCTTGGAAAGAGTGTGTCACTCTGATTGGTTAATAATTAATGAGAATGAATATCATAATGAGAGGTGGATCTGTTCTAAAGAAGGGCTGGGATGTGACTTTGATTAAGTCATTTACTTCCAAATCACACCCAGCCTTGGATAATGTAGACAAAGTATCTACAACACCACCACCACCACCACCACCACCAGCAGCACCACCACCCCTCCCCAGACCTGCCTCAGTGGAACACAATGGGCTGGAATTCACCTTAGATTAAATTCTTTATAAAGTTTTCTAGTTGGGTGGAGCAGCAACTCCACCTAGATAAAATCCTCTAAGTGGGGTAAATTTGGGGGGAAGGTCAGGAATCTCTCTAATAATTTGTTATTTAATAATCATTTCTCTCAAATTTTAAAGATGCCATAGATAAGTAGAGATGAATATGCTGAAAAAAAGAGAGGGAGAAGGAAGGAAAAAGAGAGAGAGACAGAGAGAGAGACAGAGACAGAGAGACAGAGAGAGACAGAGACAGAGAGAGACAGAGACAGAGAGAGACAGAGACAGAGAGAGCGTGGGGGGAGATGAACAAATGGATACAGATCTAGATGAGCTCCTGGAATTTTGAAAGAGTATCATCTGAGGTTAACAAGGAGAAATTTCCCTGAGGTAGGCATTTCTCTGTGTTTCTTCTGAGTATGGTAATAATCAGGAAAGCAACTAGGAAGATATTTGCATAAGCTTCCCCTGGGTATCCAGTGTCCTGTGGCAGTGCTTGGTACTATCCTTAAGGACAGAGGGTCTGCATTCCAGTAAAGCTTGAGTCTGTAATGAGAAGGATTTTTCAGATATATTCCTATATACAATTCTAATGTGATACTTGTTCTGAAGATCCACCCACCACACGAAGGGTATACTTGAGAACCCAGCCAGAGTCTTTTGTTTTTATTTTTCAGATTTATGTCTTTTTCAAAATCTTAATTGTTTAATGAATTCTCTGCATATCCACATCGATGTGTTAAAAGAGTTCTCCATTTTTAATGATCAGAATCATTCGTGTTTTTAATTGTCAGAATTTTGATCTTGGCAATATCCAATAGTTCTGTAGATGAGAATGAACATAGACAGAAGAGGGAGGGAGGGAGGGAGGGAGGGAAGGAAGGAAGGAAGGAAGGAAGGAAGGAAGGAAGGAAGGAAGGAAGGAAGGAAGGAAGGAAGGAAGATAAATGTTATCATTGAAGTGGATACACTAATAAAGATTTCAACCTGTGATATATTTTTGTACTATTTTTTTTCTGGGTTAGAAAAAGAAAGCTCTTCACTCCCTCAGCAGGAAGTAATTGGTTTCACAGAAGGACATGAACACTCATTCTTTGTTATTTGGCTTTCCTGTGAGACCTCAGGCAGATCCCATAAGCTCTCTGTGCTCCCAAGAAATGGGAGCACTGACATGTGGGAACAATCTCTTCCCTTGCTGTACTCTGAGTTTTGTGGATAAGAGTTGGGTTTGGAGACCCTTTGGGAATGCATTTTGTAAATTGAGATTTCAACACAGACTTTTCTGTTTGGACCAGGGCCACTTTCCGCTGTTTTTGGAGTATGCGGGGAGGAAGTTACAAAGGTAGGAGGGTAAGAGAGAGGGAGATCAGGATTGAGAAAAAAGAGAGGAATGCACCAGGAAACTCAGCCTGCCAGTCTGCTGAGTCTACTCTCAAAAAAGAGTGAAGTTTATAACATATTTCTTATTTTTATAATCAATATATGATTTGTCAAACTTTTAACTCATGGCAAGAGTCAGAATAACTTATCTAGTCTTGGAGTCAGGAGAACCCGTGCCCAAGTATTACTTCTGACACATACTAAGTTATATGACTATGGGCAAGTCACTTAAACTCTCTGTGACTCAGTTTCCTCATCTGTAAAATGAAGGGTAGGGGTGGAATGAATGGCTTCTAAGGTACTCTCTAGTTCTCATCAATGATCCTTTCATTTTCTGAAACTCTCAGTGCCCCAGGCAACTGTCTAACACTATAATTGCAGAAGAGTAACTATATTGTTAGAGAGATCATACTCTAACATGTTGCCTTCCCCTGTCCTTATCCTCCCTCCAAAAAATATATCAATAATATATATAATGTGTACATGTGTGTATGTGCATGTGTATATATAGTTACAGTGTATATATACTATATATACTATTAATACGTATGTGTGTGTGCATACATATATATATGTATATATATATATATATATATACATATAAACTTTTGTATCTGTATGTATGTGTGTAAAATAGTAACGATGTGCTCTCTCCATGAGGCTAAGAATAGTGTTCCAGGGTAAGATAAAATGAGAAAATATTACAGTGTGAGTGACAGTAATCTCCCACACTTTAAGACACTGTGATTTCATAAACTATCAGCAATTTAACAAGAATAAATTAACAACAATTTAAACAATAGCCAGCATTCCCTCCAGGCCTTCATGTATTTATAGAATCAGAGGATTTAGAATCAAAAGGGGTGACTTGACCGAAATCTTACAGATAGTAAGTACAAGAACTGGAATTTTAATGCTGGAATTTGAATCCAGGTCCTCTGACTTCAAAACTAATGTTTTTTTTGCATATTACTCATTGCTTTGGGCAGCTAACTAGTACAGTGGATACAGCGCTGGGCCTGAAGTTAACAAGACTTGTATCCCTGAGTTCAATTCTGGCTTTAGACACTTAGTAGCTGTGTGACCCTGGGGCAAGTCACTTAACCCTGTATGCCTCAGTTTCCTCAACAGTAAAATGAACTGGAGAAGGAAATGGAAAACCACTCTATTATCTCTGCTAAGAAAACCCCCAAAATGGTATCATAAAGAGTCAGACATGACTAAAATGACTAAGCAATAATAACTTTGCTGTTAAAAAAGAAAGACAGAAAGAAGGAAGGAAGGAAGGACGGAAGGAAGGAAGGAAAGATGGAAGGAAGGAAGGGAGGAAGGAAAGAAGGAAGGGATGAAGGAAAGAAGGAAGGAAGGAAGGAAGGAAGGAAGGAAGGAAGGAAGGAAGGAAGGAAGGAAGGAAGGAAGGAAGGAAGGAAGGAAGGAAGGAAGGAAAGAAGGAAGGAAGGAAGGAAGGAAGGAAGGAAGGAAGGAAGGAAAGAAAGAAAGAAAGAAAGAAAGAAAGAAAGAAAGAAAGAAAGAAAGAAAGAAAGAAAGAAAGGAGAAAGGAAGAAAGGAGAAAGGAAGAAGGAAGGAAAAAAGAGAAGGAAGGAAGGAAGGAAAAAGGTCTTTCTCATATCCTAATGTTGATGTTTCCTGGCCCCTATGTTTCTGTAACAAGAGAACTAACCCCAGTAGGAAACTCGCAGTTGTATCCAAGAACTTTCGCATCTTAGAAGTGTTACAAACTACATACAGTTTTGTTCTTCATAGAGTGACTAAGAAATGGCCTGTTCAAATATATGAAAGATATTTTTATCTATAAGATCTCTAGGAGAATTTAAATCTAAGAAAAAGGTTGTCAGTGGGTCATTAACCCTCTCTGTATATAAGCAGTAAACTTCATAAGCTCATTAAATGTCAGAACCAAGAAGAAACTTAGGATAAAGAACATAGAATGTCAGAGATGGGAAGACCTTAGGACAAAGAACATAGAATGTTGGAATTAGGAAAGAACTTTGGAAAAAGAATATAGAATGTCCAACCTAGAAGGGACCCTAGAACAGAGAATATAAATGCCTGAGCTAAAAGGGATCTCGGATCATAGTATACTGTCTTAGAGCTGGAATGGACTTCAGAAACTAGAACATAACATTAAAGATAGAAGGAGCCTTAGAGATGATCAAACCCAACCCTTTCATTTCACACATGAGGAGGCCTAGATAAGTTAAGTGGTTTGTCCTACACAGGTTTAGTCCACACAAGTGGGCATAGCCAGGATTCAAACTCAAGTCTTCTTGATTACAAATCCAGTTTATTTTTAAGCAAAATATTGATAGGACATGACTTATACATGAAACCTTTATGGAGTTCTACCTTCAGGATCCCAAAATAATTCTGAAAAATCTTTTCTTAAAAAAAAGCTATGAGGTCCTTCTAAATTCCCTTGATGGTTTTATTTTATTTTATATTTATCAAGGAGTGTTACTGAACAAATTGTTACTGTCAATCTCGCAACACCCACAGATAACTGGGAGTGACCTGGGGAGAAAGATAGATAACAAGTAATAGATCCATCCTCCCCTTCCCCCCTCCATTTCTTTCTTTCTTTCTTTCTTTCTTTCTTTCTTTCTTTCTTTCTTTCTTTCTTTCTTTCTTTCTTTCTTTCTTTCTTTCTTTCTTTCTTTCTTTCTTTCCTTGCTTCCTTTCCTGAGCCTGGCTAGTCTTTTCCTTGCAAGGTGGCATGGGCCTCTCATTTCATCCAGTCAATCCCTAGAGGACCAAAGGCATTTGGGAGGGCACCAACCCATGTAGAAGTTGTTCATTTGAATCCCTTTATTCATGAGAAGAACGTTTAATTCCTCCCCAAAATGAATATCTGACTGCTCTTAATTTTTCCCTTTTGAATGAGACATTGAGAAGGAAGCAGCCCTACAGTATTGGATAAAACACTAGATCTGGAAACAGGAGTCCTCGATTTGGGTCCTGGTTCCACCTTACTATATAAACCTGGGTAAGTCCCTTCAAGTCTCTGGGCCCCAGTTTGCTTATTAGAAAAGAATGGTTCAAAAAATGATTCTACTCTTCCTAACTCACAGTGGTGAGGGCAAATGATAGGATGGTTGCAAAGGCCTTTGTAATCATAAAGAGGGCTGTAAATAAGAGTTGTTTTTCTCATTGCTGTTACACAAAGTCAGCCTCTACAATTTCATCATTGTATCTAACTAATGAGGTGCAGTGGACAGAGTGCTAGGTACTAAGTCATGAAGGCTTGAGTTCAAATCCCACTGAAGACATTTACTAACTTAGAGTTAGTTAGACTTGAGTCCCTGGGCCTCAAGTTTCATCTGTATAATGGGGGGGCGGGGTGTGGACTCACTGGTGTCTAAGGTCCTTCGCAGCTCTCAGTTTGTTATTCTATGAACTTTTAACAGTGGGTTCTCACAGTCAACGCAGATATAGCTTAGGCTCTGTTAAGTTCTTCCATACCGGAAAGGCTTTGAGGATGAGCCAAGCGATGGAGTATGTCTTTTATTTGAAGACCAGCCTAGCTAAGCATAGGGAGGCTCAGCAGCAGAAGACTTGGCCGCCGAGGAATGGATTTTATTTAGCACCAGCAGCTCTTTAAACCATTAACTAAGCTGTGGAGAGATTTTAATCTGCTTTTGTGGAGGGGGCACCCATACCTGATGAAACTGCAAATCACTTAATTGTTGAAGTAGGTGTGTTATCATTATTGTCAACTTCATGGATAGCATGGCAGAGTGGTGAGGGCACTGGGGCTAAGGTCAAGAAATACTTGGGTTCAAACACTGCCTCTGATACTTACTAGCTGTGTGATCATGGGCAAGTGACTGAAACTCTCTCAGCCTCAGTTTTACCATCCCATCTGCAAAATAGTGATGATACCTATAGCATTTACCTCATAATCTTATTTGAGGTTGACATGAGTTTGCTTTGCAACCTTCATAAGCCTATGTAAATGTCAGCTATGGTTTTTCTAGTCATCACCATGTTTAGTATGGCAGCATGATCTTACTCAAAAGTTAAATCTTTTCTTTTCCTTTCTTCTCCTCCAAGCCTGACTGCCATCTTCACCTTCACCTCCGATGGGCAGACAATCCATATGTATCAGGCACTGTGCATACCAAGGACACAGCACCCGGTCTAATCATGGGAGCAGGTAAGTAACTGAAGGGTCCTTCCCTTCTTCCCCTCCTCCTCCTCCACTACCTTTTTCTATCATCTCTCTCTTTCTCTCTCTCTCTCTCTCTCTCTCTCTCTCTCTCTCTCTCTCTCTCTCTCTCTCTTCCTCTTCCACTCCCTGCCTCCCTTTCTCCCTCTCCCTCTTTCCTTCTCTCCCTCCAGCATGACTGGATTTTAGAACAAACTTCTCATAGTATTTGTCACCAGGATTAGCTGAGAGGTTCCCAGTCAGGGATTGCAATTGCCAGTGGAGAAATCTGGAGGCAGGGTGTCAGCCAGCAAATGAAAAGATTTCAGCTTTAAGCTTGATTCACTGAGGTGCTTTTGGATGCCAGAATAAGGATTAATATCTGTCCCTCAGTGGTCAGGAAATAAGATTCTGTACTGCAAGTTCAATAAAAAAAAAAGTGATGGAGATTATCAGTAAGAAAGGAACGAGGCACAAAATATGCAAGGGCGAAAAGAAATGGAATGATAACAATTACTCACATCTTTATGGCATTTCAAAGCTTCTGAATGCCATCCTCACAGTGACTCTGCGAGGCACGTGATATGAACACAACAATCCCCACTTTACAGAGGAGGAAGCTTAAGTTCAGAGATGGCCGCTATGTGGTGTACGGAATTGATTGGATTTGGTGTCAGAAAACCTTGAGTTCAGATTCTACTTCAGACGCTTACTCCCTGTGTGACCTTGGGCAAGTCACTTAACCTCTGTTTACCTCAGCCTTCTCACTTGTAAAACAGGAATGATAATAGTACCTACCTCTCAGGCTTGTTGTGAGAATTGAGTGAAATAACATAGAGCAAAACGTAAAGTGCTATACAAAAAAGCTACTGTTATTATTTTTGTTATGAATAGTAATAATAAGCCACCCAGAGTCATGGCACTCCGAAGTGTCAGAGTTAGAATTTAAACTCAGATCTTCTGACCCCCAAGTCTAGCACTCTTTCCACTGCCAAATAATAATGAGAAGAAGAAGATATATGCAAAGCTTAAAATGAGATTTATTTTATATGTAACAGCTGAAGAAGTAAAATGGAAAGCCAAGAAGATATAGTCTCAAATAACTGCTGCGTGATGTTGAGTAAGTCTGAACACCTCCCCGGAACTCACTTTCATTATCTGTAAAATTGGAAGTTTAGACTCTCATCTTTGAGGCCTCTTTTCAGTCTCATATTCTATGCTTTGTCCTTTTCTCTATTTAATCTCTACCCTTAGACCAGTTTAAATGGCGCCTCCTTGGAGCATACAGAACACTTGGTTCTGCATTACTTTAATGCGCTCCTCAATGATATTGTGTATTATAGCTGTCTCTTCATGTATCAGATCTGCCTCCTAGAATGTTACCTCCATGATGCCAGAAACTGCTTTACTTCAATTCTCTGTCCCTTTTAGAACCTGGCAAGTATTACTTTCCACATAGTAGGTGCTTAAGGAAAATTTGTTGAGTTTGATTAATTTGCTTTTAAATTCCCTTCCAGCTCAAATTTGTTTTTTATGATTCTGTGGTTGCTTATAATGCCTCAAGCTATTTCAGGAAACTGCAAATGTCAGACACCTTCTAAAAAACAATCCATAATTACCATGGTGACTTTCTTCTATTGGCAATTATTATAGAGCATGAATGTGCCCAAAGTGCCTTTTATTTAAGGGATAGGCATTCCTCTACCTCCCCTATAAAGGCTCTGTACTCATCTTCCTGGTAGGGGACCTAAAATTCCATTTCTTCTTCTATAGTCATACCTCATAGAACATTGCCTCTGTGATGCTTGGTACAGTATCATTAATATAGTCATTGTATGTAGAAGCCTAGAACTGGAAGTAACCTTAGGGATTATTTCATCCAAATCCATCAGGAAAGGCCTTTGTTTAAAGTTTAAAGAAATACACACAGGTAGACATAGATGTTTAGATCTCAGAAGGTCCCTAGAACATGGGCCATCAGAGCCTAGAATATTCAGTAGAATGTCAGAACTAGAAAGAGGGGTCTTAGAGCATAGAACTTAGAATGTTACTGCCAAAAAGATCTTAGAATATAGAATGTTGCTCCTGGGGGGCAGAGTCAAGATGGCAGCTGGAAAGCAGGGACTCGCTTAAGCTTTCCCGCAAAAACCTCCAAACACGTGTAAAAAATGGCTCTAAACAAATTCTAGAGCTGCAGAGCCCATTAAATAGCAGAGGGAAATAGATCCCCAGCCTAGGAGAGCCTGGATGGTCTCCGGGAAGGTCTATCACATGGTGCTGAGAGCAAGGGCAGCCCAGCGTGAGCCATACCAGGACAGCCCAGACCAGGAATCAGTCAGCCAGAACAGACCTTGGGGCCATGAAACAGTGAGCTGTGGCAGTTACCAGATTTCTCAACCCACAAACTCCAAAGAGCAGGTTAGGGGGAAACTGCGGGATCGAGTTCAGAGCGGTCAGGCTACTAGCTCTGGGGGTGGAGGAGGTGGTACAGCAGTGGTGGTAGCAGCAGCAGGAAGCTCCTGAGGCTGCTTCCAGAACTCTACCATCAGCTGCTTCCCAAGTCCCTGGTTCACACAGTAGGAGGAATCTAGCAGCGGATCAGAGCAGGAGTGCAAGGAGCTCTTTGTGGGCACAAACGCAGATTCTCTTCCTGTGCCCTGCTTGGATCTGTATTGCGGTCCTGGCTGGCAGTTCTTGGGGGAGGAGGAGTGCTGGTGTGGCAGAGCCTGGAATGACGATGGAGTAGAAGTAGCTCTGACAACAGCAGTGCTTGGACCCTAAAGCTTGGGACAAAGTACTCCCTACTCTACAAGCAGTCATATCCTGACAAAAAGCTCAAGGCTCAAGTAATTGGCTGGGAACATGAACAAGCAGTGAAAATGAAGTCACACTCAAACTCAGACTCCAATTCAAACTCTAGATTCCCTTTTCGGTGACAAAGAAGAGCAAAACATACAGCCAGAAGAAGTGAACAAAGTCAAAGAGCCTACATCAAAAGCCTCCAAGAAAAACATGAACTGGTCTCAGGCCATGGAAGAGCTCAAAAAGGATTTGGAAAAGCAAGTTAG
>CM053623.1:404216950-404238832 GCA_028646595.1 Phalanger gymnotis
CCCCTTTCCAAGTTTATTAGCACTTTAAAGGGGCAGGGGGAAGCTACAAGACTGAAAATCTCATGAGCTGAAAAGAATCCAGGCACCATGACAGGCAATCAAGGAGCAATTTTTGAGCCCAGTCGAATTAAATCATACCATGTAGGTCCTCGTCTTCTCTGCCAGTTCTTAAGGCAGACTCAGAGCATAGAGGGTAGGCCGTTTTGTTTTTTAGAGCATTGAACTGAAGACCAGGTTGGAATTGTAATTTTACAGCACTACTTATTAGCTGTATCACTCTGGGCTAGTCTCTCTATGATACAATATATTGTAATATGATAGTTCTGCTCTTCATTTGTCTCTTTGCATCCCCAGAGCTTATCATGCTCCTTGACATATGGCAAGCGTTTAATCATTTCATTGAATGCAATACAGTATAAACCAACAAGTGTCTATTAACCTCCTGCTATAGATGGAGCACTTGACAAAGTTTAGACAACATGGTACCCTTCTCCCAATGATTTAATTGAGGCATAAGATATAAACAGAGAAAAATGTGTACAATATGGTTGTGATAGGATAAATGTTTTCAACAAATAATGACACAAATAAATACATTAGAGAATCATAAATTACTTCTTTTATAATTTTATAAATTATATAACCAAAAACTATGGGAGCTCTAAGAGAAAAGGTTGTTACTAATATATCTATTTAAATCTTCATATAATGTATCCATTTAAAATAGAATATAAACCTCCAGACAAAACTGGCAGGGACTTTAGAGCAGAGAGCATAAAATGCTTGAGCTAGTAAAAACCTTAGAGAGTGTCTTTTCCAACAAACCCATCTTACAAATAAGGACACAAGGGCCATCAAGACAAGTGACTTACCTACTCTCACCCAACTGGTGGCCAAACCAGGACCATTATCTGAGTATCTTGACTTCTAGTACAGTGTTTGGTAAATTTGATGTCTGGTACTCCAAGCTATTGTGGGGGAGGAGGGAGGGAACATAAAGAGGAGTTAGGGTAAGGCTCAGGTAACAGGGACACATTCTCCATCACTATATATACTAATGGTGTGACAAGTGAGTGATATGTCATGTATTATATCAAACCTATGGTATAGTCTCACTTTCCTGTAAAATTTTAGGGCATTTAATTTTTTTTTCAAAGGTAACCCATCAATATCTCAACTAAAATTCTCCTCCAATGCTTTTGTCTTGGTGTGGAAATGATTCTATGATATCTGACAATGAGTACAAACTTTAAAGTCTTTAAATATGGGTATGGGAAAGACTATATGTGTCTTCCAAAGGCCAGCCAGCCTAGTTAAGTGTGAAGGGGCTCTTTACCAGATGTTTGGCTGCAGCATTGTAAGTCATCTGTCTATCTATCTATCTGTCGGTCTGCCTGTCTGTCTGTCGGTCTGTCTGTCTATCAATCTATCTGTTTATCTGTCTCGTCATAGCAACTCATGAAGACGGTCTTCTCAGTAATGAAGGGTCTGAGTCAAAGTAAACACCGATGCTAATAAAATCATAGATGTTTTAAAATATTTAAGCAATGGATCCATTAACCCAAAAAGTGCTGATTTCCTGAGAGAACATTTTGACTTGAAGCAAATGTAATAACTAATCAAAAATTTTGTTCCTTTAAGTAGTGATTTCAGAAATAATGCTAAATTTCTGTGTGACCTTGGGTGGGTCACCACCCCTCTCTAAGCATGTAAGAGAGGATGATTAGACTTCATTTCTAAGTTCCTTCTAAATCAGACATTCTACAATTATATTGTATGAATTCTACCATTATTTCCCTGTTTCCATATGAAGTGATTGCCAGCTTGACAGTTTTGCTATTGGAAGCAGAGAAGATAGATGATGTCTCTTAAACGACAGATATCTAGTCAATTGAAATTGCAAACTGCAAGTTTCCTCAGGAAATTGCACTTACATGGCAGCATTCCATGGATCAGATTCTGCTCTTTGATATGTTTTGCTCTGAGATGCTCTGTATGATATGAAGTTGGATAATAAGACTCTGTAGCAGCTTATATGTATGGAATTCTCAGTTTTGAAGGTGGTGGAGCTGACCACTTCTGTGGCTGGTAGAATCATGAGAACCATCAAACCTCTGAACCACATAATCTGGATTGGAAGGAACCATCGGATCCATCTAATCCAACCTACGCGAGTACAAGAATACACTCTACAACATTGTTAAGAAGTAGTCTCCCCATTTTCATTTAAATACCTCTACAGCCGAAGAACCCAATATGTCTCATGGTGGTCCTTTCTACTTAGGGAATTATTAACATTTTTTTCTTGCAATGAGTTTAAATCTATTTCTGCAAATCCCACCTATTACTCCAAGCTCTGCTTCCTAAAACCAAATAGAAGTCTACTTTCTCATTCACATGATAACCCTCCAACAAACAGCTATCAATCCTCACCCAAGGTGAGTGGCTCCCCGAGAGAAGGAGGGTTGCTGGGGGAAAATTTAAGTGATTCAAACACAAAAAGTATCAATTAAAATATGTTTTTAAAATATTCACCCTCTCTCTTCCTCCTCTTTCCCCTCCCCCAACAAGTCTTCTCTTCTCCAGGCTAAGCATCCCCAGTTCTGTCAATCATACCTTGTTTCAAAGTTTGTCACCATCCTGGATGTCCTCTTCTGGGGAACTTATCAATAGGAGGGAGGGGCTGGCCCTATGATTTCATTGCTATAGGGAACTCCTCACATAGAGTGAGGAAACTCCCTCTGCTGATGAAGTCAACTCCCTCTCCCCAATTCATAATCTTAGAGAATGAGAGAAATGACTTGCCCAGAGAGATGGGATTTTAACCCTTGGCTTCCTTTCCACTATGCTGCACACTTGGTCACTGTCCTTCTGAAAAGGAGCTCTGCTCCCAAAGGAAATCAGCATAGTATGCTTCCCTTTAGCCTAATCAGGCTAGAGCTAGAAAGGAACATAGAAAGTTAGAACACAAAAAGATAAAATTGGAACAGACCTTAGAACATGGAACATAAAATATAGTCCATCCCATATATCATCTTAATAAAAATGAACCTGATGAAATGCTTCTGAGTTGAATTGATCCTGAGAAATGACCCTCCTCGGAGGACATCAGATATGGTTAACTATATGGCATGCAATTTTTACTATTTTGCAGTGCCTGGCACATAGTAAATGGTTAATAAATGTTGTTGATCTATTGTAAATATCCTTTGTCTTTTTAATATTAGTATTAAGTAGCAATGCAGAACAGGATTACAATTTAGTTGTAGACTTACAGCTGATATGATATTAATCCAATAAGAATGTATAATATACTACATTCCCCAATGACGGATGAAAAGACATAAGCATTTATTAAGTTCTTACTATATGCCAAGCATTTTACTTACCACTGGGGTTATGAATACAAGTAAAAAGAAAAAATAATTCCTGCCTTCAAGGAGCTGATGTTCTAATTGGGGAAAACAATACAAAAAAGACAGATGAAAGTTAGGGGAGGGTGGAATACAGGTACCCATTGTGGAGGGGTAGTTTGGAAGTCCAGAAAGGGTCTAGAAGGAGAACAAAAGCAGGCTGGCCTAGGCCCTTTCTCAAAATGGAGGCCCTTAAAGGAACTCTCCAATGGGAGAAGGATTGAGAGGTTGGGGAGCAGCTAGGGGGTGCAGTGAGTAGAGCACCAGCCCTGGAGTCAGGAGGACCTGAGTTCAAATCCAGCCTCAAATACTTGACATACTAGCTGTGTGACCTTGGGCAAGTCACTTAACCCCAATTGCCCTGCCTTCCCCCCTCTAAAAAAGAAGGTTGGGGGAAATGGACCTTGAAGAAGGACATCCCAAGGTGACTGTGGAAGCAGGAGTGGTAGGCTTTACCGGGATGAGGAGGTGCTAGGTACTGAGAAATTCCAAGAAAAACCAGCAATACAAGGAGCATGGTCTTAAAGTTCAGAAATTCAGGAATAGGGCTAATAGGAGGAAAGTCTCTATGTTGGATGAAAACTGGACTAAAAATCAGGACCTCAGTTCTAGTCTTAGTTCTAACACTAACTACCATGGCACCTGGGAACCTATTTATCAGTAAAATCAAGGGGTTGATCTAGATGACATCTAAGGCATCTTCCAATTCTAGCCTTCTCTTTAAAGATCCTTTCTAGCTCTAATAGTCTGTGTTCTCAAGTCCCTTTTTTTTTTCTTTTTTTCTGAGCTTTTCTTTAACATTTTATTTTCTCCCAATTACATGTAAAAACAATTTTTAATATTTGTTTTTAACAAACTGCAAGTTTCCTCAGGAAATTCTCTCCCTTCCTTTTCCCCCACCCCCATTGAGAAGACAAGCAATTCGATATGGGTTATACATGTGTAGTCATATAGAACATATCTATAATAGTTATGTTGTGAGTCTCAAGTCCCTTCTGACTCAAAATATCCATTCTCTCTTTTCAAAGGTTCCTTCCAATTCTGAAAACATTCTATAATTTAAAATTATCTGCATACAGGAGGTAGATGTGGCCTTCCCAAACTAAAATGGAGAGAAAGCATGAAACTCCAACAGTAACCTTTGACCAATTGTCTTTTGAACCAGGTAACCTGGGCTCTCAGCTGGTAGAATACAAAGAAGAAATGTACATCACATCTGACTGTGGAAATACTTGGCGTCAGGTAAGAAAACAGAAAAGCTAACTGTCACCTTCCTTCTTTGGGACATGCAAGTTCTGTAAATCTGGGAAAGTATGTTTGTGTGTGTGTGTGTGTGTGTGTGTGTGTGTGTGTGTGTGTGTGATTTCTCAAACTACTCATCGGCTGTCTGAAAGATGCTGAGACTCTTTCTTATTCTTTCATTGAAGCAAACTGCCTTTTTGATTGGAGGCTTGGTGTCATATGTTGACCAATTAGCATGTTGCTTGAGTGAAAATTACACTGTTGGGTGTACATCTTATTTTGGAATGTCCAGAGCTCCTTTGAATTACATTCAATATAGGATCACAGAATGTTCAACTCAAGACCCCTGTTGAAGGCTGCATGAGTTTATTTGACCATTCAGAAGATGTGGGCCTAGTTCTCTAAGTCAGGCATCATAATTCAGAGGATTTAGAACCAGATTGGATCTCAATCTAATTCAGCTCCTTCACTTCACAGATGTGAAGTGAACTGAGGCTCAGAGATGGAAAATGACTTGTCCAAAGCCACTCACAGGTAGTGAGGGCAGAGCCAAGATTTTTACATGGGTGCCTTGACTCTGAATCCAGCGCCTTTCTGCTATACTCATGGTTTTTTAAGTATGGTCTGGGGACAGAGGGTAGAATCGCTGAGACCCTTTCAGGCAGGCTATGAGGTCAAAAACTATTTTCATAATAATTGTATGATGTTTAAAACATTTGAGAAACATCATTTCTAGGTACTTAATCATTTTATTAACAATGCTAGCTTTTATTAATAAGTCAGTGGCACCAAAAACATCTGATGGCAGTGGGTTCACTGTTTATAAGTCTTTTGAAAGAGTGGATGTTCTTGAGGGTGGCAATCAATTCTGATTGGTTAATCATGTAACAGAAAGAATATTACAATGAGGGGCTGGGCTGTATCCCAATGAGGGTCTTGAGATAAGTGGCACTGAGCACCTAAATCTTGATCAAAGAGCTATCAGTTTCCATATCACCCTCCTGACCAAAAGGAGAATCCACATTTTCTCAGACATTTTCTGAATAAACACATCCAAGAGGAATCCACCCATTCCCAAAACCTAGACTTTCTTTACTATCTTTAATTAGATATTAGCTTCCATAAGTCTTTATCCAAGATTCCCCACACTGGTTGATTTCTGGATGAGGAAGTAGAAAAGGGGAAAAACCTTGGTCCTGATCCAATAATTAGTTATTAAATACAGGAGAGAATAATCATTTCTCACAATATTAAAATAATAATAATTTTTCACAATAATACTAAGATGTTCTAATTTCTCATACGGCAAATATGTATAGATATAACACACATAATCAAAAAAGAGAGGTCTTCAATATTTTTAAGAGTGTAAAGGGGTCCCGAGACAAAAATGTTGAGAAATGTTGCATTATACCTACTACCATTACTATCTCCCATTACCATTCTCACATGCCTGTCTCTGAGAACTGTTCCCACCTTCTAATTTACTTCCTCTGATGTGTTATGAACTGGGAGCCAATTGTTAGTCTTGTGAGGATTTGCATACACAATGTATGCATACACAATGTGAATACACAGGATCATTGAACCTCACCAAAATTTTCCTCCAATGCTTTAATGAGGTGTCGAAGCAAATTGGGATACTCAATGGCTGTTATAGTGGATTGTGGGTTCTGGTGGTGTTGGTTGTTGTTCAATCATTTCAGTTATATCTGAGAATTTGTGACTTCATTTGAGGTTTTCTTGGCAAAGATACTAGAGTAGTTTGTCATATCCTTCTTCAGCTCATTTTATAGATGAAGAAACTGAGGTAAACAGGGTAAAGTGAGTTGCCTAAAGTCACACAGCTAGTAAGTGTTGAGGCCAGATTTGAATTCAGGAAGACGAGTCTTCTAGCTGCCCCCCATGAGTTCTAGTAGGTGTTATTAAACTGGAGAGGTTTCTGATGTGTATAGAGTATTGAAATATGTGTGCCTCTTATCTCATGACTAGTGTAGCTAACAGCTGCCTGCATGGTAGACTGTGATTATTCTAGGGCCAGGGAGATGCCAACTATCTAAAAAGGTAGATGGGCATTATTCTAGATTGCCTCCATTAGTGCCTGATCCAGTCAATACCCAACAGAAGGCACTGGGTTGAGGCAAACAAGAGCAGGAATAGCAACAACACTGTCCCTGCCCTCCCTCCCAGATGAGTAACCCCAAGCAAGCAGCTGCTACTCTATAGCATTCATAGGTCCCATAAAAAAGAGACATTGCCAGATTTTATCATAGTAGGATAGTGTTTTGGGTCCATTTGCCCATTTGAGGCTGTAGTCTGTGTGGTTAATAGCTGAAAATTCACTTCTTTGAAAGTCCTGTAATTCATTGATGGGGGCAGCAGAGAAGGCGGGGAGCTCTTTACTAATGTAGATCACAGCTCCACCACTGCTTGATGGAGGAGCTTCATGCGTTGGTGCAGCCAAAACAATTTATCACCTGGAAGCTAATATGTTGGCAACAAGCCTCTCCATGGTTAGCTAGGCTGGTTCCCTGTTAAGAGACTTACAATCCATCACCAGCCCACACTTGAGGCCTTTTCAGCTCGATAGGAACTGCTAGGGTGTATATGGGATTGAAGTCGAGCTTTAATAAAACCATTTATTAAGTGCCTAGTGCATTTAAGTTCTTAGTTAGCCACTGGGGCTACAAAATCAAATAAATCACAGCCCCTTCTCCCACAGAGCTTAAAATCTATTGGGGAACTTCAACAGATACACAAATAACTCTACTCCAAACCTATGTATGATCCTTTAATTCAATTCAACAAACATTTATTAAGTGTGTGCAGTGTACAGAGATGCATTCAGCTTTGGGTTGGGAAGAAAAAATGTTTAGGAAACGTGTGTGGTATGGTGGGCAGAGCACTAGCCTTGGAGTTAGGAGACCTGAGTTCTAATCACGATTCTGACTCTTGAGAGCTGTATGGTCCTGAGCAAATCATTTTACTTCTTACGAACCTCATCTGTCAAATGGGGTTCAATGATACCCATACTGAACACTTCACCAGTGTACAGAGTGGAAAGCACTTTTAAAATCAATGTGATTCAGCGAAGAGTTATTAGCATGTGGAAGGCTATGTTGGGCAGTAGGATCCCCAAGACCAAGATGAAACAGTCCCTAGCATTGGGGGTCTACATTCCATCTTAAAATGCCAAAGTCAGGTGAAACATTATTAAGGAAAACATAACCCCTACTGTGGTGGAACCTTTCATTTACTAGAGTCGAGATCACCAGATATTGCCCAAGGGCCAAAGGGAGTACTAAAACACAGAACTTAGAATATCACAACTGGAAGGGGCGTCTGATATCTTCCAAAATAGAGGCCTAAACTCAAGTAGCTTATCTGTTTTAACTGTAGAATGCCTTAGAGTGTCTACACTGCTACTATCAAAGTCTTCTTTTTCTCTTTACAAAGAGACAAGAAACGGGGGCACAAAGTACATCACAGGGACCGATGTGATCTCTCAGCATCCTAGTCACTAGATCTGTGCTCATGCATAGGTCTATGTACCGTGATTTCAGGTTCATCAAATGCCAGAAAAAATATGATGGTAGTAGAGTGGGAAGAGCATGGGACTTGGAATCAGATAACCTGGTTCAAGTCCTGGATCTGAAATTTACTTGGTGGATGAACTTGGGCAGGTGACTCCCCATAGAGTTCGTGTGCTTGATCCCCAATCCCCTCTTTTACATACGAGGAAACAAGGCCTAGAAAGGCAAAATAACTGACTCAAGGTTAAACAGGCTGTTAAGTAGCAGATATGGGATTTCAAATGAAGTCCTCCGACTCTATATCCAATTAATTAATGGATTATTAAGATTTTATCAAACATCTTCTGTGTGTAAGGGACTGTGCTAGGCACTGGGGATACAAGTAGAAAAGATAAAACACTCCTTCCTTACTCTAATGGAAGGGACAAGCATGTATAAACATATATACAGCATAAATATAGAATGAATAAAATACAAATGTATATCAAGTAGTTAGATATGAGATAGGTTAAGAAGGAAAGCAGCTAAAGTTGGGGAGACCAGAAAAGCCTTTATACAAAAGATGGTGCTCAAATTACATCTTAAAAGAAGAGAGGTACTCCGTGAGGCAGCCTTTCTACTTAGCACTATCTCCAAATTTATCCATGGTTCCCCCTTACCTGGGAGCTACTGACATATATCTCGACCTGAAATGCCTTCCTGAAACACACTGCCTTGATTACGTAGACAATTCTGAACAGTAAACTCACTCATCACTTCTTCCCTTAAAAAAAATGAGTCCTTGGGTGAGGCAGATGTGCCCATAGCATTTGCATTTAGAGAAGCACTCACATTAATGATTTGAGATCCACCTACTAACACCAGCCATAATTTTCCATCAGACACTGCCTCTTGGTCTCTCATTAACCAGATGAAAAATGAAAAGTGGCTTTGGGTAACTTATTTTAATTAAAACCTTCATGGGGACTGTAGGAGAACTTATTAAATCTTCTTAGCAGTCCTACCCACCCACAACTCTGATAACAAAATAGATACCCTAAAACTCTGGGGGCACACCCACATTGTTCACTCCCTGACTAAAAATGGATTCATTCTCTTTTGTTGTGCTTGGATTTTTAAAATTTTTTTGAGGCAGAAGTATTTTATTTTGGAAGTCTCGCTTACTAACCCCAAATGTCAGCAGGATTCCCACATTTCACAAAGGAGTGAGATTTTGACAGTGTGGTGCAGAGCAAAGATCACTGGGCATAGAATTGAGAGGCCTGAGTTCAAGGTCTAGCTCTGACTCTTACTCAGTGCCTTGGGGCACATCCCTCTACCTCACAGGTAGGTTGTAAATTGGTACAGCAGAAAAAAATACTGGGTTGGGAATCAGGAGACTTGGGTTCAAATCCCAGCTCTGCCACAAACACATCACTAATTTCTCTGGGCCTCAGTGTCTTTCCTAGTAAAATGAAGGGACTGGACTGGACTAAATGACCTTAAAGTTTCCTTCCAGCTCTAAGTGAATGACCTTATGACCCTGAGGACATAATATATGTAAAGTACATTATAAATGAGATAATCCCATAGAAATGCAAGCCACTATTGCCACCAAAATCAAATCAATAGGCACAAATTAGAAAAGGGGCATACGGTGTGCTGGAGAAAGCCCTTCATAAGACATGGGTTTGAACACCCTGCTCTGCTTCCTGTGCCCCACATGACCTTCTCTCTGGCCCTCAGTCTCCTCATCTATAAAATGGTGGGGAAGGGGAATGAGATGATGGCTCAAGTCTCTACCAGCTCTAAATGCTTGACCTAAATCTAAACCCATGCTCCATAAAGTTCCTCCCAACTGTAAATCCTTTCTATGGCACATTGAACTGAGTCCCCAGTATTGATTTGTGCTGGCTGCATCCTTCCTGTATGTGTCTCAGACTGGGAGAGGAAAATGGAGCTGTAATTGCCACACTGCTTGGACAGCAGCGAGACTAACAGCAATAAAGATTAGCAAACATATAGCGAGCCTTGAAATTGACCGGCATGGGGATGAGATAACATAGACAATGGAATAGAAGCCAAGGCAAAGAAGACATATGCTGGAAACAATAGTCAAAGGAAGTAAGGGTACACGACATCCCAACAGAAGACAATAGCCAGATGCTAAATCAAAATAACAATCCCGGGGGTAGGACTATAGATGAGATGGAAAATAAAGCAGACGTTTTAGACTTGGGGAGCAGTCACAGCCTAAGTGGCTTCCCTGTCTCTGGCCATTTCTACATCCTTTGTTGATGTCGTGATACTGAGGTGGAGTGCAAAGAGCCCAGGACTTGGGGTCAGCAGACTTGGGTTGGACATCCTGAGCAAACCACTACAACATAGTCTTTGAGTTAGCCAAGATCTTAAACATCATGGAGTCCAACTTGTTCCTGAATAGGAAAGCTCTCCATAATATCCCTACTAAGTGACCATCCAGCCTATGCTTGAAGATGTCCAGTGGTCAGATGTGTGCATGTAGTTATGTATATGCCATATGTATACATATGCATATGGCACAGTGGATAGAGCACTTTCAAATTGTAGTACTGGAGAAGACTTTTGAGAGTCCTTGGATGGCAAGGAGGTCAAATCAGTCAATACTTGAAGAAATTAATTTGGACTGTTCACTGGAAGGTCAAATACTGAAGCTAAAGCTTAAATACTTTGACCACATGAGAAGACAGCACTTGTTGGAAAAGACCCTGATGTCAGAAAAATTAAAGCCCAAAGGAAAAGGGGACAGTAGGAGATGAGATGGATGGACAGTGTCGTGGAAGCAACAAACATGAATTTGGACAGAATTTGAAAGACAGAGGAGGAGAGAAAGGCCTGGTATGCTATGGTCTTTGGGGTCAAAAAGAGTCAGATATGACTGAACGACTCAACCACAGCAATGTAGAGAACTTGGGCTTGGAGCCAGAAAGACCTGAGTTCATATCCAGCCTCAAACACTTACTAGCTGTGTGACTCTGGGCAAGTCCCTTAACCTCTCTTTGCCTCAGTTTCCTCATCTGTAAAATGAAGATAATAACAGCACTTACCTCCCAGGTTTGTTGTGAGGATCAAATAAGATAATAACTGTAAAGTGTTTGGCACAGTGCCTGGCACGTGAGTATCATATAATAATTATTAAATTAAAATTTATGAAATTAAATTAGTCATTTATTAAAATTAAATTAAAATTAAAAATTGTTAATTAAGTAAATATTAACTATTATTGTATGTATATATAAACAACTTGGCAAACTGTAAAATCCTATACAAATGTAAGTCGTGTTATAAACTGTAATGTGCTATGTAAATTAAAATATTATTATAAGATTTGGGCTCTCATCTTGACTGTCATTAGTTCAGTGGGAACTTGGGCTGTGTAATCTTTCTCTCTGAGGGCCTCATTTTTGTCTTTGCTGCATTAAATGATAGATTTGGACAAGGTGATCTCTACTTCTCTTCTAGTTCTGTCATTCTGTTCTCCATAGTCAATGGTCCCTTGCAGTTGTGATAACCTCAGAGTGTGCATACACACACACACACATGCACACACACACACGTATGCAACATTAAAATGTGAAAGGTAAGACAGGTTTCCCAAACTTGGGATTTGGGATCTCGGCTTCAATTGCTGGGAAAAAAAGAGAGGGCAGTCACAATAACTTAAATGTATACAGTGCTTTATGGTTATAGAACCCTCTTATAATCATTATCTCATCTGATCATCACACCAACCCCACAGAGACAGCCTAGATGAGTAGGGAGCTCATGATGGACCTGAACTCAGGAGATTTCCTTACGGGATGGGAATCCCAACTCTGACACTTGCTGACCCTGTGACCCTAGATAAGTCACTTGAACTCTCTGAACTTCACTTTACAAAATGGGGATAATAATGTTCCTATTATCTCCCTTACAGTGCTTTAAAATTTTTAACGATGCCTTTTGTCTTTATATCACTGTTATTTTCAAATATATCATTCTCCCAACCTCCCCATACCTTACAGGGAATTTTTCTTTGTAATAAAGAAAAAAAAAGCATTTTAGCAAAGCCAACCATGATTTAGTGACTAGCAGCATATGCAACATTCAGCACCCATTCCCCCTTCTCTCCGAGGAAAGGAGAGCGAGCACTAGAAGGTCATTTCGAGGAAAGTGTTTTATAAATCTTTGATTATTATCAGGTGGTGGAAGGATTGGGATGGGTTGTGGTTTTCTTTTTTAATTCCCATTTTTCAGGTCAAGAGACAGAAGGCCCGGAGACTAAAGGGCTTGCTTTGGGCCACATATCAAATCAGTAGCTGAGCAAGAATTTGAACCCGGACCCCATTATGCCACACCACTTCACTGGGTAAATAATCATCCTTCTGTTACATTGCTAAATCTCATGGACATTTGAGATCAGTCTCCTGAAGTTCCAAAAGGAAATGCTTCTGTCTCCAAATAAAGGTTAGTTTCATTTTAAAGTGAGGAGTAACTGATGTGCCTGTTTCCTCAAAATAAAAGATTACAGCTGGAAGGGGCTTTGGAAATCATCCTCTCCATTTTCCAGATGGGATAATGAACTGACTCCCGGAGAGTTTAAATGACTAGCTAAAGGTCACAAAAATAGTAAGTGACAGAGACAGGATTTGAACCCAGGTCCTCTGACTCCATGTTCTTCCAATTATACTGCGTCATCATTGACTCTCTTTTTCCTTCCCTGTCTCATTTACATTTGGGTGCCAAGCCCTATTAATCTTGCCTTTGCAAAAGTCCCCTTCTAGCTTCTCTCTCCTTATTCAGGAGAATTCACTACCTCACAGCTAGACTTTTATAACTGTCTCTTAACCGGTCTCCCTTACTTCTTTTTTGTTGATGGATTTCTCTTCCTAAAATATCACGTCACTCTGCTGCCTTAAAGCTTCATTGATTCCATCGGTCCTCTTCCTCTTCTCTTTTCCCACCTCCAGCAAACTGCCAGACCTATTCATTTTCCCTCAAGCGTGTTCCTCATGCCTTCTCCTCTTCACTCACTTTACCAACACCCCCATTTGAGATGTCATCTCTTGTACAGCTTCTAATCTAGGTCTCCTACCTTCAGCGTCTTCATACTGCAAGTGCCACCAGATTGGGCTTTTCATGCTTTTGCTTAAAAACTTTTACTGGCTCCCCAATACTTCGAAGATAGTGGTTTTGTTTCCTTAGTTTAGCCTTCTGTCTGCCTCAGTTTTCTAATCTGTAGAATGGAGATCATAAGGGCAATGCCTACCTTCCAGGGTTAGGATAAAATCACATGATTTGTAAAGCACTTTGCAAATCTTAGCGTACTTTATGAATGCCAGTTATTGTTATTATTTAAAACTTGCCATATTCAGGCTCCAGTTACCCCTTCCAGATTTCTCTCCTGCTATTCCTTCCCCCAACCCCTTGTCAGACAAACTAGGATTGTATTTATTTGTTTGTTTTAATTTTCCCATAAATAGGCCTTGCCTTTGACTTTCCCAGGCCTCTAACCTTCTATTCTCATGGGATCATCTACCATAAATGTCCTTCCTGTAACGTCTCCTTCAGTCCAATGGCTATACCCATCCATTGAGACTCATCTTGGACCCTACTTCCTTTGTGAAGCCTTCTCTCATTACCCCAACCAGAAGTCACTCCCACCTCCTTTGAATCCTTATATTTTCTTCCTGTGTGACCTTGGGTGAGATATTCTATCCCCTGGGCCTCATTTCCCCTATCTTTAAAGTGAGAGAGTCAGGCAAGGTGATCTCTGAGATCCTCACAGCTCTCACACTATTCTGTGTTCTAAGGTTCTCTCCAGTTCTGACATTATATGTTCTGTATTCTAAGATCTCTTTCAACCTTAAATCCTAAAATTACATAATCTCCTATCACCAATCATTTGGCAATTAATCACATATTGAATTAATTGTTTTTTAATTAAAAATAATATTAAGGACCTGGTATATACAAAAGACTGGGGCAGTTGTAAATTTTAGGAAAGACAAAGAATCCTGATTAGTTTACTATTTACTATTTCAGAGAAGATATAAAGGATGGACATTAGTTTAATGACTTTGATTGGTTGATTCAGTAGAGCTCATCTTACCCCACAAAAGTCTACAGTATCTTGTTAATTTAAATGGATCAATCAGCCCTCTCCCTTAGCTAGGAAACATACACAGGTAAGGATTTGAACTCAAGTCCTCAGGTGCCGGAGAGCAGCTGAGAAGTGGATAGATTGGGCCTGGAGTCAGGAGGACCTGAGTTAAAAATTCAGCCTCAGATACCAGCTGTGTGACTTTGGGCAAGTCATTTAACTCTGTTTGCCTCAGTTTCTTCATCCGTAAAATAAGCTAGAGAAGGAAATGGCAAACCACTCCTGTACCTCTGCCAAGAAAACCCCAAATGGGGTCACAAAGAGTCGGACATGACTGCAATGAGTGACCAATGACCTCTGATGCCAGACCTCTCTTTCCACTGTACCACACAGAAGAGAAGCTTTCTAAAAGTCTCCTCTAACACTAAAGTGATAGAATTCTAGAGCAGGAGCTGTGGCTCATTTCTCTTTACTTCTACCCAAGGGCAGAATACAGGATTCTCTGTTCACAGTAGGCACTTAATAAAGGTTGGTTGATTCAATTTGATTGCTCCCGGGGCCCAGGGCCTGGACAAGGAAGCCATGTATCAGTATTGCTCTCCTTAGTGGATCTCACTGCATTTATCAGTGTCTAGATATTTGAAGAACATTATACTAAAAACAGAAAGGCATAGAGGGAAAATTCACCCCCAAGTGCTATTAGTTCCATTTAGTGCAGCAATTTGTTCTCCACAAACATTATATTCACCTGCTCATTCTAAACATACAGGGGCTTGGTCAGAGGCCTTTTTTTTTTTTTCAGTGAGGATGGCTCTGCTCTCATAGTAGCCTCAGGCATTTTGGTTACCTCCATTTAGGAAGCTATCCAACAACTGCTGGTTAATGAGAAGTTTATCTCCAGGGCTTCATGACCCCTCAAGCAATTGTATGATTTAAAGCTGAGAGGAATCTTAGAAATCTTTTAGTCCAAAACTCCTTATTTTCAGTTGAGGAGAATGCGGCCTAGAGGTTAAAGACCTGCCCAGGGTCACAATATTGCTAAGTAGCCAAGGTAAGATTTAAATTCAGATGCTCTGGAACCACACAGCAAGAATATCAATGCTTAATTCAATTCAATATGTTTATTTTGTGGCTACCATGTGCCAGGCACTGTGCTAAGTGCTGGGGATACAAAAAGAGGCAAAAGACAGTCCCTGCCCTCAAGGAGCTTACAGTCTAATGAAGGAGACAACCTGCAAACGAATATATACAAAGCAAGCTATCTACAGGATAAATAGGAAATAATAACAGAGGGAAGGACCAGAAAGGGGTTGGACAAGGCTTCTTCTAGAAGGTGAGATTTTAGCTGGGACTTAAAGGAAGCCAGGGAGGTCAGTAGGAGGAGCAGAGTAGGGAGAGCATTCCAGAAATGGCAGGAGAGGCAGAGAAAATGCCCTGAGCCAAGAGATAAAGTGCCTTGTTCTAGAAACAGCCAGGAAGCCAATGTCACTGGATCAAAGAGTATGTGTTGGTGGGGGAGGGGTGGTAAGGTCTTAGAAGACTGGACTTTATTGAATAACGGTTACTGGGAGGTAGAGAACAGCTGAGGGTCCCAAGTCCCCCATGACTCTTCCCTGGAGCATCACTTCAGTCTTCACTATTTCATAGCTCCTTAACTAGCTGGGCCTTTGGAATATCTGGCTCTTCCGAGAGAGCTGATTGCGACAGAGAAGAAAGCTTTCCATCTTGTTAGGACAATGTGATATAGTTAAAAAAGGAATGCATCTGAAATCAGGAGACTACCCTTGAGTCTTAGCTCTGCCACTTACTAGCTATGAAACATCAATCCAATCACTCAACTTTTCTGGGTCTTAGTTCTGTAAAATAGGGATACTGGTACTTGCACTCACTACACAATAGGGCTGTTGTGAGACTCAAGAGAAATAATTCATTTAATTTTTTCCAAAGTATAATGTTAGGCAAGGAAATGGCAAAACACTCTGTTATCTTTGCCAAGAAAACCCCAACTGGAGACAGGAAGACTTGGACATGACACACTCAGTTCAGCATAGATATCTATCTTACCCAACAGGGAAGTAGGAGGGGAAAGGGAGGCACTGATAGAAGGGAGAGTGTATTAAAGGAGGCAGTGGTCAGAAACGAAACAGACTTCTGAAGAGGGACTGGGTGAGAGAGATAGAGCCCGGGGTGGGGGGGGGGGGCGGAGATTATACAGATAAAGATAGGGTGAAGGGAAATGCATGAATAAGAATGGGGGACAAACTCACTGATATAATGGAAACTGAGACCAGAATAGATTAGAAACCAGAATCCAACAATACCTTGTTTACAAAAAACACACTTGAAACCAACAAAGAGTGAAAGTAAGGGGCTGGAGCAGAACCTATTATGCTTTAGCTTAGGTTAAAAAAAAAGCAGGGGTAGCAATCGTGATCTCAAACTAAGCAAAAGTAAAAATAGATCTAATTAAAAAGAGATAAGCAGGGAAACTACATTTTGCTAAAAGTACCATACACATTGAAGTAATATCAATACCAAACATATATGCACCATATTGCAAAGCATCTAAATTCTTAAAGAGAAAGTTAAACGAGTTACAGGAGGAAATAGTACATGGAGGGAACTCAAATTTCCTCTCTTAGAACCAGATAAATATAACCAAACAAAAATAAGAAAGAAGTTACAGAGATTAAAAAAATTTTAGAATAGTTAGAAATAATAGACCTCTAGAGAAAAAAATGGAATGGGAATAGGAAGGAAGGTACCTTTTTCTCAGGTGCAAATGACACCTTCAAAAAATTGACTATGTATTTGGGCATAAAAACTTCACAAACAAATGCAGAAAAAGAAAACAATTTACAGGCATCCTTTTCAGACCATAATGCAATGAAAATTACATTCAATAAAAGGTTCTGGAAACATAGATTAAAAACTAAATAGCAACTAAATAATCTAATTCTAAGAAATTAGTGGGTGAAAGAACAAATCATAGAAATAATAATTTTAATAAGAAAATGACAACAATGAGACAACATGCCAAAATTTCTGAGATGCTGCCCAAGTACTACTTAGGTGAACATTTATATCTCTAAATGTGTACATAGATAAAATAAAGAAAAAGCAGATCAATGAGTTGAGCATGAAATTTAAAAAAAAAAAAACTAGAAAAAAGAACAAATTTAAAATTCCCACTTAAAGACCAAATTGGAATTCTAAAAAATCAAAGGAGAGATTAATAAAATTAAAAGTTACAAAAAGTTGAACTAATAAATAAAACTGAGCTGATTTTATTTTTAAAAAAACAATAAAACAGATAAACCATTGGCTAATACGTTTTTTTAAAGAAAGAAAACTAAATTACCACTAACGAAAAGTGAAAAGGATGAATGAACCACCAGTGAAGATGAAATTAAAGGAATTATTAAGAGCTACTTTGCCAAGTATATGCTAATAAATCTGACAATCTAAGTGAAATGGATAAATATTTACAAAAATATAAGTTGTCCATATTAACAGAAGAGGAAATAAAATACTTAAATAACTATCTTAGGCAAATAAATTGAATGAGTCATAAAATGAGCTCCATAAGAAAACAATCCCTAGGACCATATGGATTCACAAATGAATTCTGCCAAACATTTAAAGACAACTAATTCCAATACTATATAAACTATTTGGAAAAATAAGCAAAGAAGGAGTCCTACCAAATTTATTTTATCCCAGAAACATGGTGCTGATATCTAAACTAGGAATGGAAAAAACAGAAAAAGAAACTATAGACCAATTTCCTTAATGAATATTGATGCAAAAATTTTAAGTAAAATACTAACAAGGAGATTACAGCAATGTATCACGAAGATCATACATTATGACCAGGTGGGGTTTAAACCAGGAATGCAGGACTCATTCAATATTGGAAAATTATCAACAAAACTGGCCATATTAATAGCAAAAACAACAAAAATCATATGTTCGTACCAATAAATGCAGAAAAGATTTTTGAAAAAATGCAATAGTCCTTCTTATTAAAAAATCCTGGAAACCATAGGAATAAATGAGGCTTTCCTTAAAATAATAAGTAGTATCTATCTAAAACCATCAGCAAACTTTATCTGTAAAGAAGATAAGAAAGAATCCTTTCCAATAAGATCAGTGGTAAAGCAAGGATGCCCACTATCAACATTATTATTCAATATAGCACTAGAAATTTTAGCTATAGTAATAAGAAAAGAAAAAGAAATTGGAGGAATTAGCATAGGCAGTGAGGATATAAAATTGTCACTCTTTGTAGATGACATGATGATGTTCTTAGAGTATCCTAGAGAATCAACTCAAATGCTAGCTGAAATAATAAACAACTTCAGCATAGTTGCAGGATATAAAATAAACCCGCATAAATCATCAATATTTCTACATATTACCAACAAAATCCAGCAGCAAGAGATAAAAAGAGATATTTCATTTAAAACAACTATGACATTTAAAATAACTATAATATAAAATATTTGGGAGTCTACCTGCCAAGACAAACCCAGGAACTATACGAACACAGTTACAAAACACTTTTCATACAAATAAAGTTATATCTAAACAGTTGGAAAAAATATTGATTCCTGAAGCATAGTTCCAGCCATTATAATAAAATGATAATTCTACCTAAATTAATTTCCTTATTCAGTGCCATACCAAATCAAACTACCAAAGAAGTATTTTATACAGCTAGAAAAAGTAATAACACAATCCATCTGAAAGAACAAAAGGTCAAGAAGGGATTCAAGGGAATCAATGAAAAAAATGTGAAGGAAAGTGATTTAGCAGTACCAGATCTCAAATTCTATTACAAGGCAGTAATCATGACAACAATCTGGTACCGACTAAGAAATAGAGAGGTTCATAAGTGTAATAGATCAAGTATACAATACATAGTAGTAAATGACCATAGTAATCTATTGTTTCACAAACCCAGAGATCTAAGCTTTTAGAACAAGCACTCACTATTTAACCAAAATTGCTCGGAAAACTGGAAAGCAGTTTGGCAGAAACTCAGTATAGATCAACATCTCACACTGTATATCAAAATAAAGTCAAAATATCTACATGATTTAGACATAATAAGTGATATCATAAGCAAATGAGGGGAGCACGGAAAATTTTACCTGTCAGATCTATGAATAAGGAAGGATTTGTGACCAAGCAAGAGAGATAAGTCATGGAAAGTAAAATAGATTATTTTCATTATATTAAATTAAAAAGGATTTGCACGAACAAAACCAATGCAGCCATGTTAGAAGGAAAGCAGAAAATGGGGAAATTTTTACAACAAGTTTCTCTGATAAAGACTTCATTTCTGAAATATACAGAGAACAGAGTCAAATTTATAAGAATACAAATCATTCCCCAATTGATAAATGGTCAAAAGATATAAATAGGCAGTTTTCAGAAGAAGAAATCAAATTTATCTATAACCATAAGAAAAACATTCTAAATCACTATTTATCAGAGAAATGCAAAATAAAATAGCTCTGAGGTACTACTTCTCACCTATCAGATTGGCTAATATGACAAAAGAGGAAAATGACAAAGGTTTGAAGAGAATGTGAGAAAATGAGGCTATTAATGAACTATTTGTGAAGTTGTGAATTGATCCAAACATTCTGGAGAGCAATTTGGAATTATGGCCAAAGGGCTATTAAACTGTGCATACCTTTTGACCCAGCAAAACCACCATTAAGTCTGTATCCCAAAACGATCAAAGGAAAAAAATAAAAAGACCTATATGCACAAAAGTATTTATAGTAGCTCTTTTGTGGTGGCAAAGAATTAGAAATTGAGGGGCTGCCTATCCATTGGGGAATGGATAAACAAGAGGTGGTATATGATTGTGATGGAATACTATTGTGCTACAAAAAAATGAGGAGCAGGATAGTTTCAAAAGAACCTGGGAAGATGTTTATGAAATGATGCAAAGTAAAGTAAGCAGAAACAAGCAAATATTGTACACCATAACAAGAGCACATTATGATTAAATGTGAATGACTTAACTATTCTGATCAATACAATGATCCAAGACAATTCCAAAGGACTTATGATGAAAAATGCTATCCATCTCCAGAGAAAAAAGTAATGGAATCTCAATTCAGATTGAAGCAAATTTTTTTTTTTACTTTTCTTTTCTTGACTTTTTTTGCAATATGGCTAATATGGAAATGTTTTGCATGATTTCACATGTCTAACATCATATAGCATTTATTACCTTCACAATGAGTGGGGAAGGGGTGAAACGAGTGGAAAATTCAAAACTCAAAATTTTAAAAAAATAAATGTTAAAAATAAAGGGCATTGGGTGAAGTAATAAAGAATAATTTTGGAAAGGTAGGTTGGAACCATACTGTGGAATAGTTTAAAGGTCCAGCTTAGGGATTTTTAAATTTTATAGTATAGGCAATACATAGCTACTGAAAGTCTTTGAGAAACAGAGTGACACAGTCAAATCTATGCCTTAGAAAAAATATTTTAATAGCTGTTTGAATGGAGGATTAGAAGGGTGGGAGGGTGGGAAGACCAGTTGGAAAGTCATTCCAACAGTTCAGGAGAAAGACGACGAGGGCCTGAACTTGCTTGGTGACCATGGAAATAAAGAGTAATGGACAAATACAAATAATCTTGTGGAATTATCTAGGGCAATAATTGCCAACTGAGTGGGTATGAGAGGCAGAGAGAGGAAAGAGACAAGGACAACTCAAGATCTCAAGCTTCAGTGACTATAGGATAAAGGATTCATTCCTAGAAAGAGTTAAGTTGTAAACACAGGAAGCCATATGAGACTGAATGGCTGATGTCCTGGAAGCATGGAGAGGCTTGGATTAGATGACTTAAGATCATTTTCTACCCTGATGGCAATGAACAATCGGTCTGGAGTGCATTAGCCTATGCTTGTAAAGTCAGAGGCATATATGAGCAATAATACTGGAGCTGAACTGCTCCCATAAATATACAGCCATGACACATAGAAATTCTAAGTTTAAAAAAAGCTGTGCCACACACGTGCATCACTAGTGATGTGAGAGGCAGTTGTGGTAAAGAAGAACTAAGTTTGCTAAGGTGTGGGTGATGTGTTGCAGGGGATGATGGGATAACAGAAGACACATTAGCCCCAGAGGACCAGTAAGATCTGCCTGACACCCTGTCATGCCACATGTCCACTTTCAAAAAGAAAGCATTGCAGTCCTGGAGAGCCACTCCAGTTTAAGACAAGGGGAGCCATTTTTGAATTCACAGTCATAGTTCCCCCTTAACCTTGAGCATTGAGGCTTGTCTCCCTGGATGTCTGGAGGAAAGAAGTCTGCCAAGCAAAAGTGACACAAGAACATAATTTTCCAGCCTTGGGTAGAGAATATTTGTTGCCATAGGAGAGATTCTTTCTATGTATTGGTTAGACCAGATAGCCAGATGTCCCTTCCAATTTTCAAATCCCAAGAGTTTGATTCTGAGATTTCATTTCACCCAAAGATCTGGCTTTTCTTGCTATCCTTGGTTTTCGTTTGTTGCTGTTGTTTTGTTGTTGTTTGTTTCTTCTCTCTACATGTAGAACAAT
>CM053623.1:404239332-404262788 GCA_028646595.1 Phalanger gymnotis
GGTCTTCCTGGCTCCAAGGCTGGCTATACCATACTGCTTCTCAATGGAGCAGATCTACTATGTTATTATGGATATAGGCTCCCTTTCCCTCTCAAATATAAGTTATACCTCTAAAATCAAACTGACCAAACTCTAGCTTCCTTGATATACTTTATACAAGATACTCCATCTCCCAACTCCCCAATGTCATTTTCCCAGGCTGTCCCCCATGCCTGGAATGCTCGTCTTCCTCATCTCTGGCTTCCTTCAGGTCTCAGCTAAAGTCTTGCCTTCTACAAGCAGTCTTTTCTGATTACCTTTAATCCTAGAGCCTTCCCTCTGTGATTTTCTTCAATGCCTCCTGTATATATCTTGTTTGTATGTAGCATTATGGATGTTTTCTTTCTCAAAATACTGTGAGCTACTTAACAGCAGGGACTGGGTTGTTTTTTGTTGTTGGTGGTGGTTTTTTTAAACTTTCCTTTGTATTCTTATTGCTTTGTAGTGTTTGGTACATAGAAGGTACTTAATAAATACTTATTAACCTATTTTGAAATAAGAAAAATATAGGTATACAATAAAACATATCAGCTTTACTACTCTACTAGCATCCTCCTCTATTTCTGAAGTGCAGAGATTTTTAAAATCTATGCTAATACAATGAAAGTGATGTCAGGTCCTGGAGGATCACAGGATACTGATTTAGTGATGGAAGGGAACGGGGAGAGCATTTAGTCCAACCTCATAATGTTTAAAGATGAGGAAACTGTGACCACAAGTGATTATGTGGACCTGCCTAAGGTTATAAGAAGTAGCAGGTCCAGGATTTGGACCCAGGTCCTCTGACTCAAAACCCAGTTCTCTTTCTACTATGCCACTCTGTATTTCTTTACAAGGAGCTTTCTTTGGTACAGTGAAAAGAACATTGGCTTTGCAGCCAGAAAGCATGGGTTGGCATCCTACCTCTTCCATTTATTGAACAAGGTACTTTACTTTTCCATGCCTCAGTTTTCCCATATGTAAAATAGAAGTGCTAAAACTTTCACTGTCTTCCTCCTGGGGTGTCATGAGCACCAAGGGGTCATGTAACACAATGTTTTGTAAACATTAAGTACTGGACAAAGGTCAACTCATTTGTCCTAATTTCTTGTGTTCCCAGAATTCTCACTTCCTTCTGGAATTCTCATCTCCTTCCAGGTTTCTCTGTCCCTCTCCCTACTACTGTAACTTCAAAATTGAGCTCTCTTTCATTCAGTTTTTTCAGAGGACTTGGGCTGGATCTCTCCTTTGTCACCGTCACATTCTATCGTTGGACCCTGTGTATTAAGATGATAGATACTTAGAAGGTACATTCTGTGCCGTGTTTATCTGTGACTACCACAAAGCTTTGCACACAGTAGGTGGTTAATACATGTTTGTTGAATGGGATCGAGAAACTGAATCTTCAGCCAAATGTTGTGACTTGCATTTGGTCCCACTTGAATGAAAAGCTGAACCCTCAAGCTCCTAGGGAGTCCTTACATATTTTTCTTGGCAGCCAGACTGTTTTGAACACTGGAGAGTTCAAAGGTGAGCCACATCATTATTCTAACCTCCAGGAGCACCACAGGAAGGCTTAACATAACAGCTCACTTACCTGCTCCTGTCTGACCACAAACGTGACATCCTCTCCTGGCTTCACAGCGACTGTCTCTCCTTTGATGCTGACTTGCAATCCTCTGGGGGCTGTCAGGGGACACTGATGCTGGAACACATACCGCTGCAGGTCCACACCGCCTTCACAGACATTAGATACCACTTTCCGGTACCTACAGCAGATGAGAGAGAAGTTCTTGCAGAGACAGCTGTGGCTTAAGCAGAAAAGCCCTGGGTTGGGAGTCAGAAGGACTCGGTATGAGCTATAACTTGGACATGGACTTGCTCTGTGACTTGGGAAAGTCACCATACCATAGCTCTCTGAGTCTCCACTTCCTCATTGAGAAAATAAGGATAAAAATCATTTTGTTCTGCAGCTCAGAGGGAGGATCAAATGAGAAATCTGCAAATTGACTTGTAAACCGTAAGAATACATAAACAGGCTTAGAACAGTGCCTGGAACATAGTAGACACTTAATAAAAGGGGACTGATGGATAAATGTGAGTTTTAATATTATTATTTTTTCCAAGTTTGTGATTTCATTAGTGTCGAGAGATCTCTAGTGAGTAAACTCACTTTATCAACAACGGTTCTTAGAAAAATTTCTGGGACTGAGAAGTTAAGTGAGTCACAGAGCTGGGATGCTATTAAGAAGGGACTTGAACCCAGATCATCATGACCTTGAGGATAAGTTTCTATCTTCTAAAACAAACTATGTCTCATTAATAATAAAAGATATTGGTAATAGTATTAATAATGTCTACACCAGCAAAGCACAAACTGTGGGGATGAGAATCTTTGCCCTGCCTACCTCACAAAGTTCTTATGAAAATCACATGAGATAATAGTAATTACAATTAACATAAACATATTTTAATCAGATTAATTAGTATCAAATTATTGATGTGCAACTATATTTAGTTAATTATAATTTAATTGTTTTAACTAATTTTAATTTATATTAATAAATGTAAATATGTATAAAATATATAAGGTTTGCAAAGTACTATAATATGTTATCTTGATCATCATAACAGCCTTGTGAAGTTGATGTTATTATGATCCCAATTTTACAGATGATAAAACTGAGGCTGAGAGCTTCCTGACCCCAAATCCCCTCTAGCCTTCTGGCACTGATCTGTCTCAGATAATAGATAGGAAAGCAGATCAATACAAGTTATCATCATCATCATCATTATTATTAGCCCTTGAGGTCGGGATCTCATTCTCCTATGGATTTCTCCCAGGACCTAGAATAGGAATATAGGAAGTACTCATGAAGCCTGTGTTGAATGGCTGACCGAATAAATCAAAGTAGTGGAACACAGTGAAAAAGGATGCTGAACTCGGCAACTGAATTTAGCATCCCAGGTTCAAGTTTCGGTTTTGACAGTTATCATCTGTATGAACTGGGCAACTCATTTAGTGTCTCTGGGCTTCAGTTTCATCATCTATGAAATGAGACGTTGGACTAGATGACCAGTAGGATTCTCTTCAGACCTAAATCTATGATCCTATGACTGATGATGCTGTTGACTTCTAAAAGGCATATTATTCTTTAAATGAGAGCATATTACACAGAGAATGGGGTATTAGACTTTGGAGTCAGGAAGTTCTGGGTTCAAATTCTACCTCAGACACTAGCTATGTGACCCTCAGTTTCCTCATCTGTAAAATGAGAAGGTTGGACCCAATGCTTCTTAAGTCTCTTCCATCTATGATGCTATAATTAATTTAAAAAATCACTTGAAATTTGTTCCTGTTTGGAGGATTTCTTTAAGAATTTCAGAACATTCTCTGAAATAACACGAGGTACTTTGGATAGATCACAGAACGAAGGCCTGAAATCATTTGCCTGTTACCTTAATAGCCCCTCCAGGGTATGAAGTGGTTTCACATATATGATTTCACTAAACCCTCACACCTTGTAAGGTGAACAATTTCAGTATCACCATCTCTTCAGATAAGGCTCCTTGAGGTTAGGTCATTTTTCCAGGATGGGTCAAGGGAACTCAGTGGCTGTGCAGAGAAGAAACCACAAGTCTTCTAATCCAAATCTAATGACCTCTCAAAACGCTGCCCCAAAGCCTCTCTTTTACACTCTCCTACACTCTTGACAAGGGGACAGTGATGTTTCTGCAGAGTAGAACATAGCTGTTCATATTCCTATAGTAAAACATAGGTTTTAATTATCAGGGAACTAAAAACCTCACTGTAGTCAAGAGAGAGAACACTCATCAATTGTCTTTGTTAACTGATGAGGCAGCATTATAGTGGGAATGGCTGTGAGGACTGGATTGGAAGATGGGGAACCTGGGTTCAAGTCTTGCCTGTGCCACTGACTATGTGTGACCTTGGGCCACTCACTGCCCTCTGAGCCTTCATTTCCTCTTCTATGATATGAACATATTAGACTAGAAGGTATCCTAAGGCTGCTTCCAATTCTCACATTTTCTATTTTAAGATTTAAGATTTAAGGTCCTTAAGCTTCCTTTTATATCCTTAGTGCTTAGTACAGTACCTGGCACATAGTAGGTTGTTAATAAATGTTTATTGACTGGCTGACTGATTGAAAAACTGATCCAGCTCTGACCTTCCATTTAATTTGTTGTAATATGCATTCCTGCTCTAAAACTCTATGAAATGAGGCACTTTTCTGTAACTAAGGTAAAGCTTATCAGCATAGTATTGAGACAGCAATGGTACTAAAAGACATATTTTATTTTGGTACATTTTGGGGGGAGTAATGATAATTTACAAAAGAGCACATTTCAGACTGATCTATTACTATTAGGTGTCTAACATAATTGATTCACAGCTGAAAGGAACCTCAGAGGCCTAGACCGACTCACTCATTTACTGTTGAGGAAACTGAGCCTCAGAGAGGTTAAAGTCACTCAGGTAGCCTGTGTCAGAGGTGAAATTTGAATCTGGCTCCAGAGCTAGTAGTCTTTTTTAATATATTCACCTTCTGATAGGCTACCATATTCAAATAATATAATATCTACCAGTCACTTGAGAAAACGAGATCTTCTGCCATGCAATAAATCAAACAAGTTCATTCTTACTTCCCGATTTTGACAGATCAAAGATGGCCTTGGGGGGTGGGGGACCAAGATGGCAGAGTAAAGGCAGTCACTTGCCTGAGCTCTCCTAAATTTCCAAAAAACTTTAAAAGGATGCCTCAAAATCAATTCTGGAGCTACAGAACCACCAAAAGGACAGAGTGTTCAAGATGACTTAGAAAGTTGACAGGAAAGGTTTGTTTTGTTGGGGTAAGAATGAAGCACAGTCTAGTGAAAGGCCCAGAATGACTCTGTTGCATTGATTTTACATAATTCTGGGTCACAATCCCAGGGTGAGGAGCAACACCAGCACAGCAGAGTGTGCAGCTACAGGGTAGTACATACTCTAATTATAACTTCAGGGCAGAAAAGAGTACTTGTGGTTACTCACAGACAAGAGCACAGGCCAGGAGAGCAGTAGCCATACCTCTCCTTATATCACAACCCCATGGAAGAACTGAAAACTTACAGATGCCCAGAGCTAACTCTGAAAACATAACAGGAAAAAGAACCTGAAGACTGGAACAGTGCGCTTCTACCCTGGGAGCATAGCCCAACTTTAACATAAAGCTAAAAGTAAAAATGAGTAAACAATAACAAAAATAAAAAAAGAACCTGACCATATAAAGGTACTACAATGAGGGAGAAGATCAAAATACAAACTTAAAAGAGGACAATGTCAAAAAAAGGTTACATTTAAAGCCTTAAAGAAAAATGTGAATTGGTCTCAGGCCCAAAAAGAATTCATAGAAAAGCTCAAAAAGGATTTTAAAAATCAAATAAGAGAGGTAGAGGAAAAACTGTGAAAATGAATGAGAGTGATGCAAGATAATTATGAAAAAGAGTCAACAGCTTGGTAAAGGAGGCATAAAAATATTGAAGAAAATAACACCTTGACAAACGAATAGCCCAAATGGTGAAAGAGGCACTAAGATCCGATGAGGAGAACTCCTTAAAAAGCAGAATTGGCCAAATAGAAAAAAAAGATGTACAAACATTCATTGAAGAAAAAAAAAATCCTTAAAAAGTAGAATTGCTCAAATGGAAAAAGAGGTACAAAGGCTCACTGAAGAAATAATTCCTTAAAAATCAGAATTGGGAAAGTGGAGGTTAATGACTCTATGAGACACCAAGAAAAAATAAAACAAAATCAAAAGAATGAAAAAATAGAAGAAAATGTGAAATAGCTCTTCAGAAAAACAACTGACCTGAAAGCCAGGATGAAGAAAAAAAGAGCCTAGACAACATATTTCAAGAAATTATCACAGAAAACTGCCCTGGTATATTTGAGCCAGAGGGTAAAATATGAATTGAAAGAAATCATTGATTTCCTTCTGAAAGATCCCAAAATGAAAATTCACAGAAATATTATAGCCAAATTCCAGAGCTCCCAGATCAGGAAGAAAATATTGCAAGCAGACAAAAACAAACAATTCAAATATCATGGAGCCACAGTCAGGATAACATAAGATTTAGCAGTTTCTACAAGAGATTGAAAGGCTCTGAATATTATATTTTGGAGGTCAAAGGAGCCAGGATTATAACCAAGAATCATCTACCCAGCAAAACTGAGTATAATCCTTCAGGGAAAAAATGGATGCTTAAGGAAATAGAGAGCTTTCAAGCATTCTTGAAGAAAAGAACAGAGCTGAATAGAAAATTTGATTTTCAAATATAAGACTCAAGAGAAACATAAAAAAGTAAACAAGAAAGGGATATCATAAGGGATTCAATAAAGGTTAAAATGTTTGTATTCCTATATGGGAATTTGATACCTGTAACTTCTAAAAACTTAATCATTATAAGGGCAGCTCTATCCTAGTGCTCTATCCACTACACCACCTCGCTGTCCTGATGGTATACTATTGTGCTATAAGAAATGACAAGAATGGTCAGGTGGTGCAGTAGATAGAGTGCCTTGTCCGGAATCAGCAAGAATCATTTTCTGAGTTCAAATCCAGCCTCAGACACTTCCTAGCTGTGTAAATCTGTGTTAACCCTGCTTGCCTCCATTTCCTCATCTGCAAAATGAGCTGGAGAAGGAAATGGCAAACCTCTCCAGGGCCTTTGCTAAGAAAACCCCAAATGGGATCACAAGGAGTTGGAAATGACGGAATGACAAATAAGAAGTGACTAGTAGGATGCTGTCAAAAAAACCTGGGAAGACTCATATCAATTGATACAAAGTGAAATAAGGAAAACCAGAAGAACAGTGTACAAAATAATGCCAATATTGTATGATGATCAACTGTGAATGACTTAGCTATTCTCAGCAACACATCAGTCTCAGACAATTCCAAAGGACTTATGAAAATGCTATACACCTCCACAGAAAGAACTGAGGGAGTCTGAATGCAAATCAAAGCATACTTTAAAAAAATAAAAAGAAAACAAATTTTCTCTATTTTGCTTGGGTTTTTTTTGTTTTAGTCTGAGTTTTCTTTCATAATATGACTAATATGGAAATATGTTTTGCATGACTGTACATATATAATCTATATTAAATTGCTTGCCGTCTCAATGAGGGGGGAGGGAAGGGAAGGAGAGAATTTGGAACATTTTTTTAAAAATTAATGTTAAAATCTATTTTTCTATGTAATTGGATTTTTTTTAAAAAGGCTGGTCCTGTCTTCCAAAGTAACAAATGGCAGGATACCACATGTTACTCACATTATCAGAGCAAATGTGTTTCAGGGTTTTTCTACATATGTATCAAAACTTATTTTCTATACTCTTGTTGAGTTCCCCTCCTCCCAATTCTCAGTTACTATTTACTCAGTTACTATGATTCTAGCTATCTATCCAATTATCTATCTATCATCTATCTAGGGGCAGCTGGGTGGCCCAGTGGATAGAATGCTGGGCCTGGAGTCAAGAAGACTCATCTTTGTGAGTTCAAATCTGTCCTCAGACACTTACTAGCTGTGTGACCCTGGACAAATCACTTAACCTTGTTTTCTTCAGTTTCCTCATCAGTAAAATAAGCTGGAGAAAGAAATCACATACTACTCCAGCATCTTTGCCCCCACCCTCCACAAAAAACCCAAATGGGGTCATGAAGAGTTGGACATAACTGAAGAAAAAAAATCAGCTGTCTTTCTACCTGCCTATCTGTTTACTTACCTATCTATCTAAATAGCAATCCATCGGATTTTGCCAGCATCACATACCCTTGTCCCTGATTCTAACTGAAACAGCTGGTATGAAGGTGAGTTTGCAAGGTTGAGCATGGGGCCAGAGAAAAGGTAATGAGCAAAGAGCCATTACCATGGAAGAGTCAAGAGACTTCCATTGGCCCTTGATTTCCAACATAAGGTTTCTCGAGGATTAGAATTCCTTGAAATGGGGTCAGAACTGGGGAGAAAGGCAGAAGTTGTTAAAAGCTGCACAAGCAGCAGCAAAGGAATGCCTTCAGAGTTTTCATATTATAAGAAGCCAGGCAGGAAAAAAGAAAACAGGTCAAGTTCAAAGTAAAGTCTTGCACTGAGCCATCTCCTTGAGTGACGGGACCCAGACAATGGCTGCACATGTGAAGTTAGGCAGGAAATAAAGGAAGCTCTTTGTACCTGGAGGAGCCTCTGGGAGAGAGAGGGAATATGGAACTTCAAGGCCAATGCAGATTCTTCTTCCCTCCCCACCCCGCTCCTCATCAGAAGAACCTTCAGAGGAACTACATGTCCCTGAATGGTACAATAGAAGGTGGAGACAGAGGAATCTATATTTAGAGAGAGGACATGGACAAGCTTCTGTGTGTCCAGGGAAGGACACGCTTCTATCTCAGGCTGGCTCTGGTGATTGGAGACCATTAATAAATATCACAATTTACATTTACATGGTGTTTGAAGGTTTGCACAGCACTTTCCTCACTATAACAACGTGAGGTACATAATCTAAAGATTTTTATTGTATCCTTTTACAGATGAGGAAACTGAGGCTCTCTGAAACAAGATTCAAGCACAGGTCTCTTGATTTCAGGTCCAGCACTCCATACCAGGCTGCCTCTCAGATCCAGGCTATCTGAGGGTCAGTCTAAAGCCCTGGGGAGGATTAGCCAAGAAGAGAAAGCTTATGGGGGAGACAATGTAACTGCCTTTAAGAAGAATTTTCATTTGAAATAGAGATTTAGATTTATTCTTCTTGATCCTAGAGGGCAGAACCAGGACCAAATGTAGAAGTTATAGGGAGGCAGTTTTAGATATCAGGTAGCGAAAAACTTCCCAACATTTAGAGCTAATCCAAAGAGGAATGGGATACCTTGGAAAGTGGTGAGTTTGCATCATTGGAGGTCAAATGCGAGAGGTTGGATGATCAGTTATCCCATATGTGGTGGAGATGGCCTAGAGGAAGACGTTCCTGATCCTCGTTATTTGTCTTCCCTCTCCCATTCCCCCTCCTCCTTATCAAGTAGATATTTATTTGACATAATGGATAGACCCCAACTGAAGTGAGGAAGATTTGAGTACAAGTTTTGCCTCAGATACATACTGGTTGTGTAATATTGGACAACTCATTTCAACTCTCAATGATCCAATCAACTCTCCAAGACTATGTACTGCAGAATTGTTTTTAATTCGCACTAATGATAGAGGGTATATCTTCCCTGGGAACTCCCCATGTCAATGAAATCATAGATCAGCTTCAAAAAAAGACCTGATGATATGTTGCTATCTCCTAGAATGGAATGTAAGCTCTTGGATACCGGGATCTGTTCCCTTCTTTGCCTTTGAAGCTACAGTGGCTAGTACATTTGTGGTTCAGTCATTTTCCAGTCATGTCTGACTCTCCGTGACCTCATTTGGGTTTTTTTTTTTTGGTAAAGATACTTGCCATTTTCTTATCTAGCTCATTTTACAAATGGGGAAACTGAGTCAAACTGGTTTAAGTGACTTGCCTGGTATCATTCAGCTAGCATGTGTCTGAGGTCAGATTTGAACTGATGAAGATAAGTCTTCCTGATTCCAGACCCAGCACTCTACACATTGCATCACCTAGATAGCGCACAGAAGTTTCAAAGTTTTACTGAATGGGATTAAGCAATTGGTAATCCAGTGGAGAGAGGACTGAGTTTAGAGTCAGGAATATCTCAATTAGGATCCCATCTCAGATATATACTGGCTGTGTGACTTTAGGCAAGTCACTTACCTTCTGGTTTCCTTATTGGAGAAATGAGGGGATTGGATTTAATGGTCTCTAGGGCTGCTTTCAGATCTAAATCTGTGCTGCAGTAAGTAGAGGTTTGATTAGATGGCCTTCAACTTCCTTTCCAACCATGATATTCTGTGATTCTTGCCAGTGCTATAGGCCAGACATAGAAAGCAGGTGCTGCCTTCCAAGAGCCAAGAACACTCACTCCTAAACTTTATAGCCCAAGAAGAGTGTCCATTACCACAAGCTTGAAATCTCTCTGATTCTGAGATAGTTTTTAGTTTTATATCAATTACTCAGGATTAAGATCTTTACCTAATCTGAGGAGACTGCCTGGTACAACCTAATTGAAATATCTTTGGATATAATCTAATAAATAATGTATATAAAATACTAAATAAATAATAGATATAGATATAAAACAAATAAATAGATAGCTAGATAAATAAATAAAATATAAATAAAATAATCTAAGATTCCAAGCTACAGGGCACCTCTGAGATTATCCATTCTAACACTCTCACTTTACATCTGAGAAGCTGTATCCCAGAAAAGGGAAATATCTTTTTCAAGGTAACGTGGGTAGGAAGTGGGTAGAAAAAAGTCAAGTATAGTATCTAGGTTTCCTGATCAGCTCTCTTTTTCCTACACTATGCCAACATTTCTCAAGAACCATATCTCATACCTCTGGCACTTGGTATTTACAAAGTACTTTTCATACATTTCATAATAGTCCCCTGAAGGAGGCAAGGCAAGGATTTTTATTCTCATTTCACAGATTAAGAAACTGAGACTTATCTAGAGGAGCTAACAGGGAATAAATGGCCAATTCATGGCTCAAACCCGATTCTCTTGGTTACAAGTTCAAGATTCTTTCCACTAGCTCACTCTAACAATAGTAGTACGAAGAAATACTGACTCTTCTGGATTATTCTGTCTCCTGGGTAGGAGACAGAGAAGGCGCCAGACTCCACACTTACCCTGGGCTGCTAGTGTATGCCTGCCCCAACACACAATCTTCAGGAGGCAAGTCAGGATTAAACCAGAAGTTTGCAAAACACTTTTTGGCTTCTGATTTTGAAGGTGCTGATCGTTCAAAGCCATAATCACTAAGAGAAGAAAAGAGAGAGGAGAGATGATTGGTCATCACTATAGTCATTTCAGGGCAGTCCCCTGTCCAGCACAGCCCAGGGAGGGGCAAAGTTAAGAAAATCCATTTAGAAAGTATCACTGAATTTAGAGGGCTTTAGAGGTAATTTGGTCTAACCTCCACATTTTTTTTTCAGATGAGGAAACTGATCTCTAATAAGGGGAGATGGCTTGGGTATGTAGACTCTCACTAGAGTATTCCTTGCTTTTCATGAATTGTCTTGGTTGTGAGAAGGATTATGGAATGGTCCTGGAGGTTATGGGCAGCAATATGGAAAGACTCCCTTTCTGATATCTGTGAACCCTGAGCAGTTCAATAACTTCCTTAGAGTCACATAGCCAGTATAGGTCAAAGGTGGAACATGAACCTGGATCTTCCTAATCTTCCTGGCTCTAAATTGAGCTGTGCTGTTTGCCACCCTCCCCCTCCCAACCTTGAGTTTCTCTGTCTGTCTGTCTGTCTGTCTGTCTCCCCCTTCCCCTCACCTCCTCTTCTCTCCTTTCCTTCTCTTCCCTCCCCTCCCCTGTCCTCCCTTCACCTCCCCTCCCTGTCCTCTCCTCTCCTCTCTTTCTCTCCTCTCCTCTCCTCTCCTCTCCTCTCCTCTCCTCTCCTCTCCTCTCCTCTCCTCTCCTTCTCTGTCTCTCTGTCTCTCTTTCTGTCTTTGTCTCTGTCTGTCTGTGTGTCTCTCCTCTCTGTCTCTCTCCTCTCTGTCTCTTATCTTTCTCTCTCTCCTGTTCTTTGTCTTTCTTCTTTCTGTCTGTCTGCCACTTCTTTGTATCTGTCTCTCTTTCTGTCTCTCTCTCCTGCCCTCCTTTCCCTTTTCTCCTTCTTTCTCCCCCACCTTCTTTTCTCCTTCTCTTTCTCCCTCTCTATCTTGCAGTGCTTCAGTTTTTCTCTCTTCCTTTCTCTTTCTCTTCCCTCTTTCCCTGTGGAAATTTGATATCCATTTCCTAACCATGAAAAGAGTAATGTACCAATATTCTATACATTTTATGTATTCTAGTTAACATGTTTGTTTCTTATACCCCCTGCAGTATTATAAACTTCCTGAGGGTAGATATTGTGTCTTATCGAAACCTTTCTCTCCTGGCATGGAGCACAGTGTGATATACACAGTAGGCACTTCATAAGTGTATCCTGAATGTGCAATTGACTGAATGTATTCTTAATCTGTGCCTACATACAAAACAGCCCCTTTCACCCCAGGGGCCACCCAGACTCATCAAGGACAGGAGGTTTTCCTTGGACTTACCAAAAGAAATCTGAGCTTGAACACTTGCACACACTGGATGTGAGCACTGATGTGAAGCTCTGCCCCTTGATACACCATGATGTGGTCTTTCTCTTCCGGAAACTCCTCTGTTGGCCCATGATACAACGATTGCCCTGTAATCAGCAAAGATGTCAGGGTATAGCACATCATGGTGAAAATTCTAGTTGAGAAGAGGGAGACCTTTTTATTCTTTTTGTTATTAGACCAAAATTTGCTTATTGAATAATGAACCATGTGCATTTTGTCATGAACAAAGACGATCTGGTCTAAGTCGCTCATATTGCAGGTGAGAAACTGAACCCAGAAAGAGGAAGAGAAGTGCCCAAGTCCTACCACTAGTAAGTGACAGATTTGTACCCAAGTCAACTGATTCTCCATCTAATCTCTGTCTGTCACATCACTCTGGACAAGACCATGGAGTGACAGTTCATGAGAATGATCTCCTAACACATCCCTAAACCAGAATTAGATTTTGGCATAATCCAAATAGCCTGCTTTTCTATCCAAATAATGTCTATCTTGGCCCTGACACATGGCAATGCGAGAAGCTCTAAGTGTCCCCAGACACAGTTATATTTCTTTCTGTTTTAAGTTTTGTACCTCTTAGGGCCCCTCACTATCCTTAGAACCATTGTTAAAACATATATTTCATTCTCTGTGTGTATGACATGTCCATCACCTTCTTGAAGAAAGTATTCAAGACATAAAATCATGGGATCTCTTTGTGACCTGAAAACTTTTGGCTTTTCTCATTTCTTATTTCAGAATCATATTTTCCAACACTTTTTTCATGCCTTCTTATCTTATGCCTATCTTTGCACTGAAGTCAAAGAGCATCAAACTACATGTTGATTTAATGCAGACCATCTTTTAAAATTCTTTCTCGCATTTCTCTTCTGCAGGGGTTCTTAATCTTTTTTTTTTTTCTGTGTCATAGATCCCCTTTGGCAGCCTGATGAAATCTATGGACCCCTTCTCAGAATAAGGTTTTTAAATGCATAAAAATAAAACACATAGGATCATAGAGGAAACCAAAGTTTTAGTAAAATAAATAGTAAAAATAAAAGATCTATGTGTATATATGTACATATATAATATAGTAAAAATAAAAGATTATATATATGCACATATATCTTCATATATAACATAGTAAAAATAAAAGATGTATGTATGTATATATGCATATGTAACATGGTAAAAATAAAGATGTATGTATATATATATATGCACATATACCTTTATATATAATATCACTTATATATGGGAAATATATTTTTGTTGTTAAGCTCTTTCAGTCATGTCTGACTCTTTGTGACACCATTTGGGGCTTTCTTGGTAAAGATGCTAGAATGGTTTGCCATTTACTTCTCTAGCTCATTTTACAGATGAGGAAACTGAGGCAAAAGGATTAATGACTTGCCCAGTGTTATATATCTAGTAAGTGAGGCTGGATTTGAACTCAGAAAGATGAGTTTTCCTGATGGGATATATCTATATCTATATTTACATCTATTTCTATATATATATTTCCCATCCAAGGTAATGGCCCCCCTTGAAATCTACCCTAGCTTAAGAGCCTCTTGCCCACATCCTTATTCTCTGCAATGTATGTTGTGTAAGCTATAATTATTTTCTTGGGTGTCTTTTTACAAATGCTTATTGTGAATACTGCAATAGGAGATGACCCAAATGTCCCAGGAATTCATGGTTCTTGTTGCCTTTGGAGACAATGAAAAAACACGATCCCCTAATTCCTTTATTTGGCCTGCCAAATAAAGAGAACCCATGACCCATGCTTTCATTTAGCTGCAACTTCTTTTTTTCCTCTCATTATATTTACTTTGGGCATTTCAGGACTGAGACAATTCAGCTCCATTAGTAACATGCTTGCTCCCCAATGGTCATTAGTAACTGGAAAAGGATCTCCCATTTGTGGTGCTGAGAGCAAAGTGAATGTTTAGAGACAGGCATAAAATGAGGTGAGTCTTTGTCTCCTCTGTCCCCCTTTTACTATCCTACCAATGTCATTGCAGAAGCAGCAGGGGGCTGAGGACTGTTTTCCATTTTTCTCTATTTCAAGGGATTGCCATGATCAAAGAATCAATCACTGAGTAGCCAACCTATTGTTAAAAAGGTTCTTTGGACCTTGGTGGATTAGACCTATTAGTCTATTGCAGGGACTAATGGAATTAAATTATTGGTCTGGTGCAAACTGTCAGAACTTACACTCTGATATGGCACAGCCCAGGGGACCCAGGTTCACATCCAGTTCACACTGAGGCATCATAGGAAGACTTGTTAGAGAAAGCCACCAAGTTTTGGGCCATCTGTCCCAGGGCCCACATTTGTGTATATCTGGTCCATTATGGAGAACTGAGAAACCGTTAAACTCAATGTTGTCCATGCACAGTAACTGCTTTCTTCTTGACAGTTCCATCAAAATACCTGTAAGTTGGTGAGATTCCAGTAGTCATAATCATCCTCAGTGCATTGTCTGGGAAAAGAGGGTCTGAAGTCCACTTTCACCAGCTCCCAATCTGAACGGAAACTTATGTGACCAAAGACCCTGGTAAGGGAGAGAAGAGAATATATGGTGAATTCCAGAAATATTCATTTGTTTACCACCCCTCACCAATATCTGTTGAATGCCCACTGTGTGGAGGGCTTTATGCTAGCTTCTGGAGGAGATATTACAATGAAGAAAGGAAAGACTCTGTGCTTGCCCTCATAGAGTTTACAGTCTGGAGGGTTTGGGCAGGGAAGATAAGATAAATGGATCATAATACAATTTGGAATGTGAAAATGCAATGAATAAAGCACAAAGAAGTACATTAATTCTGAAGAAGGAGATATCATTTCCAGCTAGAGACATTAGGGTTAGGTGGAACTTTGGGGAATGCACATGAATTTGACAGACCAGTCTCCTCACTACTCTTAGGTAGAAATTACAAGGAGACAAATTTCAACTCAGTATATGAATAGAATTGACAAATACTCAATGTTCTCCAATAATGAAATGGACTCCCTAATGAGCTGGTAGATGAATTTTGGGGAATATTCTGAACAGAATTTATGGGCTTGATGACTGACTCAGATGTCTTTCAACTCTGAGATACTATGAATTTTTAATAAATTATCCCTGCCCTCAAGGGGCTTACAATCTATTTGGGGAGGCACAATGTTTATATGTAAAATAGAAAAAAAATTCTAAATAGTAGACAGTTGAGGACTAAATGGTTTGCTGCAAAGTGTTAGGCTTCCAAGATGGCAATGTGAAGTTTAAAGAACACTGACAGAGAATTTGGGTTCAAATTCTGCCTCTGATGCTTGTTAACCATATGACTTTAGGCAAGTCACAACCTCCTTGGGCATGTGTTTCCTTAACTAGGAAAGAAAAAGATTGGAGGAGCAGATTCTGAGGTTCCTTCTAGGTATAGATTTATGGTCTTATCATTTCATAATGTTGTTGTTTGCACATAAATATGTTAAGGGAAAAAGGGAGGGAGGGGAAGAAAACAATCATTTATTAAGTGTGTATTATGTGCCAGGCACAGTGCACACTGTACTTTATATATAAATATTATCTGATTTGATCTCAACAATCATGAGATAATTGCTTTTATTATCTGCATTTTGCAGTTGAGGAAACTGAGGCAAATAGTGGTTAAGGGACTTGTATAGGGTCATATAACTAATAAACATCTGAGGCCATACTTGAGGTTGAGTTTTACAGACTCCATGCTCAGTGCATTCTATCCATTGTGTGATCTACCTGCCTCAGAAGAGGGGAAGGTTCGGAAATTGGTATTGTCAAGGAGCCAGCTATTTCTGCCCCTGGAACACAGAGTCATCATGACCTAGATCTTTAGGGTATACTGCACCTTAAGACCTAGCAGCTCGAAATAAAGCTCATTCATATCAGGGTAGCATAAATATAAGGGCAGCTAGGTAGCACAGTGGATTAAGCACTAGATTTGGAATCATATTCATCTTCATCTTCATAAATTCCAATCTGGCCTCAGAACTTACTAGTCGGGTGACCCTGGGCAAGACACTTCACCCTGTCTGCCCCAATTCCTCATCTATAAGATAGGCTAGAGAAGGAAATGGCAAATCACTTCTGTATCTTTGCCAAGATAACCCCAAATGCGGTCATGAAAAGTCAGATGTGACTGAAATGACTGAATGAGCAACATAAAGATAGACACATTGGAAAAGTTACTCAGTGAACAGACTCCTTAATACCATGTATAACTAGTCTAAAATGCCAGCCCAGAAGCCTGCTTCTAAAAGTTGGTTATAGGCAGTCTTAGGAAGGGAAAGAAGCTGGTGACCTCTTTAGGGTTATGGACAACAGCTGCTGTTTTCTATCCCACAAATTGTCCTGCTTTCTGATTATAGTAATACAGAGAATGACCATTCATTCTAACCAATCAGTGAAAATATTTATATTATACACAAATAAATTTATATATACTTTGATACTTTAATGGGTGTATATGGTTATTGATATAAGTAATCTCTCAATGGCTATAGATTTTAGTATATATACATGTACACATATATGTTTATATATATACACACAGAAGTAAGCACACATACTCTATATATGAATATATTCATATTATGGTTATATATGAATTATATATTTGTGACATACATATACCTACAATACTATATATGTATAGGAATGTGTAAATATACAGGATTTCGGAGAAAAGGAATCATTTAAGAAAGCTTTATGACAGAGGTAAGGCTTGAGTTAGGCCTTGAAGGATATGTGGGAAGCAGTAAAAAGTGTATTTCAGGCATTAGGACCATCATAAACAAAGGAACAAAGTTTTCTGACCCAGGATGTGAAGGCTGGAGAGAATAGAGAATTCATGTCAGGGAACGGTGAAAAATAAGATTGGATGGTTAAAGTGATGGTCACATCACAAAGGGTTATGACTACTCAGAAAAGAGGCATATCTAGAAATGAACAGACCAACTCTCTTGTGTGGCTCATGACATGTCTCCAATTCTGAGAGAAGAACTAAACGTCTAGGTTCAATTCCTTAAGCCAAATGAATGGAAGTGATGAAATGAGTCTGTCTTCTGTCTTCTGCTCAGATTGGACCCAATCAGGACACTGTGACTACATAACTCACGTACAAATGAGTCGGTCCACATCAGGGGAGTAGGATGACCAGGTACCTTAGAAAGAAGAATTATAGAGTAGAAAAAAAATCTGGATTTACAGTAAGAGGAGCTGTGTTCAAATTCTGACTATAATACCTAATAACCATGTCATCATAGTATTTTTGGCAGAAAACCACTCCATTTTGCGGGGGGCGGGGCGGGGTTAGAATTTTTGGTTTTTTTGGTGACAGACTGCCTTTACTATACACATTTCCCTTTTTTTTTGCTTGCCATCCCCTCTCTTTTCTAGATGTCACCACTAATCTTCCATACTAGAAACATGCATCTCCCATGCCACCTTTCACATGAGGGGTGAGAAAGCAGTGAGATATTTTAGATAGAGGCCTCATCTCTACTCGGTGGAACTTTATGATGACTCTTGGCACATGGGCCTTGTGTACTTCTTCTCCCACCCTGACAAACACTAGCTCTTCTGGTTTCTGGTTGTACTGTTGTCTCTGTGTTTTGTGACTGTGACTGGAACTTTTGCATCCTGTCCTGGCTGGATTCTGGTTGTACCCTTACCCCACTTCCTCATGCCCTTGGATATCTCCAATTAAGTTTCATAGCCTACACTTCAAAGTTAAAATGTGTCAAATAAAACACATATTGCTTTACTTTACTGGCATGTCTACCTTTCTGTGCCTCAGTTTTGTAATTTGTAACATGGGGGTAAATAATACTTACATTGCCTGCCTCAAAGGCATGTGGTAAGGAAAACAATTTCTCAACCCATAAAATACTATAGAAATATGAGATATTATTGATAATCCATATCACATCAAGGATTATTAAAAGAATGATGCATATTTAGCTTGCATAATCCAACTCAAGACAACAAATATTTATTAAGTGCATCCTTTGTGCAAGGAGGCCCTGTCATTGGCTGGAATGTCAACTGAGTAGAGGTAAGACCTTAAAACAGGTGAAACCAAATTTAACAACACAATATGGGAAGTCATACAAATTTGCTGGTGATGTCCAAGCAAAGACTTGAGGAGGAGTTTAGGAAGAGATTTCTGAACTGGGAGGCAAGATCAACTTCATGTTCCCTCTATGAAGTGGTACAAAACTATAAGTCCTTTATTTGGAGGGGTGATGCAACTTTGCATATTCTCCAGTGAGGAGGTTGAAGGTGCTTAATATGTTTGATGGATTAAACTGAATTTCAGTAGGAAGAAAACATGATCATAAACAGGGGTTCCCCCCCCACTTTGTTCCTAATAACACGAGAGAAATAAAGTGAGAAGAGAAAGGCAGAGATGATCATTTTGAAATCATTCACTTTAAGATCTCATAGGGGGGAAGGAAGAGGCAAACCAAAGTGTTATTATTATCTGATCCATAATGGATGACTACAAAACACTGGCTGAAATGTGGAAATGAACAAATCTCCAGCCACTCCACGTTCATCGTTGAACTCAGACGGAGCCTAATTTGCACCTATTAGCTGCTGTAAAGAACTGCCAGAGAGGGAAAGGTCAAGACATTTTATTACCAAGTCAAGTGAAGGAGAAGGCCCACCTGACCTCAGGATCGTCAGATCGTGGCTTAGAACCAGACAGGACCTTAGATGGCATCTAGTCCAAGCCCCTTTGCAGTTCTCCAAATGGTTCAGCTGGAGACTTAATGGTGTAATCATTCCTCCTCCCCTCAGGCCTGATTTTAGTGCAAGGTCACTATGCTCCATGTCCTGAGTGACTTTCAACAAGTTGGCTGAGATGTAACAACTGTTTGCTCTCTGTGGGATAGGACCTGGTCTGTGATTTCCTTTGGGATGGGAACATATCTCTACCACTACAGGTCAATAACGATAATAATAGTAACAATAGCCAGCATTTATATGCTAGCTTTAAGGTTTGCAAAGTACTTTGAAAATATTATCACATTCATCCTCACAACCTTGGGAAGTAAGTGCTGTCATTAGCCTTATTTTGCAGATGAGGAAACTGAGGCACAGAGAAGTTGAATAATTTGCCCAGGGTCACATAGCTAGTGTTTGAGGCAGGTGTAGAACTCAGGTCTTCCTGACTCCAAGCACAATAGCCTATCCCTTTGCACCATTTCACTTCTTCACCATCTCAGGTGAGTACCTCCCTTGCAACCTAGAGACAAAATTGTCAATGGCACCGAGAAGCCATTATTCGTTCAGGGTCCTGCATTCAGCACATAGAAAAAAAGGGACCTGAACCCAAGTCTTGCTGATTCTGAAGCTGGATCTCTACCCACTATGCCAGGTGTCTCTTTGATGTGCATTGTGACTGGAAAAGGGGAAGTAAAATTATTACCAATAACTAAAAATAATAGGTCTGGGAAACTCTTTTCAAGTTGATCAACTCAACCTCTGTGTATTTGTCTCTAAATACTATTTTAACCACATTTCATCTGTCTTCCCCTCTCTCTGCTCCCCTTGCTTACACTATTCACTACTTCTATAATGGCCTTCCCTTTTCTAATTTATACCTGCTATGATCCTCAAATTCCACCTCCTTCATAAAGTCTTCCCGAGCCCAAAGCTGTGATTAAGAATTTTTGTAGGTGAGGCAAAGACCACAGATCAGTGGGACTCCCTCCTTGTAGGAGGGAGGCAGAAACACTGTGATAATGGCATCATCATTGCTGATGGTTTGGAGGCAGCAGCTCCCCTCAACCTGTGCAAGGATTGTAAGGGTTGCCAATGGTCGGTGTCCTGCAAATTCAGCACTTTGGTGCAAAGTTCCAATCATTCCACCCTAGTTATGGTGCCTTTTCCCTCTGACCTAATATAGAACTTTTTTGGCCATTCTAAAATGCACTTATTATCTAATGCATATTCTAGATATCTCTCTGTTCATTGTCTCCCTAGATTATAATCTCTATGAAAGAAAGGCAAGGCTAAGTCTCATCTAAATTTCCTACCTCCTGCAACGCTCAGCACAATTCTCTGCAAACAGTGCCTATTGATTGAAAGAATAATGTGGTATTCCTCCATGTACCATTTAAGCTCTGTACAGAAATAGCTACCTATGGGGCATGTCTCACAATAGGCTGCATCACAAATGCCTGGAATACTCACAAGCCCTATAAGACACAATTCTTCCACTAAGTATACCATGGCATCCATTGAGACTTGTAATGGAGCAGCTGGAATCTTGCTTTAATACCTTCATTGGTCTCTGTTGTAATTGGTGACTTGTCATGATCCAGAATGGCCTCTGGGACAATCAGTTTTAAGATACGATGGTGCCATTGGAAATACCAAGTAGTTCGACATTTATAGAGATGATGGTACATCATCCACGTTCCCATGAGATGACATTAGAAAGCAGTTAGGAAGATGGCTGCATACTTCATTATTATGGGGAAATAATAACTGAGCTAATACCTTACATTTATTTAGAGTTTGGAAGGCTCAATGGATGTAAAAGAAAATGCTATTTTGGTCTAATTAATCCTCACAATGTACCCAGGAAGTCCCGGCTTTCAGTGAATACAAAAATTCAGCTAATGCCACTGGAAACAATTGTCATCTACTTAATTCTGAATTTCATGGGAAGGGGGCGGGCAGCAAGAGAGAAAATGCCAAAAGGAAGCCTGTTTATTCATTTAAATTTAATAAGCAAAAGCTTTCTGTATGACGGCCTGGTGATAAATCCGACTGCCCACCAAAGCTTCTTATTCTGCTGCATGCTTTTTGTTAACAAGTTGCTAGTAAAGAGCGGAACTTTCAATACAGCACTCTGGATTTCTACAAGGAAGATGAGTGGCAAGTTGTCTTACTTTTTTTCTTTATAGGTTAAGTAAGGACAGAAGATGGCTATTGTTTTAATAATAATATTTACCATCATCATTGTTGTCATTGTCTTTATTATTATTATCATTATTCAGAGAGGAAGGCTGACTTTGATGTAGGTAAGGCCAGGGTTCATGCACTGTCTCTGACACATATTAGCTGTGCGAACATGGCAAATCACAAAACCTTTTAATTCCATAGATAACTCTATAAGATTATGACTCTTAGGGAGGCTAGCTGCTAATCTACAGCAATGGATAGTTTCCTCATCCTGGTGAAATCCAAAGTTCAGTATCTCTCCATAAACACACACACACATGCAAACATACACATACATGTGCGTACATAAATGTATGCACATTATTGTATTAATTATATAATAGTAATTATATTACATATAAATTACATGATAAAGTCAACTCACATGACCATAGTGGTTTATAATCAGTCAATCAATCAACACACATTTATTCAGTACCTACTATGACCTGGGTATTGTGGTAAGCAGTAGGGATACAAAAAGAGGCAAAAGACAACTTCTGCCCTCAAGGAGCTTTCAATCTAATGGAGAAGACAATATGGGAACACACACACACACACACATATATATACACACATATAAGTATATACATATATAATACATATACACACACAAGATAAATAGGAAATAATTAGGAGAGGGAAGGCGTTGGAATTAAGAGGGGTTGGGGAAGGCTTTCTGTAGGTGAGACTTAAAGGAAGCCAGGGAAGGCAGTGCTTTATAGTTTACAATATATTTTCTCTTGACAATGCTATGAGATGGCAATGCAAGTCTTAATATTAATAGCAGCTCACATTTCTATCATCTTGACTCTAAGTTTACAAAGTGTTTTCCTTATGACAACACTTGAGAGAGCATTTATCATTACCATTAACAAGAAACTAGTGTTCAGTGAGGTAATAGGCCTTGCTTGTGGATGCATGGCTACTAAACCATAGAGAGGTGAACCTTCACCCTCTAGCTCCAAGATGAATGCTCTTTTCAAATATGTATAGTGCAGGATCCATTATTTTGGGGGCATAAGCAGTGTATCTGCCTTATTCCTCTCTGGCCTTCCATTTCCTCACTAATAGAATGAGAGCACTGGACTAGATGCTTTCAAAGGTTTGTTTTAGCTTAGACAACTATGAACTGCTGAACAAGGAGCTGTCCAAGGCAGGGCTTATTTATGGCAAGTCTTCAAGCTTGGCCACATTGGTTAAGGGTTGACTTTGTGCAATGGATGGTTTTGGGTTCTGGGGCTATAAAGATGAACAAAGCCAGTTTTCCTACCAAAAAGGGGTTTATAATCAAGTATATGAGTGTGGCAATTGAACAAGTAGTTAAAATTTGGCCTCGAGAATGCAAAAATAAAATAGTATAGAAGATTCAAGAAAAATGGACCATTTCTATATATGGAGAGTGGGGCATTGTATTCATGCGTCCGCCACTAGAAGCATATTCTGTGTAAGTAATCTGTTGGCATTTGACACTTCATCTGTTTCAAAGGATTATAGAATCTGAATTGGAAGACCATTTTAATGAGGCCATTTCACTCATCAAGAATGAGGTGCAATATAGCTGACAAATAATCACCCAGACTTGGCTTGGAAACTTCTATGGAGAGCATTTCTACTCCCTGAAACAGTTCAAGTCTATCTTTGGACAGATCTAATTGTAACAAAGATCTTCTTTGCATAAAGCTTTAATTTGATGTGTTTCAATGTCCACCCATTGGGAGAAGTTTTGCCCTCTGGAACCTAAAAGAACAAATTTAATCCTTGTTCCACATGACAGCCATTCAAATCCTTGAAGACAGCTATCAGGCCCACACCAAGATTGGTCTTTGCTGTGTTTTGATAAAGGGAAGCTCTTTAAAACATACCCAACTCTTTTGCTCCAGGAAATTTCTAAGAAAGAATTAACTGATTAGGCTGGGGATTTAGAAGAGAGGTGTCTTGCTGGTCACATGCAGCCCACCGTACCCCAGAGCGCAACCTGGATCATATCAAAATGTAGCTCCTATCTGATTTTCCCCAAATGGGAAGAAAAAAAAGGCGCAGGAACACTTAAATACCCAATCATGGTGTTCCACAAGCCTCTTTCTGTATAACTCCCACAAGCAGTACACTCTTGACACAGCATGATATGGTTTAGTTGCCTAATGCCAGCTGTGGATATGTGACTTTCCCATCTTTAACCTCAGGATAAAGGCAAAAGCAGCATGGGAGAAAGC
>CM053623.1:404263288-404344271 GCA_028646595.1 Phalanger gymnotis
GTGTGTGCATATAATAGTATTATATATAATTATGCATATATAATACTTATATATATTTACATGTAATATATATCCATAATGTGTAATATTCCATGTATAAAATCAAGAAAATCCACTCAGAATTATATACTGTAGCCAGTTGACATATAAAATAGAACTGAAACCCATCAGTCAGAAAAGCATGAAACTCCTCTGAAAGCTTGGAGACAGCTACTAATATAAACTCTTATAAACATGTCAGAGAAGGACAGCAACTCAGTGAAAACAATCCTTGGTACCATGGACAGTGCTTGAGGAAAGCCTTTCCCAGATAAACAGCTATCAGATGCAATGAGGCTTTAATACTACCAACAATTCACAAATACAAAGCACTTTCTAGTTTAGAAAGCATTTTCCTTACAACATACCTATGAGGTAAATATGGTTATTCTGTCCATTTTATAGAGGAGACTGAGGCCCCCAGGGAGGCAAAAGGGAGGCCAAAAGCAACTTTTTCAAGGTCAAACAACCAATCATTCAACATTCGTTAATGTCAAAACTCAAAACCCCATCTTTTCAGATCAAGCCTGGCATTCTTTTCACTTCATTATGCCTTCATGAAGCCAATGAAGAGGCTATCATTTTAAGAGAAGGAATGGCTTTCTTTATCTCACCATGGCAGGATGCCTAGTGAAAAGAATGCTGGGCTTAGAGTTAGGAAGCTGTTGTTATGCAGTCATTTCAGTTGTGTCCAACTCTTTGTGACCCCATTTGGGAGTTTTCTTGGCAAAGATGCTGGAGTGGTTTGCCATTTCCTTCTCCAGCTCATTTTGAAGATGAAACGAATGCAAACAGGGTTAAGTGACTTGCCCAGGGTCACATGGCTACTAAGTGTCTGAAGCCATATTTGAACTCAGGCCTTCCTGACTCCATGCCTGGTGCTCTATCCACTGTCTTGTATCCGGATCATGCCTTTGGCATTCAATAGATTAATGAAATTCTTGATAAGTCACAAATGCTGCGTCACTCAAGCATCTTCCAAAGTCTTTTTCATTAAGTCATAGAAAAGTTACAATCTGCATTGGTAGAGGAACTTCACACACCAAGAGTTCCCCAAGCTGACAGAACCCCAGATTCTTCAGGTATCCATGTATCTCAGTCCTTAGCGCCTATCCTTAAACCATGGGGCTCACTTTCTTACTATTAGCATAAAACTCATTTTATTACATTTAAAAATACTATTAGTTATCTCTCAGACTCAGTTTCCTCTTCTGTAAAATTAGGATAATAACTCTTACCCTACTTACCCCAGAGGACTATTGTGAGGAAGAAAACAAGATGTTATATACAAAGCACTTTGTAATCATAAAGCAGTACATAAACATGAACTATTGTTATTCTTCTGTAAAGCAATTTTAATTTATTAAATCAATTAAGTTAAATTACTGAAAATCCATCCTGCATATTTTTGTGCCTACAAAATACTTTATGAGGTATCAGAGAGCACATTGCAGAGACATCTAGGATAATGCTAATGGTGACAATAATCACCACTGGCAATTGTACCTCAGATACAAGTTTGCACAGTAGGTTGTGTGAATGCTCCCATTTATTCTTCATGATATTACAGTGAGCTAACTACCATGGATATTATTATCACCCTTTTATAGATGAAGGAATTAAGTCTCAGGCTAAGTGATGTGCCCATGGGCACACAGCTAGTAAGTGCCAGGGAACAGACTTCTCCAGTGCCTTCTCCAGTATGCCATACCTATACCGCCCAGTTAAGACCCAACTATAAAAGATTTACAAAAGAGGACCTGATAATAACAACCACCAGAATGGTCTATGATGATAAAAGGGACCTACTTTGATGGACTTAATATCATGGAATTCAACTGATGTTTAAACTTCTAGGAACAAAAGGTAGAAGTTACAAAGAAGTAGATCTCAGTTCAATATGCACATGAAATGAGTTGTTTCAGGTAGTGAGCTCCTTGTCACTAGAGGGTTTTAAGTAGGATGTCCACTTGTTGGAGATGTTGTGTTGGGGAAAATTCATGCTTTGTTTTGGAGCTGGACTGGTTCAGGGGTGGAGAACCTGCAGCCTCAAGGCCACATGTGGCCCTCCAGCTCCTCAGGTGCAGCCTGAGCTTCACAGAACAAATCCCCTTAATAAAAGGATTTATTCTGTAAAACTTGGACTTAGCTAAAAGGCTGCACCTAAAGACCTAGAAGGCTACATGTGCCCTCAAGGCCACAGGTTCCCTACCCCTGAACTAGTTTTTCTCTGAAGCCATTTCCAACTCCAAAATTCGGAATCCTCCATCTATCATGGGAAAGGAATGACCTTGTTCCAAGAGTAGATTTCACAAGTAATCCTGTGATTTAGAACAAGAGAGGGAGGGTCTTAGAAATCATCTTGTTGGAGTCCCTTCACTTCACAGAGGAGGAATTGGGGTGGTTTGCCCACAGTCACACAGGTACTAAAATAGCAGAACCATAACTTAACACCAGTCATTTTTCCACTAAAACACACTGCCTCATAGCAGTAACATTGCTACATTGCTGAAACTCTATGTGTCCCTAGTGGAACATGAAAATCACTTTTTCCAATTTTTTTTTAAATTCTGTGATCTTTGTTTAACTAGAGAAATGACACCTCCTAGAGGTACCAATAGCCTTTTTGTTGGTACATTCTGGGAAAAGACCCAATGCAATCTAGTCCCTTTGCTGAGAGAACATGGAATGGACCAGGAGGAAGGACTAAAGGGCTCCACAAATTGATGACTCTTTGACTAATGCCTTTTTTGTAACTCTCCCCAGCTCCTCTACGGGCCTTATACCTCGAAGTGGTTCCTGTTATTGGAGTGAACCAGGAAGTCAACCTCACTGCCATTCTGCTGCCCCAGAACCCCAACCTAACAGTCTTCTACTGGTGGATAGGAAACAATTTACAGGTACACCTTGGGCATCTTTGGGTTAGTTTACAAAACCCCCTGCTCTGGGCACTATAAAGTTAGTTACAGAGACGTGGGAGACGTGGGCTCTGATCTTAAAGGGCTTATCATCTGCGTAAGAAAATGAGCTATTTATAGGTGAAAATATCACCCACAATTCATAATGATCCATGATACTACCAAATAAGGGTTAGAGATAATAAATATGTATATATATACACACATTGTATATACCTACTCATACATATATGTATGCATGTGTGTATATGTAGTATGTGCGTATTATCTCATTTGATACTCACAACAGCCCTATGAGGTAGGTGTTATTAATATATCTATTTTATAATTGAGGAAGCTGAGACAAGCAGAGGTTAAATGACTTGTCCAAGTTACTAAGTGTCTGAGGGCAGATTTGAACTCAGATTTTCCTGATGCAAAGCACAGTGTTCTATCCATTGTGCTAGCAAGCTGATCCAAAGAATGGGAAATACCTGTGACCTAGAATGGTCAAGGCAGGCATCCTGGAGGAGGTGGGGTTTAAAGTTGGCCTATGAAATGAGTAGGAATCTGAGAGGCAGAGAAGAACATAGAGGAAATTCCTGGCAGAGAGGATGGAAAGTATGAAGTCTACTGAAGATCAGGGTGTGGATAAGGAGTCAGTGAGGAGAGAATTCATGTCATTGTAAAGGAACAGTGGGTAATAAGGCTCAAAAAGAAGGGTAAGACCTTATCATGGAAGCCTTTGAATGCCACGTCAAGCAGTTTGGCTTTTTAGCCCGTGGGCAGGTGCCAATGAAAATTTTTTAATAGCAGGGTAATGAAGTCAGACCTGTGCTTAAAGAAGATTAATTTGATAACTGTGGGAAGTATTGATCACAGAGGTGAGACACTAGAGGCCAGGTGTCCAAGAAGGACTAGGCATCCTTTGAGCTTATGAATCAATATTTCCTTCTTGGCTTGTAAAGAAGAGTCTAATACCTTCTTAAATTCAATGAACTCTCCCCAGTCCACAGAATCATCCTCTTCATCATTATCGCAATCATCGCTGATATTTACATGACATTTTAAAGCCTTCATTGTGCTTTACATAGATTACCTCAATTGATCCTCCCAACAAATCTGTGAAGTAGATTTTGCTGTCCCTGAATCACAGATATGGAAACAGAAGATCAGAAATGCTAAGTGATTGTCCATGGTCACCGAGCTGGTTAGTCCTGGAGCCCAGATTCGTAGCCATGTCTCCTGACTCCGAGGACTCTCTAAGGAGTCCTTTTAGGATGGTTGGACAATAGGATCTCATCCTGTTAGAGCTGGAAGGAGACTAAAGAAAGGGACTCAGTTCACATCTCTCATTTTAGTAGAGGAAACCGAGGCACACTTGTTTTTGAGGAAGTGACTCATCTGTGGTCACGCAAGACAGAAATAGTAAAGTTGAAATCATGGAATCATAGATCTAGAAGTGGAAGGGACTTTAGAGGCATCTAATCCAATCCACATACTTCATCGTTGAGAAAACGGAGGCCCAGGGAGGCTAAGTTATTTACCCAAGGTCACAGAGTCTTCTGACTTGAAATGCAATGCTCTTAGTTGCAAGGGCTCTTTTAGGTCATCTAATCCAACTTAGTATGTGAATTATGATCATTCATGAAGACCAAGAAGTGAGGCAGGTAGAATGTCACAATGCTAATAAGCTTGGATGTTCTGGGTACTGCCAAGGAACAGCATCTTCCCACTGAAGAGTCACACACAGGGTAGCAGATAGATTATAAAATCATTTCCACTTGGCCTTAAGAGGGTTTCATCTGCTAGGGTCTACTATGTAGGAACCTATTGTTTAGCCTAGAACAGTGCCATACTCTGTGCCTACCAACGAGCACTTCATCCTCCATTATGAATTTCAAGGACACCTAACATCACACATAAGGAAGGGGAAAAAGGAAGAAGGAAAAATCATCATCATCATCATCATCATCATCATATCCTTATTCATGTTCATTTATCCTTTTTGTGTTGTTAATCAGGTGACAGAGCCAAAAGGGAGGACCTTGGAAATAAGTTTAGAATGTCACAAGTGGAATGGGACCTTAAAACCAAACATAGAAAAACAGAGCTAAAAGAATCCTTAGAATAGAGAATACGACATGTCACAATTGAAATGGACGTTAGAACAGAAACTTACAGAAATAGAAAGAATTTTAGAGCGTAGGCTGTGAGTGGTTAAATGAACTTCAGATACCATCTCCTCCAGGAAACTTTGACTTAGGCAAGAGCAGCAACTTGCCCATCATGCATCAGATATTCAAATGGATCTGTAATTTCAAGGATTCAAGAGTCTAAAATTTGCAACCATATTTATCCATCCTGGGTAATTCTTGTTCATATTCTCCCTGAAAGTTTGCCCCAGGGATCCAGCCAATATCACACAGCCGGGTAATGGCAGAAAAAGGACTAGAAGGGAGATTTTCTGAATCCCAGAGCAATGCTCTTTTTATTAGAGGGTGCTGCTTTTCCTCTTGTTTAAGTAGAATTTACATTTTGTTTAGCTGTTTCCTACTAGGAGAGTTATTGGGGCTTAGAAGCTAGAGAGCCACCAGCCTTGGACTCAGGAAGATCTGAATTCAAGACATCTCTGATGTATAATGACTGTGTGACTCTACTAAAGTCACTTAGCATTTCAGTACTTCGATGAACTCTCTAAAACTAAGTCATGAGATAGTTGCTGAGTTAGTGCTGCTGCTGCTGCTGCTGCTGCTGCTGCTGCTGCTGCTGCTGCTGCTGCTGATGATGATGATGATGATGATGATGATGATGATTCTACCTTGGACAACCAGCTCAATTCCATCATTCTCTGAGAGACACTCATGAAACTTCACTCTCTGGCTCTAGTATAGTTTCACATTTTTCCTGAGGGGGAAAAAACAGTTGCCTCTGCCATTGTCAACCTTACCAGCCCAAGTCCTTCTATTGTCAAAGCTTTCTTCCTCTAGGAGGCAACACAATAAAATGGAAAGGCAGCAGAGACCCTGCCATGGGCAGCCAGCATCCGAGGAGCTGGTTTGGTGAGACGGTGAAAATAAGACACAGGTCAGGCGGGATGCAAGCAAGCAATCCGTTTATTCAAAGGAGCATTAAGACTTTTATAGCAAAAAAACCACATAGCTGCAGACAGCTCCCAGCCTTTGTTCCCTATTTTCTCATCAGCACTTTCCATGTGCTTTGGGCGACTTCCTTATTTCTCAGGACTCTATCTTTAGGTACATCAAGTCACAGGGTCAGACGGAGAACATTTCTTGAGCAATGGTTGAGCATGAGAATAGCATCTTGCCCTTTCTCTCAGGTCATACTCTGCTCATGTCCTCTACAAGACCCAAGTTCCCATTTGGATTTTGTCACTCTTTAGCTGTATGATATAAGGCAAGCATCATTTCCCCTCCTCAAGACTGTTTCCTCCTCTCTAAAATGATGAGCTTGGACTTGATGTTCTCTAGTCAGCAAGCATTTATTAAACACCTACTCTGTGCCAGGCACTATGCTAAGTTCTATCACTCTGAAATCTAGGTTCTAAGATCCCATGGAGCTGTAATGGTCTGTGTTCTGTATTCCAAGGTTCCTCCTGCCTCTCATGGTCTTTCCGATTCTTATGATGCAACCCTGGCTAACAATATTCCTTCTTTTTTTTCCAGCCCCTTCTCTCTCTGGATAATTTTCTTGTCACACGATTTTCAGAAACGGGTGAAGTCCGAGTGACTGTGCAAGCCTCCTGTGGGAATTCCATGCTTCAGGACTCCAAAGTCATCAGGGTTTTAGGTGAGCTGGTTACCATTGTTCCTGCCTTTTACACGTCCCACATCCCCCAACCCTTTTCTAAGCCTGCAAACATTATTATGATTCTTAGAGGCAGCAGGTGGTATACTGCACAGAGTGCTAGAAAGGCAAGAAGACCTGAATTCCAATCCAGCCTCCAACACCTACTAGCTGGGTGACCCTAGGCAAACCACTTAACCTCTTTTTGGCTCAGTTTCTCATCCGTAAAAGGGGGATAATAATAGCTCCTACTTCCCAAGGTTGTTGTGAGAATTGAGTTCATAATTGTAAAGTGCTTACCACAGTACCTGGCACATAGCAAGCACTATATAAATATTAGTTATTATCATCACTAGTTATATAAAAACACATTAGCACAAGATGTCATACATGGGAGCAGGTAGGTGGTGCTGTGAGTAGAGCACTGGCCCTGGAGTCAGGAGGACCAGAGTTCAAATCTGGCATCAGATACATAACACTTAGTAGCTATGTGACCTTGGGCAAGTCATTTAACCCCAATTGCCTTGCCTTCCTCCCCCTCCCCCCAAAAAACCAAAATATATGAATAAAAAGATGTCTTACATGGCAAAAGGAAAGTGTTTAACTTGTAATCAGAGACCTGAGTTCAAATTCTCCCTCTAACACTTTTCAGCTGTTGTGACCATGGGCAAATCACTGTTTCTCAAAGCCTCAATTTCTTCATCTTTAAAATTAACCAGTGAACACTTAATAATCACAATTGATTCATTATATTCCTCCCAACAACCCTGTGAGGTGGATAGAGCACATCTCATCCTCTTTGTTTTATAGAGAAGGAAACTGACACTCTGAGATATTAGATGACCAACGAATGCACAGCTGGTCACTGACACAACTGCGACCAGAAGCCAGGTCTGCCGACTTTAAATCTGCTGTAATTTCCACAAAAGCATCCTCCTCATCTATTTTCAACCTAAAGTTTACTTCAAGTGTCAAAATTAGTGGATCATAGCACCAAAAAATTGGAGTTCACTTCTAATACTGATTCTCGGCCTCTTTGAGTCTCTCCAGTGATGATGACAGACTTCTCAGGTTGCTGTAAGAAAAGCACTTGTGTGAATGTGGAAATTATCATCATTATCATTAGTCACAACTTTTGGGGTATTGTTCTCCTCATCTGTAAAGTTTATTATTGTTACTAATGTCAGGCATTATTTGCGGTATATATTTACACAATTTGTGTAACATGTGGTCAATGATTACCAGCAGCAGCAAACGGAAGGATAGAGGTGATTAGCAAGGAATCTGAAGCATGAGTTTGAATCCTCCCTCCAACACTTCTTATCTCGATTATTGGGCAAGTATGTCAACTCAAGGGGTCAAATTCAGTGAGCTCTAAAGGTCCCTTTCAGCTCTAAATCTATGATCCTAGTAGTCTTTGATCCTTAGATTCTCTCCTGGTATGTGACTGCATAATAATAATCACATTCACAGCGCAATGAGGTCATTTTGGTCACCTTGGAGAATGAAGGACAACAACCAACCAAACAAACAATAATCACATTGGAATACTTGGGAATATTGCTTCATTTGGAGACAGATCATCTAACCTCATCAGAAAGCCCATCCCATCCTCTCAGGAAATACTTGGTGGTTGTTGGGTTGTTGTTTTTTTTCCCAAAGTTACTCAAACTCTCTAGATTAGTTTCCTCATCTGTAAAATGGAACTCATGACATCTGCCCCACTTGATTCAGATAAATTTTTGTGTTGATCCTATGAGAGATTGCATGTGAAGAGGCTTTGGAGAGGTTAGGAAATATGGCCCAGTGGGAAGGGTACTGCATTTGTAATCAATTGTGCTATATTCAGCTCCCAAATCTTGATATATATTGGTCTTGGGCAAGGGACTTCTCCATTCCTGGATGCCTGTTTCTTATCTGAAATTATGATGATCAGTGATGTCAAACTCAAATAAAAGTAGGGGCCACTAAGTCTCCCCAGAAGTAACATACTGACTTAGAAAACCACATATTGACATTATCTATGTTCTATCATACCTTTATTTATTTTAAGATGCACCAATTTCATTTCAATCTGGTTCAGTCCTCTGAGGGAGATACCTGGGCCAATTTTGGACACCTGGGAACTATATAAATTCTAAGGTCCCTTCCTGGTCTTACCTTTCTGTTCTAGGACATCAGGAAATTGAAGAAGCTGTACTAGGTCACCTATGAGGCATTTTCTAGCTCTGGATACTATAGGCTCCTTCCGCTTCTAACTTTTTGTGTCCTTAGGTTCCTTCTAACTCTGATTGTCTGTGTTCTAATGTTCCTTCCAGTTCTAACATTTTTTTGTTCTAAAGTCTCTTCCATTTAACATGCTGTGTATTAATACAGTAACCCTTCCACTTTGGACATTATGGGTTATAAGATCTCTTCCTGCTCTGACATTCTAACTTTCTGTGAGTTTAATGGGGCAAGTGCATTAATGCATTTTCCCTTGTGACCTTAAAAATTTCCAACACTTTGCTTTCCCTTTTACAAGCAAACGAAAAAAGAGAATTCTGTCTAATCTAAACTAAGCTCAGCCAATTGTACCTTCGCTTTTGTGGGGGGCGGGGGAGGCGCTCAGGGCATCCAGGTTCAGGACATCCAGGATTTGAAAGACTTTTGCCTTTCCCTCTGTCAGTGGTAAACGGCCCTTCCACCACTGACTGTTTACCTGTCATCACAAGGTGTTTTGCTGTGTCTTGTCAGTTCCTAAAGGGGCAAGATGCCTGAAAGATGGCAATGACAGCTGAATTATTTACACTGGGGGAATGTGCTGTCAAATCAGGGGTTAGCCTGATCTGAAAAATAAAAAGAGACATTGTCTAATCCTCAGATAGGGAGAGTGGGGGATGGAGTGGAGGAGAATACAATCTTTATGTCTTATGGGCCTCATTGTCAGTCAAGTCTCTTGTGCTAATAGCCTCAGAAACACCTCACTGCCCTGTGCATATTTCAGGATAATAGGCCAGAGTTAGTGAAATAGACTAAATGAACTCTTAGGCTCGTTTTCCCATTGATATGGTAAGTGGGTTTCGTAAGAGCAACTGAATCCATTGAAAACATGAATTATTCTTTAAAAGCTGTGGAAAACATCATTGTATTTTCAGGTTTATTGAAGCCAGAAGTACTTTTTTTGTCATCTCTATCTTATTTTACTCAGTGGGAACCTAGAGTAACAGGACCCATTGTCATGTGGTTTGGGATATAGAACGGGGCTAATTTCTTTCTCTGGCAACACAGCTCTTAGGAGTCCATGCCTAATCTATTTTTGTTAACCTAAAGGGCTAATCCCTCCCCTCAACTTCATTTCCCCTGGCCTACTCTTCCTCTGCCTTCCCTCCTCATGTTTTCTCTCCCCAGCATCATCTCCTCTCCCCTCTGCCACCTCTCCTTTATCTTTCCCCACAGTCCTTTCCAGTTTACTCTCCCCAGCCATCCCTTCCCACACTTTCCTGCCTCCCAGTACCAGCCTTTAGAATCCTCTCATTCTGGTTGTGTGCCAAAAAGTCTAAGGAAAAACTAAGCCTTCCACAAAAGGTGAGACAATGTGCCTGGAGCTTACCTGCTTAACAGAGAACAATGAACTCACTGAAGCAAAGACTCAGCTTCCACAGTTTGCCTTCAGTTATTTAGTCACTATTCCAAGTAACTTCTGGGAAATGGAAACAAACATCAGACCCTGCCTCCCCGGGGAAGGTAACTCGGGTTAGCTTAGAATGGCTTTTTCAGGCCTGTAGGAAGGCTCTGTGTTCTTTCCCATCGTGCAAAGGATTCCTTTCCTACATTTAGATTCAAAATCTCTACCTGCCTGAGATGCAGAGGAAATTCCCATCTATTGACCATCTAAATTAGAGTTGTTCAAAAGTAAAATGTGCTTCCTTTGTAGGTGGAGTTTTTCATCCTCACTGGAGGTCTTCAGTAAGAGGCTAGATGACCACTTGGCATGAATGTTATAGAAAGGATTTCTTCTTTTGTTTTTTTAGTTTAAAATTTGACTGATACTTTTTCCTCAGTTAACATTTCCCCATGCTTCTCTGATGTCATCATATCTGTAGTGGATAGGGTATCAGGCTTGGAGTCAGAAAGACTTGAGTTCAAATCCTATTTCACCCACCTAATAGCCTGTGAGTCTTCTTTAACTAGTGCCTCATTTTCCTCATATGTAAAAAGAATGGACTTGATGCCTCTAAGGTCACTTCCAGCTCTAATTCTATGATCCTGTGATCATTTATTATAGCCCAATAATATTTTATGGCCATTATCATATACCACAACTTGTCTAATCTTCCCTTAATCAACGGGGGTTTGTTTTATGTCCAGTTCTTTGCCTCTACCAAAAAAATCTGTTATAAATATATCTCAGTAAGCATGTGACCTTTCTATTTTATCACTGATTTCCTCTATCTAGCAGCAGAATCTGCATCAAAGTGTATAGACATTTAGTCACTTTCTTGCTTTCTAGAATGGTTGGACTGATTTGCAATTCTACTATTATATTATGTGCTTCTAGTTTATTATACTACTAATAGTATTCTACTAGTATGTTAGGGTGCTTGTCTTTCTACAGCCTGGTAGAAGAGTTTCCTTTTCCAGTATATTGAACTGTGTACATTCTGAGGTCCCTAAAATTCTTTGATTCCAACTCATTCCTATGAGGCAGCTCACATTCAAGGATCATATGCCTAGTGCCAAGGCCCAGGTACAGGCTGGCTAACTTTACAGAGGTCCATCATCAGTCTTACTCCAACAGGACTGGGTTTTAGCCATAGCAATACCGATACAATTCTAATAAGTTATAGAGCAGTTATGATCTGGATCAACGAAAAGCACACCAATACTGATAAAATTTTAAGAATTACTTACCTTGCAAGGTTGATGTGAGGAGTTCGTGGGACTGGATGCCAGATCTAGAGCTAGAAGGGACCTTAGGGGCTATCTAGTCCAACCCTATCATTTTACAGATGAAGGATCTGTGACTATGGTGATTAAGTGACTTATCCAAAGTCACACAAGTAGGAAGCATGAGAGGTAGGATTTGAACCCAGATTCTCTAACTCCAACCTCCACTACGTGTAGGGGTTAGTGCTTGGGATTTGGGCATGGGACTACAGAAGGGAATAAAGTTCTGTCATCCATGCCCTGGCTAGAGAGATGATCTGACCAACTATAAATAAAAATAATAGAAAAAACTATCATAACTCATCTTTGTACAGTGTCTCAGTTTGAAGCTATTAAGAACTAAAACTTTAATTTAGCAATTAAAACTGTACTAAGATTTTGAGGACACCGTGTTTTAGTCTTATGAAGATGTTTCTTCTTCCAACCCTATAACACAGTGTGCATATGATTTAGCTTCATTTTACAGATGAGAAAACCAAGGCTCAGAAAGGAAGAGATGATATGCAGGGTGTCCCTAAAGTCTGGACACATAGGCAAAAAGGCATATTTTGAAATATTTGGAATATTAACAGGCCTTAGCCCCCTTGACTTCTTTTTCTGGAGTATGCTAAATGAGGTGTACTCAATGAAAATCACAGATGCAACACACTTGATTGAACGCATAAAGAGTGAATGCTAAAATTGACAGCAATGTGAAATTATTGCATTGAGTTCACGTGAATCTTGCAAAGTGCATCAACCTTTGCATCACAAATGATGGAAATATTGAAGATGTTACTTGTTAGTATTCCAATTAAATAAAATGTTGAAAGTTGCATTCATTTCATTTCTTGAAAATATGCATTTTTGCCTATGTGTCCAGACTTTAGAAACACCCTGTATGATGAAGAGTACAGTAAAAAGAACACTGGACATAATAAAGCCAGTTAACTTGAGTAGAAGTCCAAGCTCTACCATTTCATGGCCGTTGTCACCTTGTATAGGATATTTTGCCTTTTTGCATTTCATCATCTGTCCTAGGATCCAATGAAATAATGAATGTAAAAGCAGACCAATGGCATGGAAAAAAATTGAGAACTTGGGATCAAGAGGCTACTTATTAGCTATGTGACCATGAACAAATCAATGACTCTCTCTGAACCTCAGTTTCCTCATTTGAAAAATGTAGATAACAGCACTTGCCTCCTCTAATTCAGAGGCTGTTGTAAGGGGAGGTCTATCAAATGGGGGAGATGGTTATTAGAATATAAATACAAGTCGCATAGTGTTGGATTTTATGGCACAGACTGTAAGCACTTCAGAAGTTCCCAGAAATCATTTTTTAATTGTCCAAATCATTTTGTCTCCATCTCTCTCCAGATCAATTTCAAGTTCTGCCCCTGAAGTTTACCAAGCACTTGGATATGTACAATCCAAACATCCCAGAATGGAGAGAAGACATTGGCCTGGTAGTCACCCGCCTGCTTTCTGAGGTGAGCCCCCTGAAAGTGTCATAACTTCTCCCAGAGAGAAGATGAGAAAGGTCATGGGCAGGATGCTGTTCTTTCAAGGAAAATGGGTCAAACTCAATAACCAACCGAATGATGCCCCAGGGCCACCCAGAGAGGCAGGCAGATGGAAATGGGTGTCACTGGGGTGCCAGCTTGCTGGTCACAGCAAAACAGCACTGAATGTTCAGCTCCAACACTGCCTAATTGGCAGTTAAGAGCAAATGCAGCTGTGAGAGAATTTTGAGCCAGATGGAAGAAAATGATGCTTATGTGGGAAAAGCCATAGCTTGTATGTGATATAACTATGGAGAGGGGATGAGGGATATGTGTATGCGTGTGAAGAGATGGTTGGGGGAATAATGATAGAATTATGTCTGACTATAAAGTTACAGCATATTCTGTAGAAAATCAAAACTAATATTTGTCCATTGTGCTGATTTTTGCCTTTTTGTGGAAGTTACAGTCAGTGGTAACAATTATAATTAGGCTATCAAAATGGCAATAATAAAATGCCAAGGTTGCCACTAACACATTATCATTAGACAATGGTAATTATAATTATTATAGAAATTAATGCTGTGAGGGTCATATTCTCTAGCCTTCTTATTTGTATCTGAGGAAGCAAGTGGAAATGAATGTCCAAGGTCATACAAATATTAAATAGGAGAGCCTGGACTTGAGACCAAGTCTTCTGACTCAGAATTTATTGTTTTTGTCACTAACAATCTATTCATCAATGACCTTTGTGATAGATACTATCCTGAGCCCTGGAGATAAAAGACAAAAATGAAGCAGTCCCTGACCTCAAGGGACATATAGTTTATCAGGAAAGGCATGCAGAAAGCCAGTATAGTATAGTGGAAAGAGAGCAGGACACAGAACTAGGAGATCTGGGGTCCAATTATGCTACTTAATTTACTGGATCCCAAGTTGCTTCACCTGTACTATGAAGATAATGAACTGTCAACCTCACAGTCATGGTGGAAGTCGCAGAAGAAAATGGTTGTAAAGTGGTTTGTAACTATAATAGGCTTTTAGGATGGTCAACCACACTTACTGGGAGCTTACAAGGAGCAATTACACCTCAGCCTCTACTAGACTCATTATCATATTCATTGACATCATCATGAGTTCAAGGATATTGTTTGGATATTCTCTCATTAATTACTTAAGCTCAGATCTCCTATGCCCGTATATTAAATATCATTTAGTAAAGCAGAGAAACCTCTTTCCCCCTAAGCAGTTGCATAGCTATATAATTTATTCACAAACAGTAATAGAAAGGCATAAATAATTATTTAAATTATTTAAGCTCCAATAAAGATCACAGGCAGAGTCATCCCTAACCATCACTGTAACTGTAGATGGCTTCCCCTTACTTCTGGAAACATTGTCCCACCTTCAGTTCACTCAACATGCCCAGCAATATCTTTTATAAAGAATTCTCTTTGCCTTCTTTGCAAGATCAAGGTTTATACTTTGTGGAGATCCCTCCATCTTCTACTTCTCTGTCTTCTTCAGGTTTTCTCAAGTTAATTCTTCTCGGTCTCCCCAAAAAATGCCATGAGAGAACTCTCTCATAAAATGTATTTTAAATCATTCTTCTCCAAGCTTCCCTGCATCATAAAAAGTTACAAACAATAACTATAGAAGAGGCTTTTGAAAGAGGTGCTACATGATCATAAACTATTATGAGGACCCTGAGACAAGATACAATGATGAGTATAAGTTCTATCTCTGCCCTTAAGGATCTACAGTCTAGAACCTAAAGTAGATCCTGCTAGATCATTCCCGTAACAGTAGGCAGCATCTTCTGCAAAAGCAAGGTGACTAGTAAAAACCTAAGCAAACTACATTCAAGACTTCCCACCATCTGACTCCAGCCTACTTTTCCAGCACCATACTCATTTCCATGGATACTGAAATTATAGCCAAACTGGACTGTTGTCTTCTTCAGGATCTTCCTTGCTCTTGCTCACTTCTATATACAAATCAGGTTCACTCCTAATCTCTACCTTTCAAAATTATTCTCCTCCTTCAAGGCCCACTTCAGATGCCAACTCCTCCAGGAATCCTATAGGTGGTAGTCACTGATTATTGCATTCAACATAAATTTGATAAACATAATGTATTCAAGTCAATGTTCTAAGTACAAGGGATATAAGAGAAAGACAATACAGTCCCTATCCTTAAGGAACTTACATTTCACTGGAGCATACGGTGTAGACACACTTATAGGTAAGTGTCAGGTGTATATTTATATATATATATATATATATATATATATATATATAGTCATATTCAACAAATCTTGGAATGGGAGTATGCTAATTGGGAGATTAGGAAAAGGTGGAAGCTGACCTGAGATGTGAAGGAAGCCTGAGATTCTACAAGGAAGTTAAGGAAGTGATGTATATGAGACATGGAGGAGAGAATGGGTGAAAGGGAATAATACAAAATCAGATGCAGAAAATTGGCGGGAGCCAGATTTTAGAAGAGCTTAAATTTGAGTCTAAGGATTGTTATTTTAAAGGCAATAGAAAATCATTGAAGATTTTACTCCAAGAAGGGGGGTTGGTGATGGGGAGTATAATCAGTTTCACCGACTTCAGGTAGGCACATTGTTAATAGTGGAAAGAGCTTTGGAAGTCAGGAGCTATGGGTTCTAGTCCTGGCTTTGCCAAATACTTGCTGTGAGACCTTGGGAATGTTCTCTTCTTTCTCAGAGGCCTGGTGTCCTCATCTCTAAAATGACAAGGTTGTAATAGAAGTTCTCCCTTCCTCCTTTAACAGTTCATTAATCACTAAACCAGGTGCCCTCCCACCAAAAAAAAAAATCTGAGTAACAAGCTGACCACTGAATAGGATGCTATCTCTACAGGAAACTAATATCCCTGAAGAGTCTCTGCTAACTGTGGTGAAGCCAGGCCTGCCCACAACTGCTGACTTGCATGTGCTTCTGCCATCACCTAAACCAAAGAGGAAGAGGAGCATACCAAGTGATAAGGTAACTCAACCATCTCAAATAATTTGAATATACACATATATAGCCTGTTAACCATCAGAATCATGAAGTCATGTTGCCTCAGGATCAATGGTGTGGTATGTACAAGCATAGAACTTGAGACATCTGGGTTCTAGGTCAAACAGTGTTGATAAATATTTGCTGATTGATTTATCCTGATGCATGACCTTGGGCAAGTCACTTAACTTCTCTCTAAGACTCACCACCTTCCTCTATTAAATGGAAACGATAATCCTTATCCTCCAACCACCACGTTAGAGGATATCCTCCAAGGAATCTGAAAGTAATATAGAAAGATAAGTGACTTTGTTTCTATCTTTTATAGAGGGTCTCATTGGATTTAGAGGTGGAAGATCATCAGATCCCAGCCCTTAATTTTAGAGTAGAGACAGAGACCCAGAAGGGAAGTAATTTGCCTAAACCTCATGCCGGTAAAAGGCAGCTTTGTTTCAGCTAAACAAACCCCTATGTTGTCTTATTGTCTTGTGGAAGCAGGTGTTTGGGTGCTTTGATCCTTTTGGTAATATATGTATTGACCTTATGTCCTAGGAATTAGGGTCTTGCCATATCCTCAAATATATCATTGCTCATTCTCCTAACAGCTTTTTCAAAATGTTTACCCTCCTCGTTCTCTCTAACTTTTGATCATTTCCTCCTTCTGGACCTCTTTGGATCTCTTTCCAGGCTCTCCTTCCTCTGTCTCCTCAACTGGTTCATTTTCTTTCTCCTATCTCTCAAATCGAAGGTATGTCCCCAAGCTCTCTCCTAGACCCTCTTCAGTTCTCATCTACTCAAATAGATTCAAAAGTCATCTTAAAGCTGATGGTTCCAAAATCTATACATACAGCCCTGGTTTCTTTCCTAATTCTTCCCTTCCTAGTCTCACATTTCTTCCTAGCTTCTGGGACAACTCCACTGGAATTTCATGATTGTGCCTTAAACTGAATGGACCCTAAATCATCCTCACTATTTAAACCTGCAATTCTTGCTTTATCTATTTCACCCAGATTTATACCCTCACAGTCATCTTTGATTCTTCCCTTTTCCTCACTTTGCCCATAAAATCAGTTGTCAAGTCTTATTAACTTTTCTTCTTCACTTTATCTCCCATCTGTCTTTTTCCTATTTTTTTTCATTCTCCTAACCAGCTGTGCTAGTTTAGGCCTTTTCACTCTTCTCCAAGATTAGGCTACCTCCTGACTTTTCTTTCTTCAGTCTCTTCTCTCTCATTGATTTGGCATTTTCTATATGCCAGGCATTATGCTAAGCAAAGAAAATCAAAAAAAAATCTGTCTCTGAAAGACTATACATTCTAAGGGGAAAGGGAAGATAGCATGTAAACGTCGAGGGAGGGATGGAGAGAGAGAGAGAGAGAAAGAGAGGGGGGGGGAGGGAGAGAACATATGAAGGTAGACATTAAGCAGCTTGGGAAACCAGGATGGCCTTTGGTAGAAATTAGGAGGCAGAGGTTTTCAAGCATGGGGAAATCCAAAATAACATTAGCTTTTTTTTTTTTTGGCTGCCATATCATACCTCTGACACCTAAATTTCCAGATATTTTCCTAAAAAAAATTCAGAACAAATTCCAAAAAATACTGTCTGTCCAGGACTACCCTGTATACTTGTTGATTTTCTTATTTGCTAAATTGATTAAATGCCAGAACCAACAAAAACACAGGTGGAAACATATAGGAAATTAACTGAAAACAAAGTGCATAATCACAAATTATAAAGTATAGCTTAACAAGCAAATGCATTAGAATTGAAGTCATTTAAATAAGAAACAGACCAGGGTTGGAAGGACTGCTGGATCACTGACCATGGTGCTGAAAATTCTGAAATCCAAGGAATGCTGCTTTCAGAATTCTTAGCTTCCTAGCTGTGGGGCTGAATTAACTACAACCTGGGAATTAAGGAAATAAAAATATAGCATTTAAAAGTGGGAGAACTTACAGAATTTTTCAGCCTTCAAGGGACTTTACAACCACATCATTTGAGAAATGAGAAAACAGAAGTCTAGGGGAAGTGACTTGTCCAAGGTCACATGGATATCAAGTATCTGAGCCAGAATTTTGACCCCTATCTAAATCCAATGCTCTTTCTAACATCCCATCCTTCCTATAATGATGAAATGTCAGCCAAATCACTGGTCCTGGGTAGAAAACAACTGATTTTAGTGCCTTTGACACCTGCACATTGCAGATAAACAAACGTTCCTGAATAGCAGTGGTTACTGCTTCAGCAGAATGACGGCTTCTCCTATCCAGGTGACACTTCATACTAGTGTCATCTGTAAAACCCTGACAGTTTGCAGTACGCTTTTCTGGCAATCTTTGATACTACCCACCTTTGCTTCTCCTGCCTTCTTCCTCCAACCCACCCAGAGCACCCAATGAAAGTGTGGTTTTTTAATCAGAATGATTACTTTCAAAAATGTGCATGCATATATTCTACAAAAAATAGTCTATCAAAGAATCCTAGTCTACCAAAGACCCTTATTCCTCCCCACTGCCTGCCAGTCATTTCCTGCATCCCCGGTGTGAGTTAGATATATTTTGTTCCCAATCATAACTACTAGTACTAATGAAGTGTAGATCCATCCTATCCTTATAAATATAAATATCGTAGATTAGGGTTTTGTGTTGAGTCATATTATTTTTATGTGTGTGTAGATGGAGAAAATTATTGAGAGGACTGGTGCCCATGTCCTACAAAGATCAAATGAAGAAAAGGGAGATATTTGCCCTATATAAAAGAAGATTTAGAAGAAACATGCTCCCTATCTTCAAGTTTTTGAAGGATTGTCATCAAGAAGAATTAGTCTTGTTTTGCCTGCTTTGAGAGGACAATTAGGAGAAATTACAAGGAAGCAGGTGGGGTTCAATATTTAGACAAACCCCCAAATGACTAGAGCTGTTCTAAATTGTAATTGATTTACTCAGTAGGCAGTGACTTTTCCAATACCAGAGGTCTTTATCAAGAGACTTCATTGTCAGAGATTTTCTCAAGCAGATTCTGACTCAGATAGGGGTTCAAATGTAAGCCTTCTGAGGTCTCTTCCAATTTGCCATTACAGATTCTTATTCATCAGTAAAAGAGAATGTGTGGGAGAAGGACAGCAGCAATCAGATTATAAGATTCTGGTTATTTCAGTACCCAATTATATCTTTATTGAACTAATCTAGTTCTGTGAACACAGTAGTAACTACTTGGCTACTGAGTCTACTCTACCTGGGTCAAAGCTTCCTGAATCAACTTGTAGAAACTAAATCAGAGAACCAAAGAATACCTGAACTGAAAGATCAGAATAGGGTTAGAATAAGGAAAATCAGATTCCCTGCAGCTCTGAGATTATGGGCAGTCATAGGACTTTCCTACCTTCTGTGATCCTCAGCTTCAGCTCAACTACTTATTATGACCTTAGACAATTCCCTTCTCCTCTCCAGGTCTCAGTCTCCTCCTCCAGATAATATATGGGGGAGGGGGAAAGCAACTAGATAATCACAAAGGTCTCTTCCAAATCTAATTCTGTTATTCTGTGAGTCATTCCTCTTATTCTCAACTCTCATCCCTCACCCAATGCCATAGTTCATTTTAAAGAAAAAATTCCATTAAAATAAAAGCTATCTGCCAAAAGGCTACCTCACTGAGCCCATCATGAGCCAGAACTGAGTGCCAAGTTAGTGCAGCAGACCTCCTTGTGGCTTCTAACCTATGGAACACAAGAGTCCAGTAGAGGGGCCTAGTACCTCTGCCGTTTTGTCCAACTTGCTTGGATTAGGAAGTGCAGAAGGCTGTTTCTCCATTAGTGAATACTGGTCTAAGGATGGCATCTTGACAAACTAAAGAATGAGACAAAACATAGAATATCAAAAGGCCAAAGAGGAAGTATAATGAAAAGAAAACTAGTCTAGAAACCAGAAAACCTAGATTTTGGTCATAGCTTTGTTACTAATAAGATATATACTGAAAAATTATTCTCCCATTCTAGGTCTTAGTCTACTTGGAGTATGCCTGGAGTCAGGAAGACCTGAGTTTAAATCCAGCCTCAGACACTTACTAGCTGTGTGACCCTGAGCAAGTCACTTAACCCTGTTTGACTAAGTTTCCTCATTTATAAAATAAGCTGGAGAAGGAGATGGCAAACCACTCCAGTATTTTTGGCAAGTAAACCCCAAAAGGGGGTCGTGAAGAGTTGGGGACACAAGTGAAAGTGACTAAGCAACAGCAATGATACTTATCTATAAAATAAGGGAGAAGAATAAGATGATTTATAAAGTCTCTTACAACTCTAAAATTCTGTGTTCTACAGGATTTTCCAACTTAAATATTCTATGTCCCATGGTCTCTTCTGGTTCTAATATTTTTGATGATGCTTGACTCTCTCAAAACCCTGAGTGTTTACCTCAGCTGGGGCTGGAGGATATTAACCAGTGTGGTCTAGAAATGTTGAGGCCATCTAGAAAGGAAAAAAAAAGTTCTTTTGACCTTTTATAGACTAGAGTCTGAGTCCTTTATACTTTGCATTTTTGTCAGGTGAAATAGAGCCTTCCTATATTCAATGTATTGTTAACTTGAGGGTTTGCATAAGAGCTGATGACTTTTCACCTATTCCTCAAAGACCTGGACTTGAGAATCACAGGGCATATCAAAGGGCTAGGTGATGATGACCCAGTATTGCTAGATTAGCAAGCTGGCACTGACTTCATCCTTGACAAAACTGTTGTGGACATCCTCCTTCCCTGGCCCCCCATAATCTTTTATACAGGTTTGGATCAGAGGCTGTGGGTCCCTGATGCACAGATTGTAGATGTGCTTGAGTCTCTAAAGGTTTTGAAGAGAGATATTCTAGAATCTAGACTGGTAAAGATGAGAATTTGGATGTCTTAATACTGCCAAGTGTCCCTCATTTGTCTGAAAGTCATATTATAATTATGGTAGTGAGAAAGCTTGGAGCAGCTAGGTGGTTCAGTGGATAGAGTGCTGGGGGTGGAGTTAGGAAGACTTCCTGAGTTCAAATTTGGCCTCAGACACTTACTAGCTGTGTGACCCTGGGCAAGTCACTTAACTCTGCCTCAGTTTCCTCACTTATAAAATGAGCTGGAGAAGGAAATAGCAAACCACTATCTGCCAAGAAACCCCAGATTGGGTCACAAGAATCAGACACAACTGAAACAACAAACAACAAAAAAATGAGAAAGCTTATGCTTTGTTTTTATTTGATGCTTGTGTAATTGGGAAATTGTTAGCATTAGGCACTTGATAAGCACTTTATACCAGCAAAAGCACATCTGGATATTTGTGATCAAACAAATAAGACACCAAGTAACACACTAGACTGGGGCATTTTTTAACCAGACGTATGGACCCAGAGCCAGACTTACTCATTTTTAAAGATGACATTTCCCTCACACTGAAAGTGCAGTGGCTACTCACAGACCTCTACCATAACCAACCTACGCTAATTGCTTAAGCAACTTGATGTCCCTGCTAACCCTCATCCCAGGGACTCACCATATCAGTGCTGGATTTAGTGGGACCTCTCAGACAACTTAGCTCACTTCACTGTAGAACTCCTAAACTTGAAATATTCCAGCTTCCCTAGTAACAAGGATTACAGGCTTGTACCATCACATCCAATCAGCCTTACTCATAATTAGAGAAGGTTATGCTCTAGAGGAGATAATTTTCAGGTTCCAAGAAGAACATCCTCTATTCCAAGTAATTACAACTACCGAAGGTGGTTGAAATTCTACCATTAAGAGTTTGATGCCTTTGAAGTAAGCCCCGTAGTTGAAAAATTATTGAGGATGTCACAGACAAAATTCAGTTTCAGTGAGGATCGTACATGAGGAACTCTGAGGTCCCTTCCAGAATATATATGATTTTGTGATTTTAAATTGCAGATACTCCTGGAAAAGGCCATTTTTATTCAATTAAACATTAATTAAATGTCCATTATAGGCTAGATGCTGTGCAAGCCACTGGAGATACAAAGATGAAACAAGATACAGTCTCAGGATCTTTTGAATGAGTAGAGGGAATAAGGCACACGCATAATTAGCTATATTACAATATGTCATCAAATTTAAGGAGTAAGACATCCCATACATATAGGAGCACCAGATCACATCACAGGATGTTAGAGAGAAAAGGAAGTATGCATAAGGACTCTAGAATTAGAAATGATCAGTCTTCCAGTATTTCTACAATAGATAATATTTAAAGGGCAATGGTGGGAGAAAACATGCAAAAATTGGATGGCAGCCTCATTATAGACACCCTTGAATGTCATCCTAAGAGTTTGGAAGTTGTTTCTTAGGCTGTGGGAAGCGACTACATATTTGCAAAGTGGTGACTGACATAATCTGAATTCTGCCTTAAGAAGATCATTCCGGATGCTTTGAAAGATTTGGAAAGATCACTGGGCTTAGAGGCAGTTAACCTGGACTTGACTCCCAGATCTGGTACTTACTAGTTGAGTAATTATAGGCAAGTTACTCTGCCTTTCCGAGACTCGGTATGTTCCCTATAAAATGAAGATAATAAGTGGTAGTATGGTATATAGCGTATAATGTGCCAATATGTATGGTGGATAATATACCAAATTTGCAATCAGGAGTACCTGGGTTCAAATTCTGCCTCAGATATTTACTAGATATGTGACCCTGGGCAAGTCACTTAACCTCCTCAGGCCTTAGCTTCTTCATCTACAAAATGAATATTCAATGGCACCTAAGGTCCCTTTCAGTTCTAAATCTATGATCTATGGGACATACAGCCACATAACCCTAGGCCAGTTATTTAACATTTCAGTGCCCCAAGCAACTGTGTCAGACTGACTTGCGAAGCAGATGCTCTTCAGTGTCAGTAAAGGAACTTCTCTACTCAAATGAAATCAAGATCTAGTTCCCCATCCACCCCCAAGATAGTTCTATTACCTCATAGGGATGTTAGGAAAAAAGTGTTTTATGAATAAAGGCCTCTAAAATGTGAGCCATTATTATTGGGAGGTAGAAAGAATCAATGTGGTGAAGTCAATTAGGAGGTTATTACATTGGTACAAGTATACAATAAATAGGGCTCTCAATGAGGGTGATAGCAGTAAGAGTGAAAAAGAAGGGATGATTTTATGAGATAATTTAAAATCAAGGAAACCTGGCAAGTGATTGATGTCAAGTGAAAGAGAAGGAAGAGTCAAAGATGACTGAGTGACAAAGGAAAATGGGGCTTATCAACAGAAATAGAGAAATTAGGAGAAAGGATCATTGTTTGTCTGTTTTTAAGGTATGCAGGGTAATGTCAAAGTCCTAGATCACATTATAAAATATATTATAGCTGGTGAGCATTTAGAAAACAGCAATAATCTCCAAGATTCTGCATGATGTCTTCAAGAACAAGTCATGAGCTCTGATTGCATTTCCTTTTTTGATAAGACTATTGGACCAGGAACACCATAGCCATGGCATTCTTGGATTTCAGTGAGGCATTTGGCAAATCTGCTCATGCTTTCCTTGTGGATCCAATGGGGAGACAAGTGGATTTAAAATAAGCAGACCCAAAGAGTACTCATTAATGGGTTGGTGTCAGTTTGGAAGCACATTTCTCATGGAATACCCCCAAGGATCTGTCCTTGACTCTGTGCTGTTCAATATTTTTATCAGTTACTTGGATGAGAGCATATACGACATGCCTATCACATTTCCAGATGGGTTAGCTAGTGCACACACATCTCAATAGGTTAGAACATGAGCCCACTCCTAAAAAGATGAAATTGAACAAGTTTAAGAGTTGAGTCCCATACTTGGTTTCAAAGAATCTACTTCTAAAGTATAGGATTAAGAATTTATAGACTGCCAATAGTGCATGTAGTTAAAGATCTGGGTGTTTTAATGGAATGCATGAAATATAACCTCAATATTAGTCAGCAGTGTGATATGGCAACTAAAAAGCTAACACAAGCTTAGTCTGCAGTACCGTGGCCAATTACTGTAAGCATATTTTAAGAAGGATGAGGACAGGCTGGGCTACATCCAGATGTCCTGAGGCCAAGCAGAATAAGCTTAATCCCTCTTCCCAATAAATGACTTTCAAAGCTTGAAGCAGTTGTCCTCATCCTTTGTCTTTTCTTCCTTGGGTTGTCTTTCCCATTTCCTTTACTGTGTTGGTCACCCTTTCCAGATTGTCAATGTCCTTCCCAAAATATGCAGCCTAAAACTAAATAGAAATTTAATTCATCCAGGGTTAAGATTACAACTTGCAGAAAACAGGTCTGTAGGAGGTATACCAAAGAGGTAGAATTCCAGATAGAAAAACCATAGGGTCATAGAAGAAGACGGGACCCTAGAGGTCATTTAGTTTAATTTCATCACACAAAGAACCAAACATAAGGATAAGCAAGGAAAGCTGATGCACAGAAACACGTAACAAGGGACAGACAAACGTGACTACTGTATGTGGAGGGTCCCTTGGGAAGAGGCTCAGACCCTCCCTGGGATTCACAGATTCTTGCCTTTGTCCTGCCTTTATTTTCTGGGCAGATGGAGGAGGGAGCAAGAAGTAGAATTGTGATTTCATTGGTACAAATACCTCCCAAAAAAAGAAATTCTCTAACACAGACCGATAGTCTTAAAGATTTATGTAGAATACTGAGCAGTTAAGTGACTTAACCAGGGTCACACAGTTAAGATTTATCGGAGGCAGAACCTGAACCTAGATCATCCTGACTGAGGCTTATTCTCTACTGTGCCATGCTGCTTTACATTTACAGGTGAGAAAGCCAAGGCCCAGAGAGAAGTGACTTTTCTAAGTCACCCAGCATGTTAGTAGAACAGCCATATTCCCTGACTCCAAACCCAGGGCTCTTTCCGTTACACCCCATGGGGGTGAAGTGTAACTTCAATTGCTGGAGGGAGCCAGGTTAATATGGAGGACAAACAAATCAAGGTCTGATAGCCTAGAAAATTACCACTCCTGAAAAATACTCAAAGACACTAATCTTCTATTGCCAAGCCAGTGGGCATTTTTATTAATAATGCTATTTTGGAGCAATATAGACAATCGTATTTCTGTCTATTTGATCTGCATTTGATCTACAGTAAATACATGGCTGTAGAATTTTATGTGCATGGATAAAACCAAATGCCCTTCCTCAATAAGATGCCCCAGGAACCAGGAGAACAAGAGTTTGAGAAATCATGACAAAATGCCTGTTGTCACCAAATGATTGGACAAACAATTATACCCAATGTGCAGCAGATCAGAAATGATAGAATGATTGCCCTGTGGCTCTGATCAAGAGCCTGTACATACTGATGAAAGTTTAATAAGAACTATTCAATGAGCTGGTTGCAATTCTCCACCCATCAACCCAGTAGTGCATGTAAGTGAAATGCTGCCAAACATAGTGAGCGGAAGCTGCTAAAGAGATCGGCAGGGTAAAAGATAAGGCCATAAACATTTGTCATTTGCAGCACGAATGTGTTACAAGGATTGGAGTTTGCTTTTCAGCTAAAAGTATCCAAAGGTTGCAACCCATTCACTGCAGCTGATCTGATGACACCTGGATTCTATGGCCTGGAACAAAGGAGATTTTCTTCCCAACATAGAAGCATAGATTCATTAAGATTCTGAATTGGAGTGGGAACCAAAAGGTCATCTAGTCCAACCACCTGCCCAGTGCATAACTCTCTCCTCTGCAAGCCAATGCTGATGGTCACTGTCCAAGTTCAGAGGAAGTGTGTTTTGGTGGGAAGCTCAAAGATCTACAAGTTTTGAGCTGAAAGGGATTTTAGAACATAGAATTCAAATTCGAAGAGAACTTTATCCTGCACCCTCTTTTTACAGATGAGGAATCTGAGGCTACTGAAGTGTCCAAAGCGAGATCCAAGGCCACGTCTTCCAAACTCGAGATCCAAGGCCACATCTTCCAAACTTCAAATTCAGTCCTCTCTCCACTAGACTCTAAGGCTTTCTGTTTAATGAGAACTTTTCTCTTTCCAGGCAGGTTAAATAACTTACCCAATGTAACACAGCTAGTAGTCGGGAGAGTGGAGAGCACCGGCTTTGACAGGAAGCAAGAACTAGTTGCAATTGATGGCTCTAACAGTTATGAGAGTTTAAATCATAGGCAGATCACCTCATCCTGAGCCTTAGTTTCCTTATCTATAAGACAGAGATAATGAATCTGGTACACTATCCCCCTCCAAGCTATTTACCTCTATAGAAAAGTGAGCTTTTAATATTCCACTTAGCATTCTTTTTTATCAGTGGCTCTTAAGTTCTCAAGGCACAAGACATCCCAAATAAAATATCTGTTACTTGTTTTGTTTCCTTCTTGTTTCAGAGGATCATGGCCATTAAGCAAGCCCTGAATGCCCATAACATCAGCTTTTTCCTAAGAGGAGGATTCTGGGTACTCGTAACACTACGTGACACAGATTCAGGTAAAGACACAATATGTGTTGTTCTTGCCCCAGACATGGGGAGTAGAGGGATGAAAAATTAAGTCTCTTTGACAAGATGCTGCGGCCCACCAGTATGATTTAAGGATTGCTCTGAAACTTTCTCCAGGGGAACATTGTTAATGACCTGGTGACCTCATTAACCCTTTAGCTACCTATCCATTTCCACTCATAATTTAGCTTGAAGATAGAAGGCTATTTATTGGAAACAAAATTTGACTCTCGGTAGACCACTTGTTGCCATTGGTGCTGCCAAAGGATTTCATAGTTTCTTCATCTACAAAATAAGGACATTGGGCTCTGCCCAGTTCTACCATCTTAAGTGCAGCATTTGAAGGGCTCTCTAAGGCTACCACTTGATGATTTCAGCTCCCTCTCAGTTCTGAAGCCAAAGCTTCTATGAATCATAAAAATGTGAACAATCATGAATAAAAAATGAAACCAAGATAGTTGTAATTAATGAATACAGTTAGCAGGATTTAACTGTACCCATGAAACTAAGCGCTTCGGTCCTCTGATTCCTGTGAGTCACAAATTCTCTCTTTCCTTCTTGATTTTACTATTTTTTCCCTCTTTGGATGATAACCTCAGTAGGGACTGAAGAGCTTTCCTCTGCCCTTCAAATACCTACCTTCTTTCCTAATCTGATTTTTATTGATGTCTTTTGTTTTTATATCACATTAATTTCTGAATATATCCCTTCTCTCTCTCAGCTATGCCTTGTAACAAAGATTTTTAAAAGAAAAACCCAAAAAGTAGTTTGAAAAACCAGCTAACACCTCAGTAACAACTGATAGGATTTGAAATATTCCACATCCATGCCCTCTTCCCCCACCCCTTCCACTTCTGTAAAGAGCAGAGAGGAGTGTGCTTTAATTACTCTGACATTCATTATAAAATACAGCTAATTGCCTAAGGGAAGGAAGGGGCTCTACATATTTTTTGTTAGTCACACAGAAACCTAAATCCTAGTTGCCAAGTGAAATACAACTACCAAGTTATGAGATAAGTCAGGAATTCTTATGCTTTTTTGTGTCTTTAAAAGTCTGCTGAAATCCATGTTTCACCTTCTCAGAATAATATTTTTTGATGATTTGATATTTTATTTTTCCCCCAATTACATGCAAAAACAAGAGAATGATACTTTAATGCATAAAATAAAATCAATAAGGTTACTAAAGAAACCAATGCTATTGAAATATTTATCAAAATATGTTTTTAAAGTTCACAGACCCTTCTCCCCCCTTTAAGAACCTTCCATTTAAGTAAAGCTCACCGAATGTCAGAGCTGGAAGGAACCTTGCTACAGAAAACAAAATTCTTGAGTTGGAAGGGACCTTAGAAATATAGCCCAAATGCTTCATTTTGCAAATGAGGATACTGAGTACCTGAGATGGCAAATGACTGAACAAAGTTTCCTTGACACCTTTTTCTAGTCAATGCTCCAGTGAGCCTGGCAGCCTCTCTAGTTTAAGCTATGCCTTATCTAAAGGAACTCAAGGATAGAGTTAGAATTCCAGATGGTGGATCTTTACTCCAAAGCTGTGCCTTATCTAAAGGAACCCAAAGACAGAATTAGAATTCCATGTGGTGAATCTTTACTCCAAATCAATTGGATAGCTGTGGAGTTCACTGAGACAATCTACTAACCGTCTCATTGATTTGCAGATTCTCAAAGGATTGGAGGAGGTGGTGGATATTGGGCCCTCATCGTGCTTTTCCTTATTTGCCTCTTTGCAGTGGGAGCGTTCATCCTCTACAAATTTAAAAGGCAAGTCCAGTTTCATTTCTTTCAGGTGATGGAATAATAGATGTATGTAACATGTAATGGAGTTGTTGCTCTAGGTAAATAGCATTGGAAATCCTCCACACAGTGTAAGGAGTATGCTTTGCCTCCAGAATATTGTCCACATCTTTTTGTTATCATAGCCTGAGATGCCACCATTACAGCTCCTCCTGTCACCAATACAGCTCTAGTTGAAGGCATCAAGCCCTTTTAAAATTCACACAAAGTTAGGAAGAAGCCTATGAATTGACTTATCATTCACTCATACCTAATTTGTGAAGAGATTCTTAACATTGAGTGAAGTGAAAAGAGCATGGGCCTTCAAATCAGAAACCTCCCTCGGCCACTTAGCACCTGAGTGACACTGAGCGAGTCAGTCACCTTACCTCTGAGTGTCAGTTTTCTGGTCCGTTAAATGTAGAAGTCACATTATATTATCTCTAAAACTGCTTCTAATTCTACAATTCTATGAATTTGCCTGTTCCAATGTAATAGCCAAGTTGGAGCATCTCCATGCGACTTGCCTCACACTTCTGTGAAATGAATAAATAAAAAGGTATTATAAAATACATACTATTTGCCAGGCTAGAAAAAGAAATATAATTGTGGGTCAGTTTCTGCCCTTAAGGAACTTATATTCTAATGGTTATGGAAATAACCCTTGTAGGGGAGTAGTGGAGAGGGAAGGGATTTTGGTCTAGAGAGTCACCCTGATGAATGAATATATACCATAGGCATTTGACTCACCCCTTCCAGAAGCAGTGATAGTCTTGTTTGATTACTGTGCAAATAGTAGGGAATGGAAAGCAGGAGGGGAAAATAATTGGTGTGCCATGGTAGGGCAAGTGGAGCTTTGAAGAAAACGCTTCTAAGAATGGAGTATGTTCCAGGAATGGAACGCATGGCATCCTATAAGGCAAACATGCATATGGTAGAGAGAGCATTGTAAAGTATCATCTTTTCGAGCAATAAGTACATAAACAGAAGCAAAGAGAAAGGAGGAATAGGACAGAAGATTCTAGGAGAGAAGATAAGATCTGGTTGCACTTGAACCATTCCTGAAGAGTGATGCCGCCATAAAAGAATGGTGATTATGGCAGGAAGACAGATTGCCCAAAGGGAAAAGTGTAAGTGGGGCCACCATTGTCCTCAGCAACATAGGAAGGCCAGCAGCTCAGACATCAAGCACTGTGTTCACCCCAATCCAAAGCCTGGAGGCCAGTCAAGCCTCAGATTTATGTAGTGTTTTATACAAAATCTGGATGCGGCATTGTTAGGAGACAACCCCCATTGCCTAGGAGGCAAGGCTGTGGGCTAGGTAGGACCATGGAAATCCATTCTCTCAATTGCTTAATGAGAAATAAGGAAGGAAACTTTAGGAAGAGGGCAATGCCTGGTATCTAGGCCAATTAAGGCCAGAGTATCAGGGGTCATATCAGGAATGAGAGTGGCCAAGAACACGATATCCTTTGCCAGAAACCAGATTTCCTTTGTACCAAAAATGGAGAGTGTGAAGTAAAGAGATCAAGGACAAGGGAAGGAGGCCTGATAACTATCCCCAAGTGTCTGAAAGGCTGATATAGGGAAGAAGTGAAGGAGTATTGATTGTCCCTAGGGGGCAGAAGAACTATGAGCTACAAGTTGCAGAGGCTGAGTTAGATTCAATATAAGGAAGAACTTTCAAATATTTAGAACTACCCGAAACTGGAAGCAGTTTCTTCAGAAGGCAATGGGTGGAAGCCCCATGGATGGGGCTTCAAGCAAAGGCTTAATGGCAATAGATAGAGCAAAGGGGATTCTTGGTCAGGGAGAGGTTGGCATCAAATGGGGTTTGAGATTGCTTTCAACTCTGAGTATGTTTCTCAGTGGGATTGATAGAGCATGGTGACGCAGTGGATTCATTTTGTACGGAGGAGGGAAGAGAGAGGGCTAAAGAACACACACAAATGTGGGCCCTAAGCATGAGGCCCACCAACCAATCAGTTAATCAATAGACATATGTGCTATGTGCCAGGGCAGCCAGGTGGTGCAGTGGATAGAGCACTAGGCTTGGAATCAGGAAGGTTCATCTTCATGAGTTCAAATCTAGCTTCAGATTTACTAGCTGTGTGACCCTGGGCCAAGTCACTTAACCCTGTTTGCCTCAATTTCCTCATTTATAAAATAAACTGAAGAAGGAAATGGCAAACCACTCCAGTATCTTTGCCAAGAAAACCCCAAATGGGGTCACAGAGAGTCAGAACATGACTGAATACACATTCTCAATTATACTCTTAGGTTAGACTTAGGCCATAAATGCAAAAAATCCAGACCTTACTGAGAGTAGGAAGAATTCAAAGTCCCACACCCACTCTGAGAAAAAGCATCATAATTTCTGGAATGTTTCTTTTTAGAAAGTGACACTCTTTAGTGCCCATCACCCATTTATCTCCTTCTTTCCTGTGACAAACCTTCCTTTTTCTCTAGATTATAATAAATGCTACCTCTTTATGGGAGGTGAAGAATCTTAATTTGGTGCCCATCAAGGCTAAGAGCCTGACTGAGCAGTTTAGGGTACCCCGCCACATTGCAACATACTGTAAAGATGGTTGATATATGCAATAATATTATCTTGATGGCAACCCAGTCAAAGTCTGGCCTTATGGCTCATAAAGCCGCCAGGAGCATCCATTACCAGACACTCGAGATTTACACCCTTTCATTAACCCTGGGGTCAGGCACAATTAGACACCAACACAGTTACCCAAAGACAAATGGAGCAGGAAAGTTTTTGGGTTGTTGGGTTTGTTTTTCCCTTAAGAAAAAATAAAATTCTCCCCTTGGAGAATTTTCCAGCTGCCACTCTGGAAGTCTATGTTAGTATCTCTCCCTTTGATGAAAATAACAAGTCTGTGCTAGAGCACAAAAGCTTCCACTCCCCCTACCCTTTAATTTTGGTGTGGTTTTAAAAAGAATTTTGCCCTTGAAAATTACAAGGGGGTTTAAATTTTCATTTGGACTTACTTTGAGCCAGTACTGATGAGAATTTGAGGAGACAAACAGGTCCTCTCTGAGAAGCTGATGATTGGATTCTGCACCTGTGGATTAGCTGGCAAATATGCCCAAGCTTAGGCCTAATGAAATCTGGCTGGCAGAATGACTATTTTTTTTAATATTGCATGATTTTGCTACAACGCAAAAAAGTAAAAGAATTCTCTATCATATCTCTTATAAATCCCCCCTAATTAATATTCAAAAGAGCTTAGATGAATATGGCCCTGGACAGTAGGTCAGGAGCTTCCATTACAACAAGCAGATAATAATAATCTAACAGTGTCCATTTCTATATTAATAGAACTTAAAATGTTTACAAAGCACTTTCCTTGAAATCACCTGTTAGGCTGTTGGTAGTGTAAGTACTAGTAGTCCCTGTTTAAAGATGAGGTAACTGAGGACCAGAGAGGTTTAGAGATTTGACTGGTAAGTTAATGATGAAGCCAGAGTTTCAGCCTAGTTCAAATATCTCTTTTCCTACTGCTACTACTACTGCTGCTCAATTTAGGGGAAATAGCATTGATTATTCAGGCAGGCAATAAACATTTATTAAGCACCTACTAAGTGCCAGGCAATGTGCTAGGGATACAAAGAAAGGCAAAAAAAAAAGTCCTTGCCCTCAAAGTACTCACAGTCTAATGAGGGAGACAAAATGCAAACAACTATATACAAGCAAGATATAGACAGGAAAAATTAGAAATAATTAACAGAGAGATGTCACTAGCATTAAGGGAGATCAGGAAGGGCTTCTCTTAGAAGATGAGATTTTAACCAGGACTCAAAGGTGAGGTGAGGCAGGAGCAAATTCCAGGCATGGGGAATAAGTACAGTAGCAGGAAAATCTTGTGTGAGGAACAGCAAAGAAGCAAATGTCACTGGATTTCAGAGTGTGTTCGAGGGAGTAAGATGGAAGAAGACTAGAAAGGCAGGATCAGGGTAGGTTGGTAAGGGCATCATATGCCAAGCACAGTGTTTTGTATTTGATCCTAATGGAGTTTGGTGAACAGGGAGGTGACATGGTCAGACCTACACTTTAGGAAGACCACTTTCACAGCTAAGTGGAGAATGGACTGCAGTGGGGAGAAACCTGAGACAGGGAGATCAACCAAAAGGTTACTGCAATGGTTCAGGAATGCCATCAGGAGGGCCTCTATAGGGTAGAGACAGTGTTAGAGAAAAAGGTATAAGGAAGAGATGTTACAAAGGTAAAATTGACAAGACTCAGCAATGGATTGAACATGAGAGGTGAGAGAGAGCAGAATGTTAAGAATGACACCTAGATTATAAGCATGGGTAACTGGGAGGATGGTGGTGCCATTGATAGTAATAGTGAAATTTAGAAATTGGGAGGGCTTTGGGAGTGTAATGGCAAGCAAAGTGGGACTTTTTACTATTTTTTTTCTTTTGGAGTGCTTCTCAGCACTAAGGAATCAAGTGCCTTTGATTGAATCTTACCTTTGTTTGTAGGAAGGCCCACACCTTTTTGCTAATTAGGTCACAAGAGGTGTGAAGCCCTCTGGCCCTGAAAAAGGGTATGTATACCCAGAGGATAGCCACCGAACTCAGAATTGAGAATAGATAACTCTCAGAACTGTGGGAGGAAAGGTTTTGCTTTGGGGGCTCGCTCACTGGAAGAGTGTCATGTGATTTGACCAAAGGAGACTCTGGGTAGCTGTTGGAGGCCCCAGCTTTGAAAAACCCAGATATTGGTGCTTCTCTCTCAGGTAACTATGTATGTAATGCCTTGGTCAGACAGCTAGAAGCCCTGTCTGTTGATTTCTGTTTATTTGCTCTGTTTACATAATCTCTGTTTGTGATTTCTGTTTGTGTTTTCTCTGAAGTTTAAGATGCTGACTTTTTCCCCTGAACCAAGTGAATGATATATGCATGTTTAATTAAAGTGATATTGTTAATCCCTTAAAGTTGTTTTCCTTAGAAAAGCAGATCAAAGAGCCTGTGTTAGCAGCCTTTCTGTGTGCTCTTGTTATTGGCCTTGCACAGCCATAGTAGTGGCAAACATTGTTGTTCCAGGGAGAAAGATAATGAGCTAAGTTTTGGATATGATGAATTTAAGATGTTTATAGCAATCTAATTTGAGATATTTATTAAGCAGTTAGAGATGTGATTCTGGAGGTTAGAAAAGAGGTTAGAGCTAGGTAAATAGTTCTAACAATCATTAGCATAGAAATGAGAGATCTGAACTTGAATCCTACCTCTGATTTTTAGCTATATGACCATGGGCAAGTTATTTCATGACTATGATCTTTCATTTTCTTATCTATAGAATAGAGATAAGAGGCCACTAGGTGATTCAGTGGACAGAGCACTGGGCTTGGAGTCAACAAGAACTGAGTTCAAATCTGGCCTTAGACACTTATTAGCTGTATGACCCTGGGAAAGTCACTTAACCCCATTTGCCTTAATCTACTGGAGAAGGAAATAGCAAATCACTCCAGCATCTCTGGCAAGAAAACCCAATGAATAGCATTGGCACACTATGGTCCATGGGGTCACAAAGAGTTGTACACACCTGAATGACTAAACAACAACAAAAGAATAAGGGTAAAAATGCTATAAATATCTCCTTGGGGTTATTGTGAAGAAGGACTTTGTAAACCTTGAAAGGCAATGTGGCCATGGCATTATTGTTGCCATATTCTCTTTACCATCACTTTGTGACAATGTGATTTCATCAGTATGGAAAATCTCAATATAGAAATTCTTTTCATCAATTCAGATCAGCACCTACCCTAAAATTCACAGTCCTAAGGATTTGTCTGAAGGATTAAATGACTTTAAATGAGTTCCTCGAAGTTTTTCAACCAAGATGTTTTGGAAGCAGTAGTGACAATCACTGAACTGATACCATATTGACAAAAGAATCTATACATTTGACTGGCTCTTTGTCCCTAAAAAGAGACAGGGCTCTACTAGGAGAAAGATACAGAAGAAGGCATAAGAGAAACTAGACGGATTAGACTACCCAAGAGGAGAGATCTTCCTTAGAAAGAGGAAACACAATGCTATTGCAGGAAAAAAAAAAGATTGTCAATTCAGGAAACCTGAATTCAAATCCTAGCTTTACCACTTATTACCTATGTGACCTTGGCCAACTCATTTTGGATCTCTGAGCCTCAGTTTCCCCATTGGTAAAATGAAGGTATAGGACTAGATTCCTGTTAAAACAATTCGGCTAGCAGCTATTGTGGGGGTGAAAGACCAACACGAGCCAAACAACTGCTGCCAGCTGCCAGCACAGATTCTTTTGATCTGCTTTACTAAGGAAAGCAATGTTAAGGGGTTAACAATCTTACTTTAATACAACATATAAACTCACTTAGTTCAGGAAGGAAAGCCAGTAACCTGAAATTCAGAGCAAATACAAACAAATTACAAACACACAATATAAACAGATCAGATCACAATTCATAGTTACCAAGAAACCATGGACATCTGAATTCACGAGCCAGGAGGCTCTTAGAGTGGCTGCCTAGAGCCCCATGCCAACATTCCTCCAGGGGTGAGAGCCTCAAGCAAACAGCTCTATTCTCTCTTTTTATACACTCTTTAGCCATCCTCAAATGTCAAGCAGAACTTAGGCTCCTACTTTTGGCTCTGGTCTTAGCAACTCCCCTTAGGGCCCTGGGGGCTTTCCACCTCTCTCAAACAAGAAAACTAGTTTGCTAACCAGCCTGGGGCTTTACACATAGGAGTAAAAGTGCATGGGCCTGGGGTTTAGCACCTAGTAAGACTCAAGATCAAAGACACTTAATTAATTTAGCATTCTAAAACAGTAAAAAAGGCCCAACTTAATTAATATTGCAATTCCCCATAAGATCTCCTCTAGCTCTACATATTACCGTTACTGAGGTCCTATAATACCAGTAACTCCAAGGAGGTACTAATGATGGAAAAAGAAGACAGAGGACATATCCATAGAAGACAGGAGACTTCACACCTGAAGGGAGAGACCTGAACATCTATGTGGTATCTATTGAAAAATAGTCTTTGGTCCATCGTTATTTGAAATGTCAATGTAATCAGTTGCCCGTGCCTATCACCTCTGCCCGACACCACCCTATTCTCCCTACTATAATCGTAAGTTCATATAATTGGGAACTGGAAGGAACTTCTGAGATCTTCTGGTTCACTCACCCTAATTTTACAAGTGAAGAAACTTGAGGCCCAGAGCAGCCAACAGATTTGCAAAGTCATGCAGCTGATGAGTAACAGCAACAGGATTTGAACCCAGTTTCTCTGTTTCAGAGTTCTTTATTCCACTGCATGCTATCTCTGACCAAAATGATCTAATAATACCAAACCAGTGAGCTAGAACCTGTGGATCATAGGCCGTTACTAAATGAAGCCTTTCTATGATAAATGCATTAATCTCATTTCCGAAACTCCCTTCAGAAGTATTCCCAAGTACCTGACTCTGTTCGAGAACCCTTCTCCTTCCTGGCTCCCCTTGAGAGGGTAAAGCAGGGGCCAAGTGGAGGGGGAGATTATTCATAGTGATTGCCTCACTAGCAGTGTTGTGGCAGGGTTGTGTTAATATTCTTATATCTTGCTTCCACATCTCTCTTCAAGAGGTCAGGTTTCAAAGCTGTGGTTCAGGGGCCATGTAACTTAAATCTATCTCAGTTCATTGAAACCTTTATGGCTCGCATGGATTCTTAGAGTGAATAGTGTCTGTGAGTGGATTGTAAATTATAATATTAACAGTTCACATTGCTTTAGAGTTTATAGTTTACAGAGCATTCTTTCTGCCCCAGCCACCAGCCTACAATATCTTGTAGTAAATGTAGTACAAGTAAAGAAGTTAGCATTTTACAGAATGGGAAACTGAGGACCAGAGAATAGAAGTAGCTTGCCCAACGTCAAGCAGTACCCACAATTGGCAGATGAGGAATCTGTGGTTCATCAGAGTGATACAGCTAGTTACTATCAAAAGTGATTGACAGCCAACAAAATGTTAAAATTAAGTATGCTTTTTAACCGAGGAGAAAATAGGGTAATTTGTGGGCAGGTTTGAGTTCAAAGAAGCACAGAGGGAAAAGCCAAGATGGCCTAGAGGTAGGAAGGAACATGGCCAAGCTCCCTTCCACAGAATTCCTCCAAAGAGAAATATAAAAAGCTCTGGGCTGCATCCTGATGAGGAAAGCCTGAAGAAGTCACAGTGAGTCATTTTTCCAGCCCAGTTCAGCAGAAGGAGTTCAGGAGTGAAGTATACTAAGAATGGGGACAGAATTGGGCCAAGAGGGTGCCATGCTTAGCACACTGCAGTATCCAGGGAGAAACTATGCACTAGAGGACCACAATGGAAACAGGAGCCAGTTGGTAGCTTTGCCACCTTCTCCCCATTTCTGGGTCACAGATCCAGGGTGGAAGGTACTCAGCGGTGGCATTTCTGGTGACATTCCTGAACAACTTTGGGGGAAAAGAGGAAGTTAAAAAAGCCAGCAGTATCAGAGGAGTGGCTGAGGCACAGGCACAGAACATCTAACCCAGTCTGCAGAATAATAACCAAGTTATGAATTCTAAACCAAAAGAGAATCCACATTTCTGCCACTCCAAAACAACAGGGATTTCCAACTAAGTGTCAGGGGCTGAGTCCAGTATTAGTCTACTCTTGCTCACACCCAAACCCAGGTTAGGAACTTGCAATTTGCATCAAGGAAGCAGCAGATTTTGCCATGGACCAAACCAATCTAGGAGCACTGAAATCTGGCAGGTCTCCAGCCTGTGCCTGGAATAACACAACATTCAGTACTGCAAGAAAGCAGCAAAGGGATTGGCCCAGACCTTCCCTCCAGAAATGCCACAGAGCCCAGCCCTAATATAAAGTCTGAAGTCAGAAAGAAGTTTGGAAGAATGATTAAACAAATAAAAGAAATTCTATCATAAAGGGTTGTTATGGTGGAAGGGAAGTTCAAGACACAAAACCAGAAGAAGAAAATGACTCCAAAACATCTAGAAGCAAAGCCTCAGACTAAAACACAACCTGGGCAAAAATTAAACTAGAATGGGAGAGATGAAGCAAGGATTTTTTTAAAAAGCTACAATTATTTTTAGAAATGAAATGAGAGTTCTTGGGAAAATGGGGGGAAATATTTGGATCTATAGAAGAAAGAATTGGAAAGAAAATTAACAGCTTGGCACAAGAGGTACAAAATCTTACCCAAGCAGTAAATTCTCTGAAAATTAGAATGGGCAAAACAGATACCAATGACTCCCTGAGTCAATGAGCAACGTTAAAACAAAAATCCAAAAATTGAAAAAATAGAAAAAAAATTTAAGGTATCTCATAGAAGAAACAACTGCCCTAGAAAACAGATCGAGGAGGAAAAAAAAATAAGAATTATTGGACTATCTCAATGCCATTATCCAAAAAAAAGAGCCTACACATCCTATTTCAAGAAATTTTAAAAGAAAACTGCCCAAATCTCTTAGAACCAGTGAGCAAATTAGAAATAGAAAGACTTTAATTGTCACACCTCCTGAAAGACATCACAAAATGAAAACTCTCAGGAACATCATAGACAAGATCCAGTTTCAAGGTCAAAAAAAAAAAAGATACTGCAGGCATCCAGGAAAAAAAGAGTTCAAGTAGTGAGGAGCCTCAATCAGTATCAAACATGATTAATCAGCCAGCTATGTAGAGGAGTACAATACAATGTTCCAGAAGACAAATAATATAAACATACAGCCCAAAATAACTTACCCAGCAATACTGAGTACTGCTACAGTGGGGGGGGGGGGCGAGAGGGAAATAGATCTTTAATGAAATAAAGAGCTTCAAAGTATTCTGATAAAAAGACTAGAACTGTGTATAAACTGTTAAGGTCAAACATAAAAGTGAAGAGAAACAAAAAGGTAAACACGAATGAACACTGAAAAAGGATTAAACAAGAGTAAACTTCTTAATTCACATATTGGGAAATTATATGTAAATACATATATAATTTTATATATATGTAATATTATATAATGTACTTTTATTATATAATAATTTTAAGTGTATATATATCTAATTGTATAATGTATAATTTATTAATAATAATAATTAAACTATATAATTTATGTTATATACTATATATATTGGTATATGGATATGTGTGTGTATGTGGAAAAGGATAAAGGAATATATTTTGAGATGGGAGTGGGAAAAGAAAGGAAAGTTAGGACAAGCTGTGTAACATAATCAGAGAGCACAAGTAGATATCTATATAGATAAGGAAGAAAGGGGATGGAACCTCACTCTCATCTGAACTGATTTAAAAAAAGGAAGAAGACTATGCAGAGAGAGAGAGAAAAAAGAGAGAGAGAGAGAGATTACAGAAATACATTTTACTCAAAGACAAAATTGGTACTTTGGTACTTCTGGGTCACTTAACCAACAAGATAGAAGACTAAACATTTTATCTGATCCTTATAAACTCTCAACTTCTTCAAAACAGAAATCATGTGCCAAAGATAAAGCAGCTGCAGTTGTCTCCATGGTCTAGAAAGTTAAAACAACAACAACATGAACTGATGCCTACCCTGAGCTCACATAGCATACCCTCTCCCACTGCCCACCACACTACTATCATCAAGGCTGCACTAGCTGACCCAACTCTTGGATTTTCAATAAAATCCATTCCTTCTGGTCTCCCTCCCCTTCTTTCTTTGCAGGGCTATGGAGATCTGGGCTTTAGGCTGCCAGTTTTGCTAGGGTCTTGGCAGCAAATGCCATGGCAGACTTCTGTGCTACATTTTTTTTTCAGAAGAGCAGAGGAATAGAGGGAAAGGACATCCATCTGGGCTTAAAATAGAGCTCAACTCCACCCCTACTCCCAGATCTTTGGAAAACCAAACTCCAAATGACAAAAATCACCCATGCTACAGTGGCATCAATGTGGCAGGATTCTGAACTACTGAGCCAGAGAACTGAGGAACAGAAAATGGGGGACAGGGACAGAGAAGAGCTTATGCAGCATTCCAGTAAGTCTGCGTAAAAGAGCACATCATCCACCCAGAGTCAGTTCTGTCCCACAAAAAAAAAAATCACTTAGGGCACAGACCAGTGAGCCATAAATTGCCCAGTATGAAAGAAACTGAGATACTTTGAGATCTAGCCTCCAAGGAAACCACCATCAAAGGGGAGGGACTCAGAAAGTGAGCAATAGGGAAAAATAGGGAGGAAAAAAGGTTGAAATTGCCAGACATCTTACCATAAGCAGATAAATCAATAGGAAAACATTAACAACAGAAGGAAATATAGCCTCCAGAGCTAGTAAACAAGTCCAGGCTTAGAGGCCTGAATAAATACTGCAAAACAAAGGGAAATGATCCAACACATGATAAGACAAAAGACCCTGTGGAATTTGAGAACTGGGAACCACAATACACTGTTCCTAGGTGATTTGAAAGAGAAATGAGAGTTGTGAGAGCAGAACTTGTGTCCTTCACAGCAAAATAACAACAATGATAATAGGCAAAATAGAAAAACTGGAATCCACAGTAGCAAGTCTCACCAAAGAAACAGAAGAAAGGACAATGAATTGGGAATACAAATACACAAAAGTAAAGAACAATCTAGGAGAAATGCAAGAAACAGTAACATTAAAAGAAGATATATTCTATAGACAAGCAAAACATAATGATCTCAATGACAGGATGCATAAAGACAACCCAAGGATTGTAGATCTTCCAGAAGAACACAATTCATAAAACCTAAATACAATAATGCAAGAAAGCTACAAGAACACTATAATACAGAAAAAAACCTACCAAGAACTTCTGAACCCAAAATCTGAAATACTAATTGAAAAAATCCATAGGTCACTTCCTAAAAAAACCCAAGCTTGCAAACTTTGAGACATATCCTGGTTAAATTTAAAAATGTGATTCAGAAATAACAGGTTCTGCAAGCAACCAGGAGAAAGACCTTGAGATACAAAGGAACAGAAATCTGAATAAGACAAGTCTATTCTGCATCCATCAGAAAATGCAGGAGAGAATGCAATGTGTTCTGAAGAGCAATTGAGCTCAGGATGCAGCCCAAGGTGACCTATCCTGAAAATCTGAGCTTAAACATAAATGGAAAAAAAGACATTTAATAAAAAAGAGCAATTTGAAACATTCTTAAAAAGAAACCCAGACCTGAAGAGATTGTTTGCTTCTCGAACACCCCAGACAACAGAAATACAGTGAAAAAAAATGCAGCAGCCAAGGACCACAACAGCAGAAGAGTAAAAGCAGAGAGACCAATAAGTGACTTCTTTTTTCAATATACACAAGGAGACAGAGGTGAAAACAGAAGTTAGGTGGAAGCAAGGGTGAAGACGCAGGTCTGGGACATTACAGAGAGAACCTTGTAGCATCCTGCTTACAGGCGAATTAATGTTTTTCATGGCATTGCATCACAAAGTGAAAGTGTGCATGAAGGGGAGGAGGAGGAGGCTAGAGCATCAAAGTATGTGATGTACCCAGGTTAAATCAAATTTTATCAGTGATGGAAAAGTGATTTTTTCATCTCTCAGGAATAGAAGAATCTTCAGAGGAGTAGATGAAGAGGAGCAAAAGATAGAAAAGGGGGAAGGAAGGGAAATTTTGCTTTGAGGGGTAGAGGAGCTTTCACTGATGAATGCTTCTATGGGTGAAGAGAGGTTCTGTGAAAAGAGGTGGGGATCTTGTGTTGGGCGTTGTCTGAAGGATTTATTTGAAAAGACTCATCCTCCCTCAGGAAAGGGAGAATTGGAACTTCTGGGGTCAACTGGCACCTGGGGGTGGGGGAGGAGAGGAACCCACAGAGGAGATGTTCAGACAAATCATAAAAGAGGGTAACCAGGGGGATCATGCAGATCAGTGGTGGGTTGCATAATCAGAAATTTGAGGGAGAAGGTCCTAACATAGGGCACAGCCTTCACTGTCACTGGCAGGAATAGGAATTGTTCTAGGCATGAGGCGCAATGGAAAAGCGGAATCCATGAGGCAAGCTCTACAAGGCAGATTCCAGAATGAATACCTTCAGAGTTTTGATTGCATGAGGAATACAGAGACTAAAGAGGGGCCATATAATTAGAGAGGTCATGAACCATAGAATGAGGTTCTAGAGGAAACAGAAGGAGATGATAGATAATGAAGACAGTAAGAGAAATCCTCTTTGGAAAGGGACACAAAAAATGAAAACCAGTGAACAAGACTAGTTGATGTTGAAAAGGAAGTGGAAGGGCGGCGATTTACTTAACTAACAGAGGAAAAAAGAGTGTAAGAATTAAAGAAATTAATTAATAAAACTTCAAAGGGAAAGGAATAACAAAGAGGAGGGGCCATCAGGGATGAGAAGAGAGACAGTGGGAATAGGGCCACCTTAAAAAAATTAAGCTCAAATAATTTAAGAGACATAGTACTGTATCTACAGCAGGGGGAGGAGATAATCATAACTTTAAAGGTGAATGGATTAAACAATCCGATAAAATGAGAAAGTGACAGATTGGGTAAGAAAATAAAACCATGTTGCTTACAAGAAACACATTTGAAAAACAAAGACATACCCAAAATAAAATTGAGGGATGGAAAAATAATTTACAATGCATCAAGTGAATTTTAAAAAAAAGCAGTAGCTGCACTCATGCTATCGTTGAAAGCAAAAACAAACAATATTTTTTAAAAAGGATAAACAAAGAAACTACATAATGTGGAAAGGAGCCATAGACAGGAAACCAATATCAGTAAAAAAAAAAATTTAAACTGAGATACAGGAGGAAATAGACAGTAACACAATAATGCCAGGAGACTCCAACATCCCCCTCAGTTTTGGATATAGCTAACGGAAAGGTAAACAAAAGAAAAAACATAGGACTGAATAAGTTGCTGGGAAAACTAGAGCCCCATCTAAGTGGGACTATAAAAGTATATACATATTTCTCAACATCACATGGAACTTTTACAAAAACTGACCATTTAGTAGGGCACAGAGATATTTTAAACAAATGTAAAAAGGCAGAAATGTAAATATATCCCTTACAGACCATCATGTAATAAAAATAGTCATGGGTTCAGGGACCACATGGAGACTTAACAATGAAATCCTAAATAATGAATCATTCAAAGAACAAATCATAATTATGTGAAGGAAAATGATAATGATGAAACAGCATATAAAAATTTCTGGGATGCAGCCAAAGCAGTCTCCAGGGGAAAAGAGAGGATTAATGGACTGAATATTCATTTTAAAATATTGGAGAGCCACCAAATAAACCTAAAATAAAAGGAGAGGTATTAAAAATTATATAAAAATAGATAAATTAGAAACAAAAACCTATAAAGTGATAAATAAAATTAAAAGCTGGTTCTTTGAAAAGACTAATAAAATCAACAAATCTTTTAGTTAACTTGATTAAAAGGAAGAGGGCAAGCGAACAAAGATGATATCACAACAAAAGAAATAAAGAGAAGAAATACAATAATCAGAAGCTATTATGCACAGTTAGATGCTAACAAAGCAGAGAACACAAAAGAAATAGGGAAATACTGTCAAGAGTAGAAAATTTCCAAACTACCAGATCAGATAGATATCTAAAATAACCCAATTTCAGAAGAGGAAAGTAAGCACCAAAGAAAAGAATCCCTGGTCCTGATGTATTCATAAAACAATTGTATTAAAGCTTTAAAGAAAAATTAATACCCATAATTCACAAATTATTCTTTAAAAAATTAAGAAAATTTAAAAATTAAAAAAAAAACTTAAGAAAGCTTAGCACCCTACTAGCACCCTACTAAATCCTGTTGAAACAAGTACAGTCTTAATACATAAATACCAGGGAAAGATGCAACACAGAAGGAAAACTATAGGTCAACATCACTGATGAATATTGATTCAAAATTTTTTTAAACAAAATTCTGTTGGACTACAGCAATTTATCAAAGAAATTACTCCTTATAACCTAGTGTGATTTATACTGGGGATGCAAGGCTGGTTCCGCATTAGGAAAACAACATTATTAAGCATATTAAAAACCAAATCATCTAAAACCACATGATTATCTCAATAGGTACAGAAAAGGCCTTTAACAGAGTATAGTACTCTTTTATGATAAGAACCAGTATACCTCCTGGGTTGAGAAGAACAGGTATGTTTATTTCCATTTAATGGATGAAGGAATGGAGGACCTGAGGGGTGAAATTATTTGTCCAGGGTTACACATCTAGTTAAACTTATAGACATGTGCGAGTATAGACATAGAGAGTCCTTTTTTTTTTTAAATAAAAAGGCTCTATCTAAAACCAAAAACAATGATTATGTGCAAAAGGGATACACTACAATCTTTTCCTAAGGGGAAAAAAAGGGAGTGAAGCAACTCCCCACTATTATTTGATATAGTTCTAGAAATGCTAGTTACAGCAACAAGAAAGAAATTAAAGTCATCAAGATAGGAAAGAGATAAAATTATCTCTATTTGCTGATGATATGATGGTATACTTGGAAAATCCTAGAGAATCAGCAAAGATACTAATTGAGACAATTAGTAGCCTCTGCAAAGTTGCAGGCTGCAAAATAAATCTTCCAATATCCACAGCCTTTCTATATAACAATAGCAAAACACAAAAAGCAAGAATGGAAAGGGAAATTGCATTCCAAATAACTACAAAAATGTATAAAATATCTGGGGAACAACCTCCCAAAGCATACAGAAGTCTTGTACCAAAAAATGCTTTCTGATCTCATCCTTTCACAATTTTAATCTCAACTCTTTAAAGCTCAGTGATCTTCAAAAACATTGGTATAAATCTGGTCTGGCTTTCAGCCAAGCACAGTGCTAATCAGTCAGGATACAAATATAACAAAGGAAGACATTCCCTGCCTTCAACTAGTTTACATTTTGATGGAGAGGACAACACAAATGGTAGCTAGAAAGCATTATGGCGCTGAACAAAACCCCAATCTTTTGACATCCAACTCAATATTATTTCTATTATAAATACAATGAACACTTTTGCTCATGTTTCTAGACTAATCTGCATATGGATGCAATCTGGGTGATCTGTAGTCTTAAGAGGACTTAACAGGGCATAGGACTTGGTATCAGGAGGGAGCTCTCATTTCATTCCTAAGCTCTGAAATTTAACTAGATGTGTAACCTTGGACAAATAGTTTCACCCCTCAGGGCCTCCATTCCCTCATCCATTAAATGGAAATGATGATACCTGTCCCTCTCGACTCATGAGGTTATTCTAAGCAAAATACTTTCTAAACTTTAAAGTGCTACAAAAATGTAATCAATATCATTCCTAAATTACTAAATTTAATGTTGTTGTTATGTTGTTTAAGTCATTTCAGTCATCTTTGTGACCCTATTTGGGATTTTCTTGGCAAAGATACTGGAGTGGTTTGCCATTTCCTTCACCAGCTCATTTTACAGATGAGGAAACTGAGTCAAACAGTGTTAAGTGACCGGCCCAGAGTCACACAGCTAACAAGGATCTGAAGTCATATTTGAACGCAGGTCCTCCTGACTCCAGGGCCCCCGCTCCATCCATTGTGCTATTAGAGGAGAAGATCCCACATTTTCCCTCCTTCTCTTGAACCATGTGATCTGGGATCTAAATTCATTTTAGATCAGAGAATATGTCAAGATTGGAGTTTGGTGACATTATTTGAGATCACCACTGCCGTCACCACCACCATCCCTACCTACCCATCATCACTGCCACCAAGAGGGAGGCAATACGGCATAGCAACTCTCTTGTCTATTAAGCCATGCATGAGTTTGGGACGTGAAATGCCCATGCTAATAATACATCACTGATGTTTTTAATAGTTGAATAATACCAATAATATTCAATATGTAGTCCAAGTTTAGGAAGCACTTGCAGTTTTCAGAATACTTAACATATGTCAATGAGATATATTTCTATATCTTTTTTTTCTGTGCCTCAGGAAACTACCTGGCAGAACTGTCTATGCCCAGATGCATAACGAAAAGGAACAGGAGATGACCAGCCCAGTCAACCACAGCGAGGACACACAGAACGTCATCCAGGGTGAGGAGTTTATAGATGATGATGTGGATTCCCAAACCCTAGGTAACACCAGAGGTAACTTCACCTTCCTTTATTCACCTTTTGCTGAGTACAAAATAATTTTTTCCCTTTAAAAACTCTCTTGGGGGGAGAAACAAGCACCCTTTCCTACATTTAACCCTTCCTCAATTTTTTACTCAGCTGCTAGAGGTTGATATAAATGGAACAGGTTGACCCTTGACCATTTTTGCTAGGGGAAGGGAGAAGGAATCAGTTTCATGACTTAAACACCTTAGACCCCTGAGAACCCCACATGTGACAATTGAAGAGTCACATGACAATAGCAGGCCTGTGAGAAGGGCACAAAAACATATCTGCCAGCAGAGAAATCTTGTGGCTGTTTTGGCAAGTAGGCGAGTTTTAAGGATCTCAGGATTTAGACACGGAAGGGACCCTAGAAATCAGGGGGCTCAGCCTATCCATTTTACAGATAATAAGACCAAGGATTGTAGAGTGGGGAATGTCTTGCCATATTGATTAAAAAGAGCAGAGCCAGGTCTTCTCGCTCAAAATCCAGGGCTCTTTCTACTACACAGCACCCCATGGTGAAAGGTGTTCCAGTGAAGGCTGGTGAACTACTTGCTATCCGTCATTCAATGAGCCTCTGCCCTCAAGGCACTTCCATTCTATCAGATTTCCTGCTCAGGGAGGAATCAAACTAGACATCTGAAGTACCTTGCAATTCTAACCTTTTGTGTTTCTGCTGACATCAAAATTTCCTACATTTCTGCCAAATGTGTCTACATAGGAGTTTCCTGAAAGGCACCCATGCAGAAGACCTAAAAGTTCAACATGAGTAAATCACAGTTTCCATTTCAAATGTAGTTTACACACCTTATTACATTGGAGCTTTGCGGTAGCCCTGTGAGAAAGAGCAAGCATTACTCCCGTTGGCCCGAAGTGAGGATGGAGAAACATTTAATCCGATGGCCCCATTTAACAGATGAGATAATTGAGGCTCAATACAGTTAAATGACTCAGCCCAAATAGGTCACACAGCTAGCAACAAGGGAAATTTTTACTGGAATTTAGGTTTCTGATTCCCAGGCCGGTGTTCTTTCCACTATGCCAAACTCATTTCTTGAATGATGACAACAAAGTAGATACCAATTGTCTTGCTCTTCCTGGCAAACTTCCTACGAAGATCCTAAATCCTAAAATTTAGAAAGAAAGGAAAGGCGGAAGGCCTTATAAATTCATCAAGTGTGATCCACTCACTTTATAAATGAAGAAAGTGATGCTCAGAAATCCTGTTGAAAACTCCATTCATCATATGTATGGGAGATAGGCTATTTCCTCAAATCGTTTTTCCTGTGTCTGTTCCCCCTCCCCCTCTGGCTGACCTATGTGCAGAGAATTTCAGGTTAAATTCTGTCCAATTCATTATACAGAAATGAATCAATTTGAATACTGGTCCCACAGACCATTTCTTGATTTTCTCACCAAATGGCCCTTAAAGATTCATTCTTCCCTTTAAGCATCCATGCATTGGATATGACAATCCTGTTGGCAAGGGCAGCTGGGCAGTGGGGTGTAGAGGGAAGAACATTGGGCTGGGAGCCAGAAGGTTTGGATTTGACCCTGGATTCAGCCACTTACTGGCTGTATGACCTTGGATAAGTCACTGAAGCTGTCTGAGCTTCAGATTTCTCACCCAAAATAAGAGGATACAATATTTGCACCATCTACATCACAGGATTGTGATGAGAAAAATACTTCAAAAGCCTTGAAACTCTCTTTGAAGGTGAGGTATTATTCTAATGGCCCTCCCAGCTTTAGCAATCTGTGTAGTCTAGGGTGCCTCCCAGTCCCAACATTTTTTAACTCCAATGTATTTAGCCTTCTATAATAGGGAGTCTTAACCATTTTTTAGTCATGGACCTCTTTAGTAGTCTGGTAAAATCTATTGATCCCTTCTGAGAAGGTTTTCAAAAGCATAATATACATGGAATTTCAAAGGATCCAATTATATTAAAAAAAAATTTCATTTTGTTTCATCTAAGTTCACAGACCCTGTGAAATCTAACCTCAAGTCCATCGAGGCCAGGTTAAAAGCAAATCAAAACAAAACACATATTCTATTGCCTTTATCCTAAAACTTTATGTTCTGAGATCCCTGCTAGCCTTCTTCCAGGCCACAGGATATGAAAACTGGAAGGGACCTTTGAGATCCAATCTAATTCCCATACTTTACAGAGAAAGAAACAGAATCCCTGCAGAGGAAAGCAGCTGCTTTCACAAAGTGACTCAGTAGCCAAGCAAGGACTAGAATTTTGACTTCTGGCTCCCAGAGAGATGCAAGTTTCCTTCCCCTATCCAATGTGTCTCCCACATATTGGTTCTGGACGAAGTTGAAAAAAAGGGTTTTACCCCTAATTAATTGCCCACCCCTACCAATATTGACCAAGTCCCCTCCCCATATAAGAACCTTGTCTGTGGAAGGAGGACCCATGCTTGAGGCCCTACAATAGGTTGTTTCTAAGAGTTTTCGTAAAGCAGCCTAATACTTAGTGCTTGAAGGATTTTGACACAGTCCATGACAAAGTAGGGGTCAAAGGACAACCCCTCTATCTCATTTTTGATACTCTGAGCTGCAGTAGCCACTATGACTATTTCAAAGTCCACGTCACCTCCAGAACCTCACCTCCTTTTTCATTCCCTTTCTTTCTTGGTTGTTATGATCTGGAGCATCTCTATATACTCCATTCGTTGCATATAGGAAGACAGACTTGGGTCTGGGACTAGGAAGATAGAGGGAACTAGTGGAGTTCCTGCTACATTGTTGGCTTATCTAAGGTGATGAGCTAACTCAGGTCTCATCGCCAAGGAAATTCCCACTGACTCTGACACATTAGAGAAAGAATCCTAGACCTTAGAGCTGGAATGGGCCTCAAGACAAGTGTTGTTACTCCAGAGGGGAGTTAGTTTGAAGATCTCCAAGGAGAGGTCAACTTCTCTACTATGTAGTAGGGTAGATTATTTGGGAGGTCAAATGGGGTCTGAGGTCTCTTACATCTCTGAAGTTCTGTGATTCTATGAAGCCATCTGATCCTGCCTTCAAACAAAAAAGGCATTATTATCCTCATTTTACAGATGAAGCAGATGAGGGTCTGAGTTCAGTGCCATGTCCAAGCCTACACAGACTGACAGAGGGGGGACAATCACCCAGCCTCTTAGTAGTTATTTTCCTCTAGAACTTAAAATCTTTAGGCCATAAAGAACTTAAATTCTTCAGATCATAGAATTTTAGAGCTGGGAGGGACAGTCAAGATCCTAGTCCACTTTCCTGATTTTCCAAAACTTGCCCAAGCTAGAAAATGGCAGACTTGTTCAACAAGTTTTCTGTTGTTCTCTTTCCTCTTGTAACTTTGGACTCTTACAGCACCAGTCTTCCAGATTCACCCAGTCATTTATTCTATTTTCTATATATGTTATGTTGCCTCCTTTCTCGCCACCCCCCACCTTGGGACCTCTCCACGCTCTTGCCTTGCAGTGACCTCTTCTGAGAGAGGGGGAAGCTTGAGTGGCCACCGAATCCCCTTATTGCCGATGCCAGTCACTGCCCAGTCACAGGTCAGTGGCATGTTGGACGGAGGCTTCCCGTCCCACTCTTCCCCCTCACCTGCTCCCTTTGAGAGACTTTCACACCTTTAAAGGCACCAAGAGTCATCTTAGGCAGTCACTGAAACAAGAACATTAGGGACCCACCACAAGTTCACTGCAATCTTTAAGAACCCTCCCCCAGAAGCCCAAGCACACAGTAGGTACAATCATGTAGCCATTCCACATTCACCTGTGCTTGTTTGCCAATACCATTGTCTCTATGCGTCACCCCCTGGGTTGGCCCTGCTGAAGTGAGCATGCTAACCCACATATCTGTGCCATATTTTGTGTCTTCCCAGGTAATCACTCAGGCGTGGTTCTGAGCATCAACTCTCGAGAGATGCACAGCTATCTGGTTAGCTGATGTTTGCAGTTGGACACAAACATGGAAGACTCTTCTCTGTCTTGTTTTCCCCTCCCCCCCTCCATCCCCTACCCTGGGGAGGTCACAGAATGGCAAGCATGGCTGTAACTGATGTTGGAAAGGGATATCCCTGAAAAAGATGCCCAGAAGAATGGTCCTTGCTGATGGTCCCCATCTGAAACAGGACACATCTCACCTCATATTCACTGGATGGACTTCAAGCCGGTACCAACTCAAACACAAACTTTTTGAGCAGAGACATACATGCAGCCCATGGCACTCCTCAGACTCCTTCCCCTGGTGTTCACTTCCTCCTAATATTTGTGCATTTGTTCTGCTATCTTTTATGTCTAATGACCCTTATCATTGGCAGGTAGTCTCAAAGGCCTAATTGGAAATCTCTAGCAGCAGAGGAAAGGCCCAGAAAGAGGCCTCGCTTAGGGTAGTGAAATCTCTCCCTCCTAGTTTGACACTCAGAGGACCTAAGAGAAAACCTGAGTCCTCCTGCTCCCCGGGAGTACAACCCCACCTTGGTTAGCTTCTTCTTCCTCATCAACTCTGTCCTAAAATGATGAGTTTCCTTAAACTCCTGGGATTTCTTGCCCTTAAGCAGGGAAATAAACCCTAGTCGAAGGCCAGACACTAACAACTCCCATTTATCCTATATTTTCAAGTTTCAAAAGGGCTCTTCTCCCAATAATCTCATAAAATAAAACATGTGAATATGAGTATCTTCATTTTATAGATGAAGAAACTGGGGCTCAAACAGATGTCACGTTCAAGCTCTCATAGCTAGTAAGTTTCAGAATCAGGACTTGAACCCGAATATCTGAAGTCCGGGTCCAGTGCTTTTTTTTTCCACTATACCACCCCTAGCATCAAAGGGGCAGCTAGGTGGCACAGTGCACAGAGCGCCAGCCCTGCAGTCAGGAAGACCTGAGTTCAAATCCTGCCTCAGATACTTACTACTTAAGTAGCCTTGGGCAAGTCACTTAATCCTGTTTGCCTCAGTTTCCTCATCTGTCAAATGAGCCGGAGAAGGGAATGGCAAGCCACTCCAGTATCTTTGCCAATAAAACCCCAAATGGGATCACAAAGAGTCAGACATGACAGAAATGACTGAACAAACAAATAAACAAAAGCCCACCCTAGTAACATAGCTTTTACACCTTACTAGATAGATATCCTCAATAGATAACTTAGTCCAACTCCCAGTCATACAAATGAGGAAGATGAAAGCCAAGGAAGGGAAGTGACTTTCTAGCAAGTGTCAGAGCTGAGACTTCAATCTAGGTCTTTTATCTCAAGGTCAAGAGCTACCTTCCCTACACATCTACCTGTTATCAACCACCCACATGTCTATAGCAATTTGTCATGAAGGTTTACAAAGTGCTTTCCCCAGGTCCTGTTGCCCTAAAGGATGGGTGAAGCAGGGAACCCCTCCAGGTTGGGGAGATGCTTTACTTCCCAGGCACAGCAGCTCGGTATCCAGTGTAAGCAGCCCCAGAGAGCACCCCACCCCCACCAGCCATGGCCACTAAGGGTTCCCCCCAGGCCCTTCTTCCCCCATCACCCTTCCCTCTTTCCTCTTTTTAAAAGTCAGATAATGTAAATACTTCTTTGAGTAGCTTTTGGGGTATTTTTTTTAACTTTCTATTTTTATGGTAGGGCCACACAGGCTGCCTAAGCTTGAGCTTAGCCCTCCTCCCCTGCCCCCTATATTTGTCAAAGCAACAGCAGATGAAAATAATAATAAACAATAACAGTAATAACTCACATTTCTATAGCGCTTTAAGGTTTACAAAGCACCTTCCGCACAACAACCCAGTGAGATCGTCAGTATAGATTTATGAGGATCTCATTTTACAGATGAGGAAACCGAGGCTTTGAGGGCTTAATTGTCTTGCTCAGGGTCACACAGCTGGAAAATGTTTGAGCAGGGATGCTAAAATGAGTCTCTCTTGAGAACAAGTCCAGCGCTTTCTCCACGCCACCGCACCTACTGTCTCCCTCTCTCTGGATTCTAGAGGTGTTCTTCCTAATGCCTAAGGCAACCCTCTTTGGGCTTCTTCTGGTTGCAGCTCTTCCTCTAAAAGCCAAGGCTGACTAGCCTCTTCCTACAGGGTCCGCTAAGACCACAGGACAGAATGTGCTATCTGGGCTGCTCTTCCTCCATGCAACCACAGGGTGGCACTCTTTCTCCACGCGACCCCCTCCCAGTAGTTTTTCTGTAAGGCAAGACAGTGGATCCTTTAAAGGAACCTACCTCTAAAAGATACCGACGCGGTTTAGTCTCTGGGTGGACAATGGCTCAACTTCAGTAGCCCGGGCAGCTAAGGAGCCCCAGACCATGAGACAACACAGCACTGTTGCCTAGAATTAGAGACACTAGCTCAACAAGAAAATGAGGCCACTCAAGTCAAGAGGCATTAGTGCCAACCACTGAAGACACAAAGAAAAGCAAACAATCTCTGCTGTCAAGGTTCTCACAATCAAATGGAGACACCATGCAAATAACTACGTACAAACAAAGTGTTTGGAAAACAATTTGTGGATGTGGATAATCTCCCAGGGAGGGCACTAGCATTCAGGGGGTAGTACCAGGAAAGCCTTATGTAAGGTAGGATGTTAGCAGAGACTTGAAGGATGCCACGTAAGCCAGGAAATAGAAATGAGGGAGAGAATCTGACTTTAGGTCTTTGCCAAATAACCATTCTAGATCTGAAGGGGGCCTCCTTTAGAAATCACCCGGTATTTGTGATCAGTCTGGACTCATTAGCGTGGGTAATTCCTGGTGAGGACATTTCTTCTGCCGATACAGATCAGAAGCTGCTCTGTAAACTGTGACCTTAGAAAGTTCCCTAGGGCCCTGAGAGGTAAGCCAAAAGGTGAAGAAGTAGCAAGGTTAGAAAACGATCAAGCTAGAACTCAGTTCTTCTGATTCTAGGACTGACGCTCCGTCCATCCTCCAACAAAGGCGAAAATATCAAGCCTTCCTTGAGCACACCAAGCAAGAAAATGCTTATCTAATTGAAATGCTTTAGAAGTCCTCCTCTATCTCTTGTTAGTTCTTCCATATATCACACAGAGTTTCAATCACAGGGCTATAGATTTAGAGCAGGAAATGTCCTTCAAAAGATTATCTACTCCATCCATACTAGAACTGTTTTATGACTGAAGAAACTGAGGCCTAGGTGAATTCCTCAAAATCACACAACTTGTAAGGAGCCAGGATCTGAAACCAAACCCATGATTCTTTCTACTATGCCATGAAGCAGTGTGGGTTTATCCAATGAACCACACGTATGGGGCTTCCTCCATTCCAGAATATGGGTACCATTATAAAGCACAGCCTAATGGCACAGGAGAGTACGGAGAGTCCTCAAAAACTTTGAGTGTGTAGAGTATAAGTTTCCATGTATATCATTCTGGAAAATTGCCATCTCCATCAGCTTTCCTGAAATTCTCCATGTCATGAGGGGCTACTAGAGGCCCTAACTGGTAGTGTTATGTGATCTTGGGATCATGAAATTTAGAACTGTAAGGAATCTTTGAGATCATCTAGTTCAACCTCTTCCCATACCTTTTAACAGAAGAAACTGAGGCCCCCAAGAATGAGGGTGTAAGCTTACGTAGCTAGCAAGCAGGAGATCCAAGATTGGAACCTCATGTCCTTGGGCTCCAATTCCTAGGCTTTTTCTGTTTACTATTTTGGACCTACTCCTTTGGAAGTCCAACTTTGTTCATACTGACATAGAAAATGGCAGTAGGATTTCTGGCTACTGATCAATCATGGAGGCTCAAAGGGGAATGGTATTAGAGAAAACGGTGTATACACACAGAGAGATTTTTCAGGTGGGGAAACTGAGACCCAGGAAAGGGAATGACTGGCTCAAGGTCACAAAGTAGCAGAGCCAGGATTTGAAGGCCAAGTCTTCTTACTACAGGTCTTCTCTTACATGTCTTACATCTCTTCTTTTCTCTTCAAGTTGGTCTAAGATTGGGGCAGCTAGATGGCACAATGAGTAGAGCACTGGCCCCCAAGTCGGGAGGACCTGGGTTCAAATCTGGCCTCAGACACTTGACACACAATCTAGCTGTGCAACCTTAGCCACGTCACTTAACCCCAATTGCCCTGCCTTCCCCCTTCAAAAAATAAAAATAAAAATAGTTGGTCTAAGATAAGTAGAGCTGGTATTATTATCCTGCTTGACAGATGAGGGCCTAGAGAAAAACACAATGACTTATAAAAGGTCATGCAGCTAGTCGGTGACAGAGTGGAAAGCTAGAACCCATGTCCAAGACAGCAGAATACAAAGAGTGGTATTTTTTGGTTTGTTGTTTTTTTCTTCCTGTAAGGACATTCACTGGGTTCTGTAGATTGACAGGAGGAGACATAGACTCTTCATACTCCTTAACTGATGTTTTGTCTTTATCAATTGTATATTTCCTCTTCCATATCCTGGCAGCTTCAAGATTCAATGATTTTTCTGATATTTCAATTTTAATAACTTGTTTAAAAAAATCTGTTATTTTCTTTGTGCTGTCATTCTATATGCTTACATACATGGAGCTAGAAAAGTACCTATACATACTTTATAGATGCTTAGACATCCACTATAGATATCCCAACTCCACTATCAAAGCCAAATGACACCACAGTTGTATGTCTGCCTCCTCATGAAAGAAGAAAGCAAGGGAAAATTGTGATTATGAGAATGAAAAAAGAACTTTAAAATCACTGATGAGTTTCTCCACCTTGAGTTCTAGGATGAATTACCCATGAACACACCATGAAAACACAATGAACTTGAATATGTAAATATTTTAAGCAGTTTAATTAAAATAAAGCCAAACAAAACTTTGTCTCTCTTTCTTTTTAAGTGGTACTAAGGTACTGAGTCCTGGCTCTCCTTTTGAATTTTAGATTCAGAGAATCCTAGAATTCTCTGGAGCTAGAAAGGCCTTTAGAACACAGAACGTAAGAGCCGAAAGGGACCTTAGAACACAGAATGTTAGAAGCTGAAGAGACCTTAGAAATTTAATATCAGAGTTGAACATGATCTTAGAACATGTATGGAATGTGAGAAGCCTTCAAACATAGAAATTTGTAGATAAAAAAGGACCTTAAAAATTTAGAATGTTAGAGATGAAAAGGAACTCTAGACAATAGAATGTCAGAGCTAAAAAGGACCTTGCAATATAGAATGGAAGGATCTCAGAATATAGATTGTCAGGGCTAAAAACAACAACCACTTAGAATGTCAGAGCTGGAGGAGACACAGTAGAACACAGGAAAATCAATCCCTCATTTTACAATGAAGGAAACTGAGGCCCAGAAGAGTTACAGCTAATAAGTGATTTGTGTCTTGGCAGCGGAAAAATAACATTTTATAATTGAGTGTTTAGTTCTTTTACATAATAGGTGCTTCAGTAACTTGGCCTTTGACCTCACTGAGATAATGTAATTTCCAAGACCATTTTACTTTTGTGCCGGGTAACCACCACCACCCCATACCCACTATCAGCAGGAAACCTGCCTTGTTGAAGTGATTGCCAGAGTATTTTTTCAAGCTCTCTCTTAGAAACAAAGGCAGCAGCAAGTGCATCTCAGAGAGGCTGAAAGAATCTTCAGATTCTTCCCTCCCTTTGTCTGTGTCAAAGCCTCAGTTGGGCACATTTTACTCTTAGAGGCCATCAGTGGGTGAGATTTGTACAGGAAACTAACTCCCTGCTGGATCTACTCTTCCTGTGTGACAGGAGCACATTGTAGAGAATCTCCGAACAGGACTTTTTAATTCAATCAATTCTGCTTCTCTAAATGCTGAGAACAAAAGAGAAAAAAATAAGACTTAACACGCTGCTCATTTGAGGGCTCTAATTTCTATCCTAGTTTCCCTAGTCTCTGCAGGGCTTCTGCCAGGGAGTAGGAAAGGCCTAATTGGTTTGATAAGGAATTTCCCTTCTTCATTCCCATTTATCTCCTCCCCACCATTCACCAAAGATATCTTCCAGGGCTGGCTCCAGTAATAATCTTTAAAGCAAAGGAGCTAAGAAAGTCCATTATTCTGACCCAAATACAATACCAGGAAGCTTCCCAATAGACTTTTGATCTGATTGTAGTTGCCTTAGAACAAAAGCAAAACATTTAAGCCTATTTTTCATTCATAGAATAATAATACCTTATAAATGGCATGGCATTTCACCCTTTCTGAAGTACAATTTCATATCGAGTGTCTACTATCTCCTATCTATAATCTTGTTTGATCCTCACTACAGATGTGACCTTAGGCAAATCACTTAAGCACTTTCTCAGATAAAATTATTCTATTTGGCAAGTGGCAGTCCAAAAAAAAAGGTTAATTGGGGTTTAGGCTATATGAATGAAATTCTCAGGAGGCAGGTGGTAATCCAGCTGCCTTCTGCCTCATGAGATCACATTTGGAATAGCCAATTCAGAGAATTGCCTTTTGGAAGGACTTGGCAAAATCTCCCCCAAATCCCTTGCCAGAGCTTGACAAATCCAGAGGAGAGAACCCATGACAAAGAGAGGACGAGGAATGGTGTCTTATGACATCAGTTCAAGGAACTGGAGATTGTTAGCCTAGAGAAAAGAAGACATAGGAAAGATATGATTGGAAGAAGAGATAAGAATACTTGAAGTTTTGGAAGAGGGATTAAATTTATGTTGTGTTTCTAGACGATTAGAACAAAAGTTGAAACTGGGCTAAAATTATGAGGATTATGATTTTAGCTCAGGTTAGCTACTTGGGAGACGTGTATGCACTGATAAATAATGACCAAATTTATGCAAAATAATAGAAAGAATTTTCAAGAAGGGAAAAAAACTCTTAGCAGCTGATGGGATCCAGAGAAGCCTTCTGTAAGAGTTTGCACTTGAACTGTCTTGAAATAAAGGATTCCAAAGATGGAGGTAAAGAGGAAGCACATTGGAGACATGAGGGGCATACAAAGGCGTGACTGTATAGATCAATTGAAAGGAGAGACTAGGAAAAATCAAATTCACTCCACCCAATAATATTTCTTTTTACATGTTAGAGGTAAAACTAAAACCTCTAGCTAGTGTCAGGCAGTAAACAAGCATTTATTAAGCACCTACTATGTGCTAAGCACTGGGGATGCCAAGAATCGTCCCTGCTCTGACAGGTTTCGCATGCTAGTTCGGGGAGGGGGAGGTGGGAAGAACAAGGAAAGGAAACAAATACAAACAACAAGACATGTAAAGGGTAAATTGAAGATAATCTCAGAAAGAATGTACTAAGACTAAAGAGGATTAAAAAGTCTTCTTGACTATAACCAAGGATAATAGGATTTATAACTGCAGAACAGAGGGTGAGAACACATTACAAATCATGTAAGTCAACCAAAGTCATTTTACAGATGAAGAAACCGAGGCTTAGCTTAAGTAACTTATATATGGACAGTGACAGAGCTGGGATTCAAACCAAGGAATTCTAACTCCGAATCCAATGAAGCCATCAAACAGAAATTCATAACAGTATTACTAGATTCAAGGCAACCTAATATTAGCATGGCAGCTAGGTGGCGCACTGGGCTCGGACTGAGTTCAAATGTAGCTTCAGTCATTTACTAGCTGTGTGATCCTGGGCAAGTCGCTTAACCCTGTTTGCCTCAATTTCCTCATCTGTAAAATGAGCCAGGAGAAGGAAATGGCACACCACTCCAGTATCTTTGCCAAGATGGGGGAGGGGGGTCATGAAGACTCAAACATGCTTGAAAAACAACTCAAACACACACACACACACACACACACACACATTAGCCTCTCAGCTTCCTAGATGAAATCTTATCGTTGACAGAAAGCTGATTTGTTGTTTGGAATAGTTAATATGGACCAGTTCTTTTCGAATAATATTGGGATTATAGAACAAACATTGGCACAATGTGTCAGAACTGCATTTCATTTGATCCTAAATTTTGCATATAGTAGCAAGGGAAACAAAACAGAGGGAGTTATCCACCCATCCTCTACTTATAGTATAATATAGATAACTGCTTGTGTGTTTGCATTAGAAGCAGCTAGGTTGCATGCTAGATAGAGCTATGTTTGGGCTTAGAATCACGAAGATCCAAGTTCAAATCCTCAGAATAACTTCAACGTCTCAGAAACTAACTAGCTATGTAGCCCTCAGCAAGTCACCTGACCTCTTAGCCTAGGTTTCCTCAACTTTAAAATGGGATAATAATAGCCCATACCTCCCAGAGTTGGGAAGAGAGGATGAGATATTTATAAGGATCTTTGCAAACCTGGAAGCACTATATAAATGCAAGTAGTAGTAATGATAGAAGGAGGAGGAAGAGGAGGATGAGGAGGAGGAGGAGCAGCAATGGTTGCAGCAGTGGCAGTAGTAGAGGTGGTAGTGGTGGTGGCGATGACAGCAGTAGTGATTGCTGGTTTGCAGATGCCATACTTGTCTATATTTAGGAAGCCATTAGTTGTACCTAAAATTCCAAAATAAATAAAGTGGACCACAAGTTGAAAGAGATCTGTAAGGAACAAAAAAATGTGACATTACCTGTACTCAAGATGAGCATTCAGGGAACCATAAACTTTCTAGATAGAAAGAACCTTAGAGGTCATCCAACCCCTTCATTTTACAAAGGAAGTAATTGAAACCCAGAATAGGGGAAGTAACTTTCCCTAGGTTACATAGGCATTAAGCAGAATGGAGATGAGATTTAATCCTCAGTTTTTTTTTTTTTAATTTAAAATTCATTGCAGTGAGTAGAACAAATGGCCCTGGAGTCAGGAGGACCTGAGTTCAAATCTGGCCTCACACACTTTACACATTTGCTAGCTGTGTGACTTTGGGCAAATCATTTAACCCCAATTGCCCTGTCCAAAAAAAAAAATTCATACTGCCCACACTAAGCAATGATACCCAATGGCACCCAATGATACCAGACCATAACTTCATAAATATAGAACTGGTTTAGCATAGATCCTTACTATCTCTGAGTTTCTATCACGCTGTGTGAACACTTGGGAAACCACTTGGTTGTGTTAATGCCACTTGGATGAATCAGAAGAGTGGAGAGAGATTTCACAAGTCAGATGCCAGAGTTTGTGGTAGGTTCATTGAATTTTTGGAACAAGAAGAGCCCTTAGTGCCTCATCTGGCTCACCAATTTTACAGATGAAGAAATCAAGGTCCATTGAGATAAATGACTGGCCAAAAATTCCATAGCTTGTTAATGATAAAACTAGGCAAGTTTCCACTTGGGCAAAGATATAGTTATTGGTTCTTGACATAAAGCCAGAATCTCAACTTACACTATACACATACAAGCATACATATTCACATGAAAATGTTGTCTATTTACTTAGTACATTTCAACCAATTAACAAGCATTTAAGCCTACTGTGTGAAGCCTGTGCCGTGTGGATGTAGTATGCACACTATCAAATGAAAACTATTTCTGAAGCCTCGGTACTGCTAACATCACATCGTGCAACAGTTCTGGTATACCAATGAGAGCCACCCAAATTCTGACATGAAAAATGCATCTAATATACAGCATGAGCCCAGGCACATCTGCAGTCATGAATGATCACATCTGAACAGAGATCTCCTCACTGTGGCCCTCTGAGGATGGCTATACTAGCACATCATCATCTCTCTTTGCTGGAGCCAAGTTTTCTGCACCCAAGATCAGCGCTTTTTGCCTTCCCTGCATGCTGTGTGTGACCTTCAAAGCACCACTGAGAAGCAAAAAAAAAACACTATTCTACCCATTTCGCACATGAGGAAACTGAGATTCAGAGAAAGGTAATGCCTGCTGGAAGGTCCCTAGATAATGTCAGAGGTAGATCTGGATCCCAGGTCTTCCTAATTCCAAGATCATGGTGTCCCATGCCTTTTTGGCTGGGGAAAAGGGGAGAGAAATAGCATAAACCCTGGGCTTCTGAAATAAATTTGAATAATGTCACCTCCTAATAAGACATCTCAGCAATGACTTCTTTGCTTGTATTCTAGCATTTGGCACAATGCCTCAAACATATTGATTGATTGGATCCCAGCTTCTTTAAATATTTTAATCCACTGTTCGGTCTTGTGAAGCTTGTGTGGTTTGAAGAATCTTGCCAATTTGAAATAATATGTACAGTGGGTAAAAAAGTCGTTTTGGTAATATACATTCTTAATTCCCTTGTATTTGCCTGATGTTATCATTAGACTGTTAATCACCAGTGAATCCACAGAACAGCAGATGCCTCTCTCATTCTCATTCCCAAAACTCTTGGAGGTTGAAGCTACTTTGGTGTTTAGTAGGTCTCTCCTCACTCTTTTCTTGCTGCTTCTTTTATATAAATACAATTGGACAGAATTTACTTCTTTAATGGTCTAATCCTAGTAAACAATTCATATTTATGAAGTTCTTTACAAGTTATAATGCCTTTCCTCATTTTGCTGTTGTTGTTCAGTTCTGTAAAATGCAGGTAAGACTCTTTGTGACTCCATTTGGGGTTTTCTTGGCAAAGACGCTGGAGTTGTTTGCCATTTCCTTCTCTGGCTCATTTTACAAATGAGGAAACTGAGGCAAATGGGGACTTGCCGAGGGTCACAGAGTCACTAAGTGTCTGAGGCCGGATTTGAACTCAGGGAGATGAATCTTCCTGACTCCAGGTCCAGCACTCTGTGCACTATGGCGCCACCTAGTGGCCCACTTTCCTCATAACAACCTTATTTTATAGAAGAGACAACTTAGGGTCAGAAACGGAAGTGATGAGCAAGTATTTAAATAAACAACAGAAGTTTATGGTAAAGGTAAAATGGCTGCCCCACAGCACAAGGCCACTAAGCAGAAGAGCCAGGTGTCTCAATGTCATGGTGACTGTTCTCTCTACTACCCCGAGGCAGCTCTGGGAACCCATAGAGCCCTTCCCTTGGAGTCAGGAAAACCAACTTCAAGTGGCTTTTTAGACATTTTCTACCTGTGTGATGCAAGTGAGTCACTTAACTTCTCATCTGTAACGACAACACTGATATCCTGGAGTTACTGTTGAGGAAAAAGTGAGCCAATGCACATATAGCTATTTGTAAACTACTAAGCAGTCTGTGAGAGGCATAGGTGGCTCAGTGGATACTGGGCCTAGAATAAGGAAGACCTGAATTCAAGTCTGACCTCAGACACTTACTAGCTGTGTGACCCTGGGCAAGTCACTTAACCTCTGTTTGCTTTAATGGCAAACCACTCCAGCATCTTTACCAAGAAAACTCCATGGATAGTATTGGTCAGCTATGGTCCATGGGGTCATGAAGAGTAAGACACAGCTGAACAGCAACAAGAACTCTATAAATGATGACTTTTATTATCGTCATCTTCATGATTATTATTATGCTATACTTTGATTTGATTATATTTTACTATACTGTGTTATTATTATTATTATTATACCAAAAAGCCCCTTTGGAAAAAAAGCTTTTCTTTAAGTAAGGAGAAGAGAATAATTTTGTTTGTCTATCAGGAGTGGAGAACCTGCAGGCTTGAGTCCACATGTGGCCCTCTAGGTCCTCAAGTGTGGTCCTTTGACCGAATCCAAACTTCACAGAACAAATCCCCTTAATAAAAGGATTGACTCAGTCAGATGGCTACACCCAAGGACTTAGAAAGCCACATGTGGCTTCAAGCCAGCAGATTCCCCACCCTTGGTCTAGATAATCACAATAATTTGCATGTATTATTCTGCTCTAAGGTTTTTATTAATTTTAATTTAGTTTAGTTTTATTTACTTATTTAAGGTTTATTACTATGATTTCAGGTTGCAAAGTGCTTAGAAATATTATTTTATCCTCACAATCCTAACCCGAAATGTGCTCTGGGAAGTAGGTGATATAATTACCCCCATTTTACAGACAAGGAAACTGAGGCAGAGAGTAACTAAGTGATTGATCCAAGGCCACACAGCTAGCAAGCATCTGGAGGCAGATTTGAACTTCAGTCAGTCTTTCTGACTCCAGGTCTAGTGCTCTATCCACAGAGCAAGCTAATTGGAGAAGTACTGGGAGTGGACTTGAAGACAAAACTTACCTCCTCATTAGCAAAATACCAACCTTCAATGAAGTCTTACGTACTCCCCAGAGGACAAGGCATTCCATCAGCCTTGGTTGCTGGACACTTGGAGGAGCTGGGAATTAAAGTCTTGATGTCATGCAGACAATTGGCTAAATATTGGTTGCCCTTTCTACTTGAATGTATCAGTGTCAAGCCTGGCATTAATCTTTTAAACATATCCAATTAAGGAGGTAAAATGAATGAAGAGGTGCCGATAATAACCAACCCCTCCCTCTTAAATCATTGATGAATTTCCTCTCCAGAGAATATCCCCCTTCAGTTACATTTTCAATTCAATAGGAATTAATTATCATCTACCATGTGCTCAAAGCTGGGAATCCAAAGATGAAAAATGACAGTCCCTGCCCTAGAGGAGCAAGGACTAGGAATCTACAGGTAAAGAAGTACGGGGAGTGCTAATAGAAACAGCATCTCTCTGTCAGTCATCACCATTCAAGGCCTAGAATCTGCCAACTACAAAAAGAGGTCTGAACAGACCAAGGGAGAATATTAAAGGGCAGGAGAAGGCCTGTGGTGATGAGGGCTGCATGTTATTTTAGCTCAAAGGGAATTCAGTCTATCACAGGGTGAAGAAAATCACCCAGTCCTTAGCCTAGAATAGTAGCTTTTAATTCTCATAGGAAGCATCCAGAAAACATGACCATTATTGGGAGAAAGAGGTAGGGGGTTTCTTCTTGACCTTCATATTCACAATATCTTTAAGGGTTTCTTATATATTTCATAATATCTTTAAGGCCAAGTTGGGGATTCTGACACCATTAGACTTGGCCAGAAGTTTGAAGGGCATCTGTTTAGTTAGCTTTTACGTAAATATAGGTATACACATGTGTGTATATGTATATGTATGTATGCACATGCATACATATGTACATGTTCATAAGTATATTGTGCATTCGTGTGTGTTTACACACACACATAGATGATTCCTATGGAAATCAAAAACTGCTAGAGAGAGAGATAAATGGATGAATAGATAGATAGATAGATAGATAGATAGATAGATAGATAGATAGATAGATAGATAGATGGATGGATGAATGATAGATGGAAAGATATACAGTTGGATAATGGAGGGATGGATAGATAAATGGATATATTGTTGGAATATGAACAGATAGATGTATAGGTAGGCAGATTTGCTAACTTTGAAGTAGGGGCTGTCTTGCATAGTGGAATAGAAAGCCCAACATAGCACGAGGAAGTGCCAAGAAGTTCAAATGTCACCTCTTATAACTACTGTACCCCTAGCAAGTTGTTTAACCTGTCAGTGACTCAGGGTTACTCTATAAAACCAGAAACTGCAGAGAGGATGGATGTGACCTGCATCAGCAGAGGGAATTTCCTTTCACAGGACAGTTTCCCATACCAATTACATCACAGGTTCACTCCCTACCCCAAGCCTTACCATGCTGCCTGAATCAATGCTGCCGGCCATCTTAAAATTAACCCATGGTCAAAACCTGCTGGGGGAATATGAGAGCCGGAGAGGTTGGCTTACCCAAGCTCCCACTAATGAACCAGAGATTGAACTCTAGTCCCTAAGTCCCAGTCCAATGCTCTGCTCTCCCCAACCCACCCCCAACCATATCTTGCAGCTTTCATTAAGAACAGTTTGGGATCGGGGCGGGGCGGAGGCGAGCGTGTCCTCTCTTTGGTCCCCCCCTCCAAGTCTGTTCTGAGAGGCCATGACGAACTCCCAGAAGCATCCGGACTTCGTGGCCGAGGCAATGTGGGAGAAGCCCGTGGTGAGCCTGACGGTGACCGGAGAAGTGCTGGGCAAGAAGCTTGAGGACTTTGACAAGGCTTGTCTGGTTCTGGGCTAGTTCCTGGTGCAGAAAAAAAAGACGAAGACCTGTTCCGGGAGTGGCTCAAAGACACCTGTGGAGTTAATACCAAGCAGTCTCGGGATTGCTTTGGCAGTCTTTGAGAATGGTGCGACGCCTTCGTGTGAGCCCCGTGCTTTACCCCTTCGATGGGTCTTCGCGGTTAGTACCCCCAAATGCGAAATCCTGCCCTCCCTCTCTTCCCCCTCCCAACGAAAAGAAAGATTTTTGCTGCCGCCCCCACCTGAGACACCTTTCCCCTCTCCACCATCATTTTAATTCAAGCCTCCCTGCACACCTCAGCCTGCCTTCTGTTCTGTAAGTTTCAGTGGCTACAGTTATTCTATTTCCTGGTGGGTGTCTGGAGTGGCTTCTCCACTCTCTAAGCCCCCACTTTTGGTCTCTTTCATTCCATTGGGATAACTTTGGGAGAAGGACATTCACTGCCATAGTAGAGAGTTTTTTTTTAAACCAATGAAGTCAGCAGCCTTAAAAAACAGTTCTTATTTCATTAAGAACAGTTTGAAATACTATTTTATTATATTTTATAAACATGCAGAATTTTGATTTACTTTATTTTGAAACTTGTGTTTACACAGTGTAAACTTACACTCTACACTTATACTGTGTTTCTCCTCCCACTCCCATCATGCTATATTCACATATACTTTCATTCATTCACTGAAAAATTCTATTAAACACCTGCTATGTATGAGACAAGATGCTAAGAGATAAAAAGACCAAAAAAAAACCCAGTTCTTAGCCTGAAGGTTAAATTTGGTAAACAGACAATAAACAGACACAAATAGCAAAACTTGTCATCAGGTATCGCCAGAGCTGGGGTGTGCTCTTACACCAGATAGAAACCACTTGCTTGACCAGATGTGTCTGAAGGTTTTCAGAATTACCAAGAACTTTCACTGAATTCAGCTGTTGATTTTTTTTCTCTTTCCGACTAAGCCAAGTCTCATTGGGAGGATGAAAACCTCACTTTATTAGATTTGAGAAGAGCCTTGAGGACTTCAGAAAGAAAAAGAAGGAAAAAAAACCCAGCTTACAGATAAAGAGAAAATTGACTTGTCCATCACCATGATGAAATAGGGAAAATTTTAAATCATATCAAACAGAAGCTGTCTAATGACACCCAACAGGAAACACTTCAGATTCTCTTAAATTGAGTTTGGATGTGATATCAATAGCTCTGTCAAGAGGAGCTAGAGAAAGATGCTGTCTCATAAATTCTGGATGGAGACTGTTCCTTAAGTCTCTCCCTGCTTAAAAAAAAAATATTTTTTTAAAAACCCGGGCTTTCCTTAAACTGCACTTTGAGGGGGATCCATGACCTCACTGGTACAGGTCCTCCCCCCAGCAATGTCCTTCCCAGACCCACTATTCCCTCTTACCCCAAGAAGAGCATGCATTAACTGTCAATCCCCCAATCAGGAGGCGTGTAGGGAGGAGCTACCTTAGGAAAGCTAGGGCCATCAAACCAGAGACCCCATGAGGTAGTTGGTGGCAGTGACCAGGCCCAGGTCCAAGCAGGACTTGGATTCAAGTCCTACCTTCTATACATACTGTGTGTATGATCCTGGGCAAGACTTCTGTCTCAGTGCCCCTAGGGTGTGTTTTAATACTATAAATCAAAGACAAGGTAGAGACACATGAGCAGAGAGAGTTTCCGGACAGTTCTTTATAACAGCCCTAGAACAGGGGAAGATGGGTTGTACAGAGATTAGACCTCTGGGCTACAGGTCAGGAAGGCCTGAGTTCAAATATGACCTCAGAGGCTTACTAGCTGTGTGACGCTGAGAAAGTCACTTAACCCTGTTTTCTTCAGTTTCTTCATCTGTAAAATGAGCTGGAGAAGGAAACGGCAAACCACTCCAGTATCTTTGCCAAAAAAAAAAAAATCCCAAATAATAGAACAAGACAAACACTTCCAGACCAATTTCTAGGAGTGAAGGTAAAAGAGAAGAGAGAAAATAAGGAAAGAAAATTGTTCTCTCCCTGGTGTAGTTTCATGGTGTCCACACTTCGGATGAATTGTAATCTTCACCTTCGGGATACAATTGAAAAGAGTAAGACAGAAGGCTTGAGACAGTCTCTATCTGGCCAGTCTTAAAGACACAGCCTTTCTGGCTAAGCTGTTAATCAAAGGAGGCTAGGAGGCTACACCCACCCTTGGCAGGGGATTTGGGGTGCTTAGGCAAAGTGGGCAGGCCCAGCCAAGCGTCATTACACCGGAAATGTTCTTCCTCCTCACCTGTTGGGCTGGCTTCCATAGCATCTCTTAAGACTACTCAAATCGCATCTTCCAGTTTATCCCACCTTTACTGGTGTCTCCCCTCCTCCGCTCCCATCCCCCGTCCACAGGCTTTCCTCTGAGATCGCCTCCCATTTACAAGGGATAGGTAAGCTAGGTCCCTGATTGTTTGCCTGCTCTCTCCCTTTTGGAATGTAAGTTCTTTGAGAGCAGGGACTATGTTTTTGCCTTTCCTTGGATCCCCAGAATTTAGCCCAGAGCTTAGCTTAATGGGCTTAATGCTTATTTCTAGAAGAAATGAATAAATGGTAAAATGACCCTTTTCTTAGTGCTTGTGAAAATTGTTCAAGATTGATGGTTATCTTCGAAAATATTTTTGTCATCTTCCTGATTCCATTTGGGTTTCTTGGCAAAGATACTAGAGTGGTCTGCCACTTCCTTCTCCAGTTCATTTTTTTTTTACAGATAAGAAAACTGAGACAAACAGGGTTTAGTGACTTGCCCAGGGTCATACAGCTAGGAAGTGTCTGAGGCCAGACCTGAAAATAAATCTTCCTGACTCTAGGCCCAGTGCTCTGTCCACAGTACCACCTTGCTGCCCAAATACTACTGAAAATACTAGTTTATGTGAAAATAGTGTAAGAAACGGGAGGAGGAGTTTTGTTTCCACAGAGTTAAAGGTGCCCCTCTCCCCCTCCACCACCCTAGCTTTAGCAGAATGTGAGTCAGGTGACTGATTGGAACTACTTCCAATCAGAGCTCTGATCTAGCAGAAACCAGGCCTCAGGTTGGTCTGGTGAAAGGTCAGAGGCTTGTATGCATGAATAAACAAGTCATTTGAGGACTGCATGACTTAGGCAGTCAGGGGGTTTTATCTGGCCAATGAAGAGCCTGGCAGGAGATTGGAAGGGAAAGCCAATAAAAGGACTGACATCCATCTGAGTCCTTTGTACTTTCTCCTGCACTCTGTTCAGGGGATGTACCCATCTATTCAGGAGGAATAAATGTAACCTATAATTAAAACGTTCCTGGCTTCCCAACGAGTATTGTTTATTCCTAGACAATGTAAGTCTGTTTCTAACAATAGTAAGATGGGACTTCTGAGTTCCAAAGTTGCCTCTGTGTGACCTTGGGCAAAACCACATTTCATCTCTTGGGCCTAATTTGTAAAATGAGAGGTGATCTCTCAAGACCCTTTTTGGTCTAATTTCTGTCATTAAGGAGCATTTCTGGTTGAGTCCAACCTGAAAAAGGCCTCCTGAGACCTGAAGAAGGCCCGGGGCAAAGGCAAAGCCCAGAAGTGGGAAACCTAGATCCTGGAGTGATGGTGGTGGTGGGGAAGGTTCCCGGGAAATCTCAGGAGTCAAGGGGTCACAGCAGGTGGCCTGGACCCAAGGTTGCTACTAGACTCTCTGGGAAATCCCAGATGTGAAGAGGCCAGTAACATTTATTAAAGTCATACTGTATGCAAGGCCTTTTGTTCTATTCCAGGGGAAATAAAAAGTTTAGATAAAGGGACCTTGTTCCCCAAAGAAAATAGGTGAATTGTCAGTCCTACTGTCAGATCATCTCTCTTCTCTATCTTCTTTTCTCCAGTCACAAATCACATTAGTTCAGGCCTCCATCACTTCTTATCTCTGTGCTAGTCTTTCTGCTTCTACTAGGTCTTCCTTGCTGCAGCTTATCCCACACATTCTGCCTGAGTAATCTGTATTATGCACAACTTTGAGCATCTCATTTTAATTTAATTCAACAAGCATGTGTTCAGGTCTCGCTATGAACAAAACACAGTCCAAGACCCCTCCCAAACTCCATATAATCCTTTGATACTATTGGTCAATGTAAACAGATGTCATTTAGTCCAGGACCTATGGACATCCTGATAAAGACTCCACCTCCACTACACCCAGATGGCTCTGGAGGAGGAAGTGGGCTGGTGACATTGCACAGCCCTCCCTCACTTAAATCAAAATCGACTGCAAGTCATGTCATCATCTCCCTGATGTAATGGTTCTCTTCGAAAATGAAGGACAAACACAACCTGTGAGTAGTCCAAGCTGCCTGAATGGGGACCCTGCCAGCTGGGTAACTCAGCTTGGCCTCTCCCTCTCTTTCTTCTTCTCCTTCTCTTCCCCAAAGGAAGGTAAATTTTGATGGCCAGATGCTGCCCAGTTAATTTGGGGTTTACTAGCTAGATTCCTCCCTTCTTCCTTTCTTTCTCTCTTTCTCCTTTCCTCTCTTTTCTTTTCTTATCTTTCTTCTTTCCTTCCTTTCTCTTTCTTCCTTTCTCTCTTTCTCTCTCTTTCTTTCTTTCTTTCTTCCTTCCTTCCTTCCTTCCTTCCTTCCTTCCTTCCTTCCTTCCTTCCTTCCTTCCTTTCTTTCTGTCTGCCAGTCTTTCTTTCTCTTTTTTAATGTGGGCCCTTCTGGCTCAGAATGAATGTCAATAGTACTTTTTCTCTTTTGGCCAGCAATCCTAAGGGTCTTCCCCTCTCGGTTTGATTTTTTCTTTTTTCTAATTAAAGGGGCCATCCTTTGACTCACTTCTTAAAGAGGCCTATTCACTGAATGGGCATCACCTCACTCTAAGTGAGTACATGTAAAGGCCTTAGCCTAAAAGGGCCAGGGTCTCTCATTGCATCCTGGGTCATCTCCAGTCATCCTAATGAATATCTGGTCACAAGGCCCAGTGGAGGAGAGAGTAAGGCTGGTAAACCTCCCTCACTCAAATCAAAGTCCACTGCAAGTCATGTCATCATCTTCCTGATGTCATGGTGCTCTAAGAGAACTAAGGACAAACCATATACGACCATATCCATAGCTAAAGCCAACCATTCTCTCTCCTAAAGCCAAGGTCAGTCTTATTCAAAGATCCCAAGGCTTGGGGTTAGGAAATAAAGACTCTCTCTTTGGCTTCCTTCACTCTTTGTCATGTTTTTAATCATCACAGAATATTAGAACTGAAAAAGACCTTTCATCTGCTCCAACTTCCTTATTTTGCAGATGAGGAAACCGAGTTCCAGTCAGTTGGTACAGCTTACTCAGATAATATAAGTAGTTTGAGGAACAGCAGGATCATTGAAGCCAGATCACAGAATACAAGGGGAAGAGAAAAGTATAAGAAAGATGAGAAAGGTAGAAAGAGGGGAGGCTGTGAAGGGCTGACTTGCCAAACAGGATATTATATTTGAACCTGAAGGTAAGAGGGAGCCATAAGAATGTATTATTCTGGAGTAAGGGTTGGTCTGAGGAAACTGAGACCTACAGAAGGGAAGGAATTTGATCCAACTCATGCAGTGAACGAGCGATTGGCAGAGATGGTACCAGGGCCCAAGTCTTCCCACACCAAGTCCAGATCTTTCCACTACATTGCCATCAGATTCACTTATTTACTTATGTACACAGTTATTGATAAATTAGTCTCTTTACTGGAAATGATGACCCTTTTTGAACAACACAGTAAAATCAATGAAGTTTGTGTCAAATATTTCTGGGCGCTATATATTGGTTAATGTTGTCCTGGTTTCTCATTACAACCTGGGCTCCTTGATTAATGTGACAGAGATGGCCTTATTGTAGCCTGAAAGTCACATGTTGCATGATGAATGCTTTGGGTTGGTCCTGGTGGCTTAGCAAATGTATAGCCCTGGGCTCCAGCCCTCCCACTAAGTTGTAAATGAAATTAAGGAGCTTCTTCTTCCTCTCTTTGCCATGACCCATGACGAAGAGCACTGGGAAGGGATACAAGCTGAAAAAAGGTTAATCCAACAATAACCTGAAGGCATCTTTATGCGAAAGCAATTACCTATTCACTTGGCAATTAATAATAGACCAAGGGGAGCCCCTGCTCAGTCTCTGCTCAGGAAAAGCCTGCTCTAACTGGAACAAAGCAAACCAGTAATAATTGAAAAGTGATTTCCTTGCCATCAGAGAGACAGCTCAGCATCTGAGTGGAATGGTCCCTGCTAATATGAAAGGCTTGTCATCTATAGTGGGACAAGCAGAGGGTTTAAACCAGACCCAAGAGGAGGGCAGGGAGCACTGAAGTACAGAAGAGGTTACAGGAGACCCTAATTTAGGACAAGGTGAATGAATGGATGAATGAACTGTAAGAAAAGATAGTATGGTATCTGGTTTTGCTCCTGCAGAAGCTATCCATATAGCTGAGTTAAAGTTTACCTACCAAGACAATGGCCAGTTGGGGATCAGGGAAGCTAGAGAGGCTAAACCGGTTGAATCAGTCCAAGCTTATCATGTCATTTCAAGGGTTAGGTCCTGGTCAAGTGCCCAGGTCTACTGATATGCATAATTTGCATATATTATAGAGGGAAGGTAGGGTAGTAAAGAATGTAGACTAAGCCTAAGTCAGACAAGGAACACAGAACTAATTAACTTCACTTTTGCTTCTGTATCCTTACTATCCTACCTATGTAAACTGTATAACTTAAGAAACATATGTAGAAAAGTAAAGAATGTAAAATAACCATAGCTCAAACAGGAGTAGAGGAGCTGGTTACCCTCACTCCTACTGCTGTATTGGTGTGCTTAGTGAATACTGCACCTGCTCTCTTGAGGAATGTAATAAATGCCTTCCTCTGTCCACGCTCTTGGTCCTGAGTTCTTTGGTCAAGTCACATGGATCTTCCTAAGGTTATGCTACCAGGAAAGCAATAAGCTGTGGCAGCCTTGTGATCTTACCACCATTCTAAGGGGTTATCACTTGGAAGCCCGAGGAAGCCCTGTCACCCTCACAGTTAGAAGGGGGGATCTACCACTTGGCCTTCCAATGGGAGTCCTATGGTCTGCACAGCCTTCCATAGGGGTTATCACATGGTTCTTCCTCAGGGCCTGACCCTGCCTAGGGAGGTCCTGTGATCCCCATACACTAAGGGACCATCACCTGGTTATTCCTCAGGGATTTGGCCCTGCCCAGGATGTCCGGTGACCCCCCAAAACTGTGTTTCTCATAGAACGAATGAGCAAATGAACAGGCATTTATTAAGTGCCTACCAAGTAGACAAAAAAGAAGCAAGTTTATATTCTAAATTCAAAAGAGTTTAGAATATAAACTATCATAAACTATAACTATAGAGTATAAACTATAAATTATTAGAATATAATAGAATAGTACATGGACAAGAGTGGGAAGCAAGGAAGGAAATTTTGGTCTGCACAGTCAGACTTAGTGATGTCACGGATGAGCATTTAGGATAACAATAACAGAAGCATAGTGTAACAACACTTGACACAGTGACGCCTAAAAAAAGCTTAACGTACTGGGCAGAGGTCTTTAGAAAAGCAGGGCCCCGACCCATCCTTTGTTAGCAGAGCTCCTGGGATCAACAGTCATCCCTTCAGAGAACAGAGGCATGATTTCCTCAGCTATAACCAAGGGTCCTCAAAAGCCCAATGAAAACCATGCTTTATAAACCTCGAAGTGCTATTGAATGGAAGCAATACAAGAATTTGTTTTGCCTGATTATTTAAATTTGTTACAAGGGCTTTGTTTTCTTTTTCCAAAGGAAGTGGGGGGAGGGGAGGGGGAGAATGGTGTAGTGGTGAGAAAGAAAATAAATGCTTGTTAATTGAAAAAAAAATAAAAGGGGGGATTGTGAAAGTTATTATTGTAGTCTTAAAGCTATTTCATATCCATGATCCCACTTGATCTTCTTAAAGCTTGGGAAGGAGGTAGGGAGGCATTTTTGTTTTTAAACTGAACCTGTCATTTCATTGGTAAAGGGAGCTCCCAGGGAAAAAATTGACTACCAACAGGAATCAGCCCCTTCTCCTACCTCGTTGCCTGGGGAACTGAGAAGTTCAGTGACTTTCTAGGGTCCTAAATCCACTATGTGCTTGAATCCAGGTATTCATGACTCCAAGGCCAGGTCTCTAATCACAACACCACACTGACTCATAAAATTCTAGGTTCAAATACTGCCTCAGACACATAGTACTTGTACAAGCATGAGTGAGCCACTGAATTTCTCTGGGCCTCCAGCTCTAGGGCTATGAAATTAGCTCAATTAAATTACATGCAGTATAATTTATGTAATTTAAGTGTTTGAGGTTGAATTGGAACTCAGGTCTTCCTGACTCCAGGTCCAGTGCTCTATTCACTCTGCCAACTAACTGTAGCAGCCTTACTGATATGCAGTGATCTCAAATCATCAAGTACATGCTTAACTATTTACATGTTGTACCTCTCTGTCCCTTCTCCTCTTTGAGGACAGGAATAGTTTTAAATTTTGACTTTATATCCCCAGAACCTGAAACAATACTTTGCTTTATAGTAAATGCTTAATAAATATTTGTTTGAATTACCTTGGATTAGATCTCATGACATCATGGAAACTAACAGAATCTCACCCACCCCCTGCAAAATGTTAGGAACCTCTGTCATATGATAAACCAAAGAAAGAAGCTCCAACAACATCATTCAAATAGGGTAATTTTATTAATAATACACATGGGTGTGTCACGCCATGGGGCGCCAGTCGGTATCTACACCACATAAGACGTTAGGAGAATTAAATAGAAAGGCAGAAAGTTCAAATGAAGCAACTAGGAAATGATATAAATGGGGCCTCCATTTCAAACTTAAAAAAAAAAAAACCAAAGCTTTTTTTACATGTTTTCCATGAATTAAATACACTGAGAAATAGTTAAAAGAATATATTTACAGTCAATTATCATGGGCACTGCCAACATAGTCAATAAAAAAAAAATAAACCAAAAATTCTTCTCATGTTCCTTGCTTGTTTCTTTTACAGAGAAATTTAAATATGATTTTGCTTTTAGAAAATACAATAAGGAAATAATTACATTCTTAATATGAGAACATTATTTTACAACATATAACCATGGTCAATTAATTTTGAAAGTGTCTAGAAATGAAAAAAATGGTGCTGAATGAAACATTAATAATCAATCTCTTTGTTGGTTAGAAAAATTGACACACAATTATCCTATTGAAAACAAAATACCCACCAGCTTTGGTCCTTCAAAATTATGATCTTATGATCCCTGTTTAAAAAATACTTTCCATGACCAAAACATATCTGATAGCATCAGAGCATCTGTGTATAGAAATGTGAACAGTTGTGGAAGTACAGATCTGTAACTATTTCAGGCAAAGGTGCACAAAGTGACATACTTAAGGACAATTTCCTATTTTAAAAAGGTAGCTTTCCTGGCCAAAAGAGGATTTTAATCACATGGATTCTTCTATTGCAAATGGGTAGGTTGTAGTGCTAAAAATTCTGCCTAACATAGATCCCCAATTTTATTTCACAGTCTAGATGGACACAGTCTTTCTAGAGGTTCTGAAACAAAACTCAAGTTGCTTCTTCCAAACTGTGCCATGAATTGGAAATACCTAATGCTTTCATCAAAAATTTGACATTAGCAAATACTCTACATGATGACAGACTCATCTGAAAATATGTCTGGAAATGTAGGAAAATGCTATTTAAAAGCTACCATGATTTTTGTCTGTTAGTGGTGAGGCACCATGTCTGATATGGGAATGATAGAAGTTTAATGGGAATATTCCTTCTAGATGTGTCTTATTGCAATTACTGGCTATTAAGTGCATGTTATTGTTATATCACGTGCTCCCAAATAGACCTAAATTAAATATGAAACGTGATCAGTTGTCTGGAATCACGACCTTATTTTTCTTGAGTTGCTAACAGTCATCCGTCACTGTGATGTCAATACCTTAATTCAGAGTTTCCCATCATGTCCATGTGTAGATGGGTTGGTCTAAAATACTGCCAGGTAATCAACATCTAGCAGGCCCCATTTACAACTTTTATCATGATTGCTTTCTGCTAATCTGAGATGGACTGAAAAAATGAGTGCTACCCATCTCCAACACCCTCCAAGGGGTCCCCTGGGAAGGCCTTGCACTAATTTCAACCATTTGTTAACCTGAGAACCTTTCTCAACTCCTCTTTTGGAAGTCAGCAACTCATTTTTTACTTCTTCAAAACAACTTCCCCAGTAAACTGGAGTAGAGTCAGAAGATAAAGGTTTAAGTCCAACTCTCACTAGCTCTGCATTTGAGTAATCCCTTCTCATCTTCCACTTCTTCAGCAGTAGAGAGAGGCCTTAATATTTGTCCTAGTTATACTCAAGGGACTACATAAGAAATGTTCTTTGTAAATTCTAAGAATGAGGACTATCATTCTTAATGGATGGATTTTATTTTGGCAAAGACCCAGAAGTCACTTGGTGCAATATGGATTGAATAAGATTTTTCTGGTTGAAGAAGAGATGGCATTATAAAATATTAAGACTGAGTTTATTCCATGGCTCCCAAATCATCCCTGGAGGACATTCTCACAGAGACATTCCAGATAGGCTTTGAGCACTAGGCCCTTAAGAAATGTTTCTTGATCTGAGAGAATATAAACTTCTTGAGGACAAGGGCTATTTGATTTTTAAATTTTTGTCCTCAGTGTCTGGCACAGAGTAGATGATTCATAAATGTTTATTGATTAACTGATTAAGCCTATGGTCTCCCAAGGTAGTCATACTAAGGGGATAGCCCTCTTTTTGTATTTCCTGGCTCTTAGCTTGACAATCATACCTCCTACTCTACAGCTACAGGGACGTTTTCATGGCCTTCTAAGGGAAAACTCTCAGCTTTGGCAACAGGGTTACCTGCGTATGGATAGATTTAAGTCCTCCACATAGGTGGTGATGAAAAAAAACCCTTTGGATATTCTACTGAACACTCCATACAATAGGTGTGTTTGAATTCTTCTTGAAGGCATGACATCCAAAAATAATGTAGAAGGTAGGTCTTGGGAGAAGATGGTCAAAGTAAGGAAAATGGGTCTTTCTAGTACAGGGTTTCAAAGAACAAGCATGCTGTGGAGCAGGGCACTGTCACCAGCCAGGTAAGGTTGGCTACATGACTCCTTTCCCAAGACAGCATCTTCGACTGCTCATATTACCAGTCAGGTGTTAGCTCTACTGTTCAACCACAAATATGGGTCCTGCCTGTGCTTTGAAACATTTTTTAACGTAACTGGGAAGGACAATGCCGGTGTAAGATAAAGACCTAGGAGGAGATGGTTTACTCTTCCTGGACCATCCTCCATAAGGGCTTCAAAAAGCCCACTGGACTCACATCTGCCCTTAAGATGCCAAGATGGCTAGTGAACAGGCAAATTGTGGAGCACATTTGGGAGGGTGTGTGTCAATGGAAGTGATATCATCCTCTAAATTCTGACAAGAAGCCTAATTTGCATCCTAAATATGTACAGATATAAATTAAAAACAATATTTATTGAAAATATACAAATAAATAACTTACTTTGAAGCAAAATGCCTAAACTTATTTTCTAATCAAACTTTTTTATTCTTAAATATTAAGGGGAACATTGGGTATCACCAATCATGTGATATTCCCATGGTTATGTGCTTCTTCTGTTGGGTGGCTCATTTAAAGTGGGCTCCATTGAACGTAGCATAGTTTTGAGTGGGTTTGCTTTTAAGTGGGCCACCCAGTTTAAAGTGTTCACAACTGAAAATGGATTTCAAAGGAAAAAATAATGTTGGGAGTCAGCAGACTTGGGGGTATTCCTGGCTCTGCCAATAACCAACTGTGTAACCTTGGGTAGGTCACTCTTCTGATCCTCAGTTTCCTTAACAATAAAATGAGAGGAATGGATTAGAGCAGTAGTTCTTAATCTTTTCTGTCACAGAGCCTTTTGACAATCTGGTGAAGCTTTTGGACTCCTCCTCAGAATAATATTTTTAAATACATAAAGTAAAATACATAGGACTAAAAAGGAAAACAATTACATGGAAATACAGTTATCAATTTAAAAATGACACACACAAGGAAGGTCACGGGCCCCAAGTTAAGAACTGTTGGATTACAGGATCTTTGAGGACCCATCTAGCTCTAACATTCTATGATTCCATGTTGGTGTTTTGCCACCATGTTATCAAGACTGTTGCACACTACAGTTATCAGCACCATAACAATAAAAGGATTAGGATTAAGGGTTTAGGTTTGTTATTTTACCTTTCTTTGTAACTAGAGATATTAGGTTTAAAACAAAATCAGAGCTTTGTATTGTACTCCTGGGCAAAGACAAGGCTGCCAGTCATGAGAACAGAGGAGAGAATGGTCCAGTGCCCTTGATGACTCTGCTGGTGACTTAACAGGTAGGGGGCTCTCCATCAGTAGAGGTCTTCAAACAGAAGATCACAGGTTATAGATCTGGAAGGGACCTTAGAGACTGAATGAGTCTAAACCCTCATTTTACAAAGCAGGAGGCTGAAGACCAGAGAAGGGAAGTGACTTGGATAAGGTCACATAGTTACAAAGTAGGAAAGCTGGAATTTGAACTCAGGTTCTCTGACTTCAAATCCAGTACTCTTTAAAGGATACTGATAGGCTGGTCATCCCTTATGAAGGGAAGTCCTGCTTCTTCAGGAGTCGGTGAGCTAGATGGACTCTAAGGTCCCCCTGCAAACCCAAAGTCTACTATTATGTGACTTGGTCTAAAGATGGCAAAATATTAGAAATCTAGAAGTAATCACTAATGTTAGCATACCAATTTTGTGCTTAAAAAATGAAGGAAAACATTTGTTCTTGTTGAATAAGAAATACTATTAGCCAACCTTCGAAAGAAGGAAAATTGTTGTAGACTGAGCTATTTCTCTTGAGGGAGAGTTTTCACATTTCTGCAGGGATACAAAATGGGTATGGCTTTGATTAACTGACAATGCATGAATTTCCCACCAGCTCTCTCACCTAACCTCCCAGGTCATCCAATAGAAAAACATTCCATGTGCACCTTCCTTGGGTAACTAAAGTTTCTAGCTCACATATTCAAACATTTGCAGGATCTTTCCTCTTCCCCTTTAGAGAAATTGTTCTTCAAAGCCCTGTGGATGCTCTCACTTAGCTCCACCACTTTATGGGAATTGTTTTAGGGGATCAAAAGTAATAAACATTGATGCCAATTTCCTGAATTTCTTAGCATTTACTTGAGCCAAACCTTGATAAACTAAGCCAAGAACTGCCTTGTGTTTTGACCTCTGCTGTTGAAAATCTTTCTAAAATTTCAGCATCTACTTTCTCATTTTAGTACAGAGAGGACTAGCAAATATTCCACCTCTGTAAAACGAGGAGGGTGAGTGAGATGATTTCTCAGACCCTTTTCAGCTCTGATATTGATAGGAGCACAGGGTCAGAGCTGGAAGGGACCATAAAAAATCATTCCACTGCATCAACCTTTTCATTGTACAGATGAGAAAACTGAGTCCCAGAGACTTGGCCAAGATCATAGGTTAGTAATATGGCTGAGATAGGAACACAGGCCCTTTGACTCCATATCCAATGTTCTTTCTATGATACTAAAAGTGATTTATACCCCTGCCATGATCTCAATCAGAATCAGTCTTTTTAACATTAATTCTCCTTATGTAGACAGTATAAGACTGAGTCAAATGAGTGCTGACCTTGTAGCATTCTTTGAATAAATATTTGATATCAGCTTGTTTCCTTCACAAACTTATTCAAGAAATATTTGCTGAGTACCTACTATGTGCAATTAAGAACTGCGTAAGGAAGAGGAACAAGATACTCGAGTCCTTCCCCTTTAATTGTCTGATTAATTCTCATAAAACTCTCAGCTCACTGACTTGCCCCAGTACATTTACTTGGAGGGAGAAAAAGCTGGGCTGTTCATGGTGGGACATATTACTATGAGCTGACTCTCGAGGCTGAAGGAAAACCTCTGGTTCTTTGAATAATGACTGTCACATGGTTAGTTAGTCACCATACTATCCTTTTCCCAAGGCAGATAAATCTGGACAGTGACACTCTTGAGGTTAGGGAGTGAAGGGAGGCAGCATGATATGAGAAAAAAAACAATGGATTAAGAGGTAGAAGACCTGGGTTCATGTCAGCCACTTGGCAGCTGTGTGATTTTGATCAAGTCTTCCACTTTCTAGGTTTCAATTTCCTTCACCATAAAATGGGATATGTCCCTTCCAGCTCTCATGGTAGATTTTCTGAGCAATCTTGCTGGTATAGTAGGAGAAATCCAGTTCTCAGACCTGCCATCTTTTTCACCACTGTTAGCACTTTTCTCAATGCATTAAACTCATGCTCCCCTCCACAAAAATAAAATTAAATTAAAAAAATTTAAATATGGCATATAATATCATCTTAAAGACCTATGAAGATACCATTCCTTATATGCCTGCTGCTGGGGAGAAAAAAACAAAACAAAACACAGCTGAGTCTGGCACTACATTAAGGCTCCAGATCAATAAATCAAAGAGAAGGGCCTGGAAGTGTCCCAAACCCACTTTCTTCCCAGGGTCAGAACTCATCAAAAGATTGATCCAACCAAATCCATCAGGGCTGATAAGCTGTGACATTTGCTACTTCATCAGGTAGTAAATCAGACTTGCTTCTCTTCTGTCAGAATCACTCCTAGTGACAGCTCTTGGGGAAGGGGAGGATTGAAACGATGGGAAATTGAGAGGCAGGAAGAAGAGGGAGAAGGAATATGGGGCTGGGCAGGGGAGGTCAAACTAATGAATTAAAGTATTAATAGCACTTTGCTGCCTTTCAAAAGCAGTACAAAATACAAACTATGATACAAAAGATCTCTGAAGATGCCAGGTGCTTTTAGAAAACCACACACATACACAATACACAATAAAGAGAAACATTATTTTTTAAAAATGCGGCTAAAAAAATGGCAGCTTTTCATGTCCCAGTGAGAAAAGCATCTGTCCAAAGGTAGGGAGGAAGGAGAAGAGTAAGAATTGTTTCACATTACAGTTATTTCATTCCAAAATCTCTAATGACTAAGGGAAAAGGGCACGAGTCGGGGTGCATGGCAGGGAGGTAGGCGGGGAAAGGGAGAGGAGAGGGAGGAGAAGAATCTCCTGGACCAGACATTCAGCTCATGCCAGCAGTCCTATCACATTGATCAACATGCTTCCTGACGTTCTTTTTCAAATAAGATCGTCCATGAGGGATCAGATCCTGGCTCTGCCCACAGCTAGAGCCATCCTCATCTGTGGGAGTCCTACTATAAAATTCCTCTAGATGCCAATCCAAGAATTGTGCCTGGGGCTCATCCAGCTTCACACTCCCATGATCCGGTTCAATTTGAGCCAAGGCAGTTTAAAGTCATTACTTAATTAGTTTAAAAGATATAATCCTTCCCATTACAGTTCTTTTGCTTCTTTTCTATCACTTATTTTTGTTCCATTTTTTTAGGGTGTTTTGTGTGTGTGTGATTTATTTTGCCTTCTTTGTTAAACAAAGTTGGAAACAAGAGTGTCACAAGTAATAATAATCATTAAAAAAAAGGGCACCATATACAGTAGAAAGAGTGTACAAGTGGAGTGAGAGCCAAGCTACCGGCACCTGAGCAGAATTACAAAACCTCTGATGCTGTATTGCTTGACATCACGTTTAGAGTTGAGTCTCCGATCGTCTAAGTCTTGAGTGAGAGGATGTAAGGCCTTCTAGAAGGTGTGTGCATTTTTTCACCATTCTCTTTATGTCCCATTTTTCAATTCCCATTCCTAGAAAAATAAACAGGAAGAGCAAAATAAACAAAAACACGTGGCCAGAGATCATCATTCCAAGTACTAGGAGTACTGACTTAATTCAGTTCCTATATATTAAGTGCCTGCTATTTGCAAGACACTGTGTAAGCCATAGCTTAAATTATTTTAATGTTTTATTGCTGCATTTTAAAAATTTTAATATTTTATTTTTCCCCAATAACCTGTGAAAACAGCTTTCATTTTTTGCTTTTATAATTTTGAGTTCCAAATTCTCTCCTACTCTTTTTTCCCTCCCAAATCACTTAGAAGGCAAGCTATTTGATAATGGTTATACATGTGCAGTCATGCAAAACATACTTCCACATTAGTCATGTTCTGAAAGAAAACAAATACAAAAAAATCAAGAAAAATAAAGCAAAATAGCAGTATGCTTTGATCTATTTTCAGATTCCATCAGTTCTTTCTCTGGAAGTGGCTAACATTTTTCATCATAGGTCCTTCAGAAATATCTTAGTAGATCACTGTATTGCTGAGAATAGCTAAGTCATTCATAGTTGATCATCAAACAACGTTGCTGTTACTGTGTATAACGTTTTCCCAGTTCGGCTCACTTCATTTTGCATCAGTTCATGTAAGTGTTTCCAGGTTTTTCTGAGACCACCTTGCTCATTGTTTCTTACATTACAATAGTATTCCCTCACAATCACATACCACAACTTGTTCCGCCATTCCCTATGGGAGCATTTTTAAGAACATCAATATGTCTTCCTACTACCCTACCCCCAATGGAATCTTCCCTTTTTTAACTTAGCACTTCTTTCCTGTAAAGAGGAAGGTATGGTTCATCATCAATTCTGTGGAGTGGAAATTAGTCACTATATTAATCACAATTCTGATGCAATGTCATAAAATTCAACTATTCAATTAATGCTTAGTAAGTGCCTATATACATGACCCTATGTTAATTCAATTATATCCATTGACATTTATCTACTGTTTTTGAGACTACGCACTAAGCTCTGGGGATACACAGGAATTCCCAGAATACAGAAGTTTAATATTCTAATATGGGAATGGAAGATATAACAGAGACAGTCATTCTGTCTACTAACATTTGTTAAGTGCTATGTGTCAGACACTGGCACTGAGCTCTGGAGATACGAAGAAAGGCAAAACAAAAGAAAATGAAAAACCAGTCTCTGTCCTTAAGAAGCCCACATCCAATGGGGGAGACAACAGGCAAACACCATATATAAACCTAATACATCCAGGATAAAATGGGGGAATAATCTCTGAGAGATAGCATTAGGATTAAGGAGATCTGGGAAAGGTTTCCTGAAGAAGATGTGATTTTGACTAAGATTTGAAGGAAGCTAGGGAAGCCAAAAGGCAGAAACGAGGAGGGAGAGAGCTCCCGATGTGGTGGAGAGCTAGTGAAAAAGCTCAGAAATGGAGTTTTGTATGTGAGGAGCAGCAAGAAGGCCACAGAACATGTGGAAGGGAGTAAAGTGTGAGAGGGCTGCCTTCACAAAGGCAAAACGTGGTAGAAACAAAACAGATAGGTATGCAAAGCCCTCTGGGAAATCATGACAAGGGACAGAGATCACTTACTTTTTTTTTCTCTTAACAATTATTTTATTATTTAATATTTTAGTTTTCAACATTGATTTCCACAAGATTTTGAGTTACAAATTTTCTCCCCATTTCTACCCCC
>CM053623.1:404344771-404399308 GCA_028646595.1 Phalanger gymnotis
AGAAGGAGACAACACCTAAGGAAGCTTCTGTAAAACACCAAGAGTCAGAGTCAAACAGTGGACTAATTAAGCGAACACACTTAAATGACTGCATTGTTCTTCACTGTCCAGCCCAAGGACATCTTAAGAAAGAGAAAGAATTTGCCTGGCTTCACTTCTTTCTAAAGCAAGATGTTTTCATCGCAAAAGCCAACATAAGGAAGTGTAAATTTCCAGCCCTTCTTTTGGCTCCCCGTGCAATAAACCCACGATGTTGGTAATGCAACGGGCTGAGTTCAGCGAAAACGTAGAAAGCAATTATTTTTCTCTTTTGTCACCATTAGATGTCACCAAAGTTAATAAAAATTCCCCACAGAAGGCATCATAAAAAAAAGGGATAAATCACCCAGCCATAAAAGAAATATAAGTATCGAAACCGAGGCACTGAGGGAAAAGAGACGGAGGCAGCGATTTTAGATGATATAGATCTTGTGTAACACGGCTTTTTAAGGAACCCATTAGTTCTTATTATTTCCTTTGTCCTCTTCCCCACAATGAATGGTGAACACCAAATTAAAGGTGGGCGGTGGGTATGACAGGTTTCCTAGTTGTATAAGCACATGCTTTCTTTAGCGGAACCAATGTTTTAACAAGGAAATTACAAAACAAGCTATCACCTTAGTAAAAAACAAACAAACAACAGAGGACAAAAATAATTTAGCCCAATCAGATGCCTGACAAACTTACTGGTCACATGTCTGGTTCCCATAACTGAGTGGTTCCTCATTCTACTTTGACCCATTAAGGATGTAGGCTCCCCAATATTTTGTCTTAGACATTCTCCCCCACCCCATCTCGCGTGGACAACCACAACTACTGAAGACCCAGAAAAAGTTGATACCACCAAAGTCATTTTTACTGTCAAGTGGTTCAACATCGATAACAGATAGAGTTTTATCAATGGAAATGACATTAAAGAAGATGTATTACCATCTAACCCTAAGAACTCTGGGCCCTTTCCAATTGGCTTGCAGTAGGAATCTCCTACATTGTCTCCCTCTTTTAAAATGTGAGTTTTTGAGAGCAGGGAACTAACATCTTACAGTTCTGTTTACATCCCCAGTACTTAGCATAATAGGGGCAGCTAGGTGGCACAGTGGATAGAACTCGGGTCTCCAAAACAGGAAGACTTAACTTCCTGAGTTCAAATCTGGCCCCAGAAACTTGCTAGCTGTGCAACACTGGGCAAGTCACCCAACCCTGTTTGCCTCGGTTTCCTCATCTGTAAAATGAGCTGGAGAAGGAAACAGCAAACGACCCCAGTATCTTTGCCAAGAAAACCCAAATGGGGTCACAGATAGACTAAACAACAACTTAGCATAATACTTTGCACTTGGTTAGTGCTTAATAAATTCTCTTTCATTCATTCATCAGTGATTTCATCACCATTAGTTCAATTATTACCTTCATACAGACAACTTCCAAATCTATACATTTAACTGAATCTCTTCCAGGGGCTCCAGTTCAGCATCTTTACCAGCATGCTGGGCATCTTATCCTATATCATTGCCCAAAACATCAAACTCAATATGCCAGAGCGAAGTTTTCATCTTTTCCCTTAAATACATATACCTTCTCCCAACTTTCTTATCTCTGTTTAAGGTACCATCATTCTTCCTAGCTACCTAGATTCAAAATCTTTTTTTCCAGGGGAGAGGGTCAGGGCAGATGGGGGAGGCAATTGGGATTAAGTGACTTGCCCAGGGTCACACAGCTAGTAAGTGTCTGAGGCTAGATTTGAACTCAGGTGCTCCTGACTCCAGGACCAATATTCTATCCATTGTGCCCCCTATCTGCCCCCCTACCCAGAATCTTGGAATAATCTTTGACTCTTCTCTGGAGTCAGAGGAACTGGGTTCAAATCCTGCCTCCAATACATACTATCTAACTTGTATGACCTCAGGCGAAACCTTCACCTCCCTAAGCATGAAACACAATGGCTACAGATGGCCTTTCCAACTCTAAATCTATGATTCTGGGATCCCTCAACCATAAAATTCACATGCATTAAGTTTTCAAATTTTTTCCAGTTCTGCCTCCACAACCTCACTTGAATCTAACTTGTTCATATCCGTTGCCACCAGCCTAGATCAAATCCGCTCCACCTCTCCCCTAGCCTGCTCCTGCCCTGTCTCCTACCTTCATTCCCTCCTCTCTACAATAAGGGCCAAAATGATGCCTAGCATTTATGTAGCACTTTAAGGTTTGCAAAGTGATTAACACGTGTTATCTCATCTGATCCTCATAAGAACACTCTAAGATAGGGTTCTTCTTCTTATGATTATTATTGCCACCATTATTCCCATTTTACAGATGACAAAACTGAGGCTGAGAGTTTGATTGATTTGCCCAGAGTATTAAGATTCTGGAGTCATATTTGAAATCAGTTCTTCTAGACTTCAAGTCCATAGTTCTATCCACCGTGATGTCAAAAATCATCCTTTAAACACCTACAAGTTATCTTGTTAAGGTCCAAATCTAAGCAAGTATCTTGTTTAAAAAAAAAAAAAGATTCAAGAGGCTTCCCATTGACTTTGTCATAAAAAAAAAAAACCTCTTTGGAATGGCATTGAGGGTAATCCAGTTCCAACTTATCCTCCAGGACTTATTTACATTACACCCTTCCATGCAAACAGGCCTATTAGCTGTGTCTTGACTTTATCTGGACTGTCTTTGTTTTCCTGCATTAGCGCAGGCTGTCTCCATGACCAGAATTCACATATCTGCCAAACAAAATTCTTTGATTTCTTCAAGGTTCAGTCCAAGAGTCACATCTTCCACAATCATTTCCAAAATTTACTTGAGCCTCTTCTGGGATTGCTCCTTTGACCTCTTGTCTCCCTGTTGCTTATCATATTTATCTTTGTATATGTTTCAATTTTCTAATAGACTCTATGCTCCTTGAGGGCAGGAAGTAGGTCAGCTTTTATTCTGGGGACCTCAGTGCACTACAATACTTGTCTGTTGAAGTACAATGAATTCATCCTGAGTGGTCATTTGGTTGTTACTCAACATGAGTTGAAAAGTTAGGTTGTGTTTCTTCCTTTTTAGGCATTAAACTAGAATTGGAAAGAATCCTAGACTGTAGGTGACCTACAGTCTAATCCTGGCTCTGCCACTAAATTGTTTTATGACCTTGGGGAAGTCTGAGTCTCTGGACCTGTTTTCTCCTCTATAAAATGAAAGAAGTTGGCTAAGATGACCTTTAAGCGCTTTCCAGAGGGGTGCATCAATCATCCTTAAGACCTACAGAAGGTCTCCACCAGCCTTACCACCGACTCCCCAACCAGAAAGAGTGGCACCTTGGAGAACTTACTTGATGCTGTCCGTTTGACTGTGGCTGATGAGTCCATTTTCTTTTGTGGACTGTTGACATTTCTCCCTTTCCCTGGGACCCCATTAGATGCTACAGGAGGTTTCTTGCTCTTGAACTATTAGAAACAAATTAGACAAGAAAAGTAAAAACTTTTACTTTTTTTTAAAAACCATAGTACTCCTCTTTCTCTCTTTCTTCTGTCCTAAGACTAATGACAAAACCCAGGTGGCTGAAAGCCACTTTAGCTCCTAAATTCCTTATGGGGTTTATCCTCCCTGACAATTCAAGGAATGCCATAGTTCAAATGAGATGAGAATGCCTAGGACCATTACCTTTTAAAAAGTATGAATTAATTAGAAGCTAGGTAGCATAAAGAAAAATACTGTGGGCTTGGAGGGTGATGACCTCCTCCCAGCCTAGCCACTAATTACCTGGGTGACCCTGCGCAAGTCACTCAACCTATAAAATAAGAATGGTAACGCTAATACCATCTGGATCACAAGGCGGGAAAATGGGCTGTGTAAATCAGAAAACAGTAACATGGGAGAGAGTGTGGCAAAGTGGATTGAGAGCCAGCCTCAGAGACAGGGCTCAGATACTCCTTGCCTTAACATTTACTGGCTATTTTTACACCCAGAAGTAAGTGCACTGACCTCTAAGATGCCTTATTTATCACACTTGTGAAATGAGGATAATAACATCTTACCACCTACATCACAGGGTTCTCAATGGAAAGCATTCTATAAATTTTTTAAATGAGATAATATATGTAAAAATGCTTTATAAACCATAAGCATTTAAGGCTTAAAAATAAGAGCAAAGCAGAAAGTAATACATCTGCTTTAATGTCACTGTCATTGATTAAGTCTTAATGAGGTTTTAAGCCTTAATGCCTTAAGACTTTTGGGAAACTCTGTTTACAAGCTAAGCTATTATTATTACTAAATAAATAGGAGCTCTTATGTCCCGCAGGGAAATTTAGAGGATCCACGAGAATAGGTGTGTGAAATGTGTGGACATGGTAAAGGATAAAATTTTACAGAAATGAAAGATATGAGGAATAGCATGATGGGCAGTATGTGTGAAATTAAATTTGTTTTGTTAAGCACCAAAGTGGAGTTATTAGGGTGGCTAAAAAGAAAGCAACTAAACAAAATAAACAACAGTTAAAAAAAAAAACCAAACCCTGAAAGTTCAGTGGAAATGCCAGATTTGGAATCAGAAGAGAACCCTGGTTTGAATGGGCTTTAGTTTCCTCTATAAAGTGAGTAGAGTAGACTAGATGATCCCCATGATCCCTTCCAACTATGAATCTATGATTCTATTTTTTTTAAAGAGTGTACACACACCAAACAAATCCAAACAAATTTGCAGACCATCCAGATCCACTCAGGAGGTCACTGTGGTCCCGAGGGAGGGGCATTGGACTTAGAAGGAAAATCAGAAGGGACTGGAGCTCGAGTCCCAGCTACCTCATGTGTCCATGAAGAAGACCCTTTCTATCTCTGAGCCTGTTTCCTCCTCCATGAAATAGGGACAATGATGCTTGTACTGCTGATGTCAGAGATTTGTCATAAGGAGAGCATCCTGTGAATTGCAAATCAGCCAAGACAATTCTCCTTTCTCTAGCGCTTTAAAGATCAGGAAAGTAGCTTTTTCCACCATAATCCTGCTTTCCTCCCAAATGATCTTGGAATGTGAGGTATTACTACTATTCTGAATAAGTTACATTACATTTTATCTTAACCTAACCATGCAGGGCTGCTAGCAAATGCCTGCTTCTCTGGACAGACTTCTAAGAAAGCCTACTCTCTCAGGGACTAAACATACAGCTTTGCAGATTTTAGAGGTAGGCAGGCATGAAACAAGAATATAAGCTGCCCACTCCCTCCGTACATTTCTGCAATCTTATCTGTTACTAGTCATCAACACCTAAATATTACTGAGATTGAGAAAAAAAGGCAAAACGGTCCTTCTGTTTAAAACCATACGCCCACCAACAAAGATGATTTCACAGGTCTGTGCTGGAAAACATAGAAACGTAACATAAGAAAGGCAGCAGGGGAAATAGCTGAGTGAAAAAATGATTCTGCAGAATTCAGAAAAGGTATTTGAACTGAAATATTAACTTTTGTCACTTATCTGGGGAAAATAAGTTACCTATTCCTATCAAAATTTCTTATAATTCAAATAAGGAAGCAGAAATAAAATTAGTCTTTAGAGAGCATTCTTTTCTCTTGAACTACAAATATAAATTAATGCTTTTGAGCCTTTGGAGCCTTGCAGCTCCATCCCTTGGGAAGAGCATGGCACTTGAGTTCAGAAGTCTTTGTTTCAAGTTTTGGCTTAGCTGCTTCCTCACTGTGAGACAGCCACTCTGATTCCGTTCAACTGCTACTGCCCTCCCTGATAAACTATTTTATTCTTTCTGTGTGTATATGTATGTTTGTTGTGTCCTCAATTAGAATGTAAGCCCCTTAAAAAGAAGGATTCTTTTATTCATTGGAGTTTTGCCTCATACCCAGCACATGCTAGCCACTTAATAAATATTTGTTGAGTGATTTGTTTATTTTTCCATCTGTAAAATGGATATACTTGAAATACAGACTTCTTGTGATGAGAGCACACAAAGGGCTTGAGAAATGATCACTCTTACTTGGATATTTTAGATTTAATGAACAAAGGGCTACATGCAGCCAACTAGTGACTCTAGGCAGTAGTAGGCCTTGCTACTGAGCATATATCTAAGTCTGTGGTAAGGTTAAATTTTTTTCCCTAAATACCCTGATGTAATTCTAATGTGCCAGCAGTCCATCTGAAACTATCAGGACTGAATGGAGGCTCCAAAGCCAGTGGAGAAAGAAGAAGCAGCTGTGGTATAGTGGGAAAAAAAATACTGAACTCCAAATACAAAGCTCTAGGCTCAAGATCTCTGTGACACTAGTTTTTGACTTGGGAGCCATAAATTAATCTTTCTGAGCCTCAGTTTCCTCATGCATAAAATCAGGTTGTGAGTATCTGCACTGACTGGTTGTTGTGAGGACCAAAAAAGTAAAGGCATACAAGGTTGCGAATTGTTAGTCAATAAAAGGCCCATAAAACTGATCATGTATGATCAAATAATTAGTGAATGTGCAAAGGACATGGGTCATCCTCATTTGGGGAATTCCTGGTGTGGTAACTCTTTCCTCCAGTGCCAAGCAAACAGGCAAGTCCTAGGGAGTGGCTTGAGGAACATAGAGGTTACTTCAGTTGCCCGAGGTCAAGGTCATCCAGCTAGTAATGGTCAGAATTGGGGTTTACATGAAAGGAACATAGATTTTGAGCTGGATTGGTCCTCAGAGATTATCTAACCTATACTATCCTCTTCTAGATGAGCAACCTATGGCCCAGAGCAGTCACATAACTTGACCAGAGTCCCATAGGTGGCCAGTAGCCAAATCATTGTATCTTCAAAGCCAGTGTCTTTTACCGATTCCAAGCCTGGCTCTATCATATAACCTGCTATCACTTAGCTTAATTAATGAGCATATATTGACTGGAAGCATTAGCTGGTAGGTAAATAATATTCTAGTTGGGAAGAGATTATGCCTTTCTTCCAAATGGTACCATTTATTCTCATTTAACAACAGAAATTACAAGACTGTCATAAAAACATAAGAGAAACATGAAATCCAAGCCAAATCCACTTTACAGAAGTCCTGTGCAGTACCTGAGAGTTCAGCCCGACAGATCCCCTCCCCACTGAAGAGGTATTAGTGACAGACTGAGCAGAAGACAGATTGGAGGAGACAGGATGTTTGTAATGGTTAGAAGACAGTTTGTCAGTAGATAATCTAGAAGTCTTTCTTTCAGCAGGTGGGTAGCGGGCAAAGATTTTTGGAGACGGCAAGTTATCATACAGCCCCGCATTATCATAAAGCACTTCTTCTCCCAAGATTCTGCTACGGGAAGGCAGAAAGCTGTCTTCTTGTTCCCACTGTAACACACACATACACACATCTCAGCTGTTAGTAATACAGTCGTGATAGAAAGCAAAGCAGAATGAAACCATCAGCAAGTCAAAAAGTCATAACCCTCTCCTCCTCACCCCTGGAGGTTAATCGGTATGCCGTCCCCTCTCAAGCACATAGGTTTGGTTGCCATAGGGATTCTTCCCAGAACTTTTCCATCTTACCACCCCTGAAGAAAGGAAGGTTTTTTTTTCTATAACCAATGGTTGACTTTCTGCACTAAATAAGAGAATATATCCACCACAAATTTAACCTTTTACCTCTTTAGAGAAAGAGATTAAGAACTCACCTTTCTCCAGTACCTATCTTTATGGTTTACAAAACACTTTTCTCACAATAACCCTCTTGGGCTTCGCCCTACGAATCTTAATTCTCATTTTTCAGATATGGATAACCAAGTTCAGAGAGTCTGAGTGATTTATGTAGTCACACAGCTGGGGAGTGTAGGCATTGGGACCCAAACCTGGAATCATCAGACTGTTAGGACCAGGGTCTCTTGCCACTGCAGGACAGTAGTTATAGCCATTCCCTCTGTGTGGTTCCCTAGGGTCTAGTGAACAGATAACTTAGGGAAATCTGCCTACAATGCTGTTTCCTACTGCATGTTGTTGTTGAGTCATTTCAGTCGTGTCTGATTCTTCATGACCCTATTTGGGGTTTTCTTGGCAGAGATACTGGAGCGGGTTGCTATTTCTTTCGCCAGCTTATTTTACAGATGAAGAAACAAGGTTAAGTGACTTGCCCAGGGTCACATAGCTAGTACGTATCTAAGGCCGGATTTGAACCCAGGAAGATGACTCCTGACTCCAGCCCTGGTGCTCTATCCCTTGCACCACTCAGCTGCCCTCCTGACTGCATACTTTGCTACATTTGATAAAAATCTTTGTAAACAAACTAGGTGTGGCAAACTGGAAGAGGCACCAGACATAAAGTCAGGGCAAAAAGGTTTAAGTCCCAGCTCCACCATATACTAGCTAAGCAACTACAGGCAAGTAAGCTAATTTTTCTCAGTCTCTGGCTCCTAATCTATGAAATGCATCTAATAATGCCTGTTAGAGACATTTAATTGCATGTGGAAGTGGGGCTTTCCCCTGAGATGCTGACATTTAGAGGGTAAAAAACCCTGAGCTGAACCCAGCCACCACACCCCAAAACTGCTTCCCTTTTCTAGTCATGGCCTCACTCACTCATGGGAGTTTTTGTCTTCCTCAACAGAACAGATGGCATCACTGGGTCTCCCTTACACAGGGTCTTATGGAAAGTCAAGTCCAAGTTTTCTCCTCAAGGTCACCCACCCACATACCTCAACTTAAAAAAAAAGTCTTTAAAAGCAGTCTTAAGGGTGCACACTTAACATGCTTCTTGCCCTGGGGTGTTTTGCAATACATGCCCTGGCTCAAAAATTCCTACAGATGGTTCTGATACGTAGGCCTTGTCTTTCCCAAGGAGATTGCAGGGAAGGCATTTTGTAAACCATAAGTGTGACATAACTGAGAGCTATTATTACCACTAATAGCGTATTCAAAGGGAGAGTTCCCAGTCGGCCGTCTGACCCCAAACATGATGCTTTAATAACTATCTGATACATGAATTCTGACTTATTTTGGTAGGGAGGGCTTTTTTTAAACCAGAGACTGAAATAGCTAGACGCAATTTCACAAACACAGAAAACCAGAAGACATTAACACCACATCTGGCTAAAGTCTAAATTAAAACCAAAGGCTCTCTCCATAACAGGCAGATTTTTTTTAAAGTATCTTGACAAATGGCTTTTACATTTAAAAGAAGCAATATTTAGTTTATATTGTGCGAATTTTATCCCATTTTTAGATACTTCATATACAGCTCCTTTCTGTCAGACCATAATTAGGTGCCTTTGTCATAAAAATAGCACGGTCTAAAAATTACATTGTAGGAGTGTTTTCATTCCTTTGCATTAACTTCAATGTGTCTGTTTCTATGACGTCAGCTATCCAGTTCTAATTTAAAAATAAAGCTATTCACAGATAAATCTAAGGCATGTGAAATTTTCATTAAAAGGGCCTGGCCTGTATTTACCCAAGATTCTTCAGGTAGTCGATTCATTTACATTTACTCAAGGCCTTTTGCAAAGCATTGGGCATAGAAAAGCAAAGATAAAAACAGTTCTTGCCCTCAAGGAGACTATATTTTGTCAAGGGAAACAACATGTATATGAGAGAGAGAGAGAGAGAGACAGAGACAGAGAGAGAGAGAGAGAGAGGGAGAAGTAGTAGCAGTAGTAGTAGTAGTAGTAGTAGTAGTAGTAGTAGTAGTGGTAGAAAGGTCTAATGTAGGAGGCAGTGCCTGCACTAAGTCTTGGGGACCTAGGGATCCTCAGAGGCAGAGATGAGGATGGAGTACATCACTGGAATGGAGGACAGTCTGGTTAAAGCAAGGGAGATGGGAGGGGGAAAGATGTGAGTAAGGAACAGCATGAAAACCTTAAAAAGGGCCACAGAATCCTAGGCTCATAGATTTAAAGCTGGAAGGGATTTTAGGGGCCATCTAGTCCAACTGCCTTATTTTACAGATGAGAAGACTGAGGCCCAGAAAGGTCCAGTTACTTGCATCCCAAACCTTTAAGATATAATCTACCACTGAATCATGAGGTCGAGGTCCCCTGATCTAGACTGAATGAGTCTAATCATTAGTTTGACTGTGTCCTTTAAGCTATGGAAAAACTTGCCAGCCTCACTTCTGTCAAAGAAGAGCCTAGGCATGGAATTATGGAATCTTGGTAATGGCAGGGGACCTGAGCCATCATCTGAACAGACCTCAATATGATTCATGCCTCTCTTGTACAGGATCGATGAGGAGAGATCCATGCAGGCTTAAGAACTTCTGGTGAAGGGGTTTCTCTTTCCTCAGCTAGATCATACTGTTTCTCCCTAACAGATCTCAACATAAGGAATTCTTTCCCATACTGAGTGAAATAACCCTCCCTGTATTTTCCATCCAGTGGTCTTCATTTGATCTCTTGTGTCGCTGGAAACAACTTGAATGAACACACCTGCAGATGGTAACTACTTTATACCAGCCAACGGTCATAAAAGAAATTCGAGACAATACTGTCAATCACTGCAAATGTGTAAGGGAAGGGGAGGTGTTCACACGCACAAAAAGCAATGGTCAAAAACAGCTCTGAAAGCTATATGGAAAAACAGACTCTGCGTCTAGCTAGGAGAATATGTCTTGTTATCCACATGGATTTACAATACTGGAAAGGTGATTCAGGACAGAATGTGCTCCAGACAAACAAGCTTTAAGAAAACTTGGGGAAGTAAGATTTCATGGAGGAATGGGAAGTTGACTTGGACCTTGGGAAAGAAAAGGGCTTTGGGAATCAGAAGACCTAGGCCAAAATCCTTCTCCTGATGCTTATTGCCTCTGTGACTTTGAGCAAGTCATTTAAACTCCATGGGGCTTAGCTTCACTGACTGTAATGTAATGGGGCTGGATGACATGGGTCTTTTTGATCCTATGCCAAATGTAACAGCCAGAGATGAGAGGAGTGTTCTACAGCAGAGATGTCAAACACGGGGCTGGTATCATTCTACAGAGCTGCCTGTACCAGATTAAAATCTAATTGAGAAATGATTAACAAAAAAATGAAAATACAATATAAGATAGATAAATTAATTTGTGGTTTTCTGAGCCAAGATACCACCAGCAGGGATCCTTATGCATGGTTTAGCACCCACCCTTCCATTTCTACTAGAATATGATACCACTGCACTATAGGATGGGAGAATAGCCTCTGAAAAGATATAGGGGAAGATAAGAAAAGACCAAAAAGTTCAGTTCAACTTGAATATAAAACACAGGAAGAAGACTGTGAAACAAAGCTTGAAAGATTCATTGGATGCAGTCTCAGGAGAGTCTTAAATGCCAGACAAAGGAGTTTTTATGGGCAAGAGGGAGTAATTGAAAGTTTTTGAGCAATAGAATGACATACATATTAGGAGAACAGAATGGTAGTTAGGAAGAATATTTTGGCATTTGTGTGAAGTATAAATTATAAGAGAGAGACTGGAGGTAGAAAGGAGGTTGTTACAATGGTTCGGGAAAAGAGGTGACACCATTATGTTATAAACATTTTGTAAATGTCTATAGAATAGATAAATGAATGAATGAGGGCAAGACGAGTGAGGAAGAAGGCATCATGGAGGAGAAAGGACTTAGAACTCTTCCTTAGGGCAATGGTTCGATGTGAACAAGTACAAGGGAAGGGAAGGGAAACAAAATGAGTAAACAGCTGCTGGGTAGAAATGAGCATGGACATCTGTAGGACAGTAATTATATAATATTTCCAGGCATGCCCAGTTATTTAATTAATGGGGTTAGCATTAACTGACGAGTCACCCCCCAGCACGTCAAAATCCATACTCGCTCTAATGCCGATTAAGATGAACAACATGACAAACCATAAGGGATGAGAGATGAGATGGCAGCTTCATCCTGCTTCTACACATAAAAAGCCCAAGCTTATTTGGAAGGAACCCAGGGATGTTAAATTATGGAATTTTTCCAACAGTCCTGCCTCCCAGCAAAGATAAACCATTTACTCTATAAAAATGACACTCTCACCGATCCATTTATGCAAGGGACATCATCATAATGAAGTGCCATCCCACTGGGGTGGGCATATCCATTGGAGGCACTGCCGAGATAGGGATTTGTAGAGATACCACGTCTGTTCATAAAGCTAAAAGAGAGAAAATTGTGTTTAAGATATACAAAACAATCCATTTCCCCACTAGAAAAAAAGATTAATCCATCAAGAAGCATTTGTTATAGCATAATTGCTCCCATATATATTTATTACTATACTTTTTTAATAATCCCTTACGATATTTTGAATTCCTTGGGGACAAAGATCATGTCTTAAATATCTTCGTGATTCCCTTAATGCGTAGTACTCTGCATATATAAGGTACTTAATAAAAGTTTACTGAATGAATAAATGGAATAAAGGAAAGAATAAATTTTTGATTATAATAATAGAATTTATAGAATGCTGTAATGATTACAAAGAGCTTTACATACATTATCTTACTGGATCCTCACCTATGAATTAAGTAATAAAGGGATTATATGCCCCATTTTATAGATTAGGAAATTAAGGCTCAGATCAGTTAAATGAGATAGAAAGTGCCTAAGACACTTTCAGACTCAGGTTTCTCCTGACTGCCAAGTCTGGCTCTTTTCCCAGAGCACCCTCCTTCTTTATTTTTATTTAGTACCACGCTCTTCATTCTCTTTTGGGTTCTATGAAGGAAGCAAATGACCTACAAAACATAGTGCCTGGAACTAAGACTAACACACATTAGAACTAAGGAGATTCTAATACTATTGGAACCAGGAGGGCCATATGTCCTCCAAATCACTTCTAAAAGAGGAAATACAAACCGAAATAAATCTGAGTTTCTCATCACTCCTAGAAAGTTGGCCAAGGTGACAAAAGATGGAATTGGTCAGTATTGGACAGGTTGTGGAAAGATAGGCACATTAGAGCATTGTTGATGGAGCTGTGAACTGGTTCAAGCATTCTTTTGGAATTCTATAAAGAAGAGACTAAAATATCCATATCCTTTGTCTTAAAGACTCCATGCATCTACCCCCAGGAGGTCAATGACAAAAGGGAAGGCTTCATATACATCAAAATTGTTATAGCAACAGCACGTTTTTAATATTATAATTTTGTAATATTAAGCACTTACCTGTAATAAGCACTATGCTAGGCACGGGGGATAAAAAGAAAGGCAAAAACACAGTTCTTGACCTTCAGGAATACACAATTGATGGGGAGGACAACATGAAAACAATTATGTACAATCAGGATGTGGACAGAATCAGTTGAGGACAATCTCAGAGGGAAGACACTAGCAGCAGAGGAGATGGGGTGGGGGTGAGGGGAAGCTGAGAAAAGCCTCCTATAGAAGGTGGGATCTGAGCGATGACTTGAAGAAAGCAAGAGATAGGAGGGGAAGAGGGACAACATTCCAGACCAGTGAAAGGGAAGGGAGTAATCATTCATATGGACCCTATTATGTAGCAGGCACCTGCTTCTATAAATATTATCTCATTTGATCCTCATAATAATCTTGTGCGGTAGGCACTATTATTATCCCCATTTTGCAGCTGAAGAAACCAAGGTAAACAGAGGTTAAGTGAGTTCCCAAGGGTCACGCAGCTAGTGAGTGTCCAAGGCTGCATTTGAACTCAGTTCTTTCTGACACAGTGTTCTATTTACTGTGCCACTTAGCTACCACAGAAAAGAAAGAGGGTTGGGCAATGGAGTGTTCACATTCAAAGGTAGCATAAATGCCGGTGTCGTTGGATCATAAAATATGTGGAGAGGAATAGTGTAAAAAGATGAGAAAAATGGGAATGGGTTAGGTTGAAGGGCTTAAAATGTCAAACACCATATTTAATATTTTACCCTGGAGATAACAAGAAATCACTGGAGTTAATTGAGTAGGAAAGGGCAATACGGTCAGACCTGGGCTTTAGGAATATCTTCATGGCAGCTGAAAGGTGGTTGGATATTGGAGTAGGGAGGTACTTGAGACTGAAAGATCCATCTAGTAGGCTATTGCAAGGTCTGGGCAGGAAGGGCTGGGAGGCTGCACCATGCTGATGACTTTGTTATTGGAGACAACGGGACACACACAAAAGAGGTTATGAAGGTAGAAAATGGCAAGGTTTGGCAATGATTCGGACAAGGAGTAAAATGTGAGAGAGGAGTTATAAGGTTGCTATATCAAGATTGAGTTTGGGTGGCTGGGAGAATAGCAGTGCTTCCATAGTAGTAAGAAAATTGGGAAGAGGGGATGGTCCTTGGGGAAAGATAAGTTCCTTTGGACTCATTGAGTTTGAAGCACCTATGGGATAACTAGTTTGCTTAGTACAAATAGTTTGACTCTTTGAAACACAAAGGGAGGGATTTGCTTTAATGAGGAAATAGCTACATAGAAGAAGATGCTTTCTAAGATCAGAGTTGTCATAACTCAAAGTACGATCATGAAACTTCTCCATTCAAAAATCTTCAGTGGACCCCACTGCCTACTAAATAAAATATAAAATCCTGGTGTTGTCACTTAAAGGATTCTGCAATCTGGCTCTATTGTACCATTCCAGCTTTATCTCTTCCTGCTCTTCCCTACATGAACCTTAGCTTAGCACAAAATTGAACTGCTCCTCTAGCTGGCTCCTACCTCGGTCCTTTGTTCCAGCTGAACTCCATGACTCTAATGGCCCGGCTCCCTATCCTGTATCTATCTGTTGGACTCCATGCCTCCAGTGGCCCGGCTCCCTATCCTGTATCTGTCTGTTGGACTCCTTGCCTCCAGTGGCCCCTCTCTCTATCCTGTATCCATCTGTTGAACTCCATGCCTCCAATGGCCCATCTCCCTATCCTGTATCTATCTGTTGAACTCCAATGGCCCATCTCCCTATCCTGTATCTATCTGTTGAACTCCATGCCCCCAGTGCCTATCTCCCTATCCTGTATCCATCTGTTGAACTCCAATGGCCCATCTCCCTATCCTGTTCTATCTGTTGGGACTCCATGCCCTCCAGAGGCCTGTCTCCCTATCCTGTATCTATCTGATGAATTCAATGCCTCCAATGGCCCCTCTCTCTATCCTGTATCTATCTGTTGAACTTCATGCCCCCCACTGGCCTGTCTCCTTATCCTGTATCTGTTAAACTCCATGCCCCCAGTGCCCGTCTACCTATCTGTATCCATCTGTTGAACTCCATGCCTCCAGTGGCCCATCTCCCTATCCTATATCTACCTGCTGAACTCCATGCCCTCCAATATCCTGTCTCCCTGTCCTGTATGCATCTGCTGATATCCACTCTAACTTCGAAGCCTCCATCACAGAAGCTTTCCCTGACTCCTGACCCAGGTTGAAAGTATTCCTCCTTGTTCATCAAACTTAGGCAGGGCCTCTTCTCATACACTTATGCCCCACTTCTTCATATCGTAAATATTTGTATTCTTATCCTTTTCCCTATTATATGTAAGCTCCTTGAGAGGGGTACCTTTATGTCCTATGTCCTTAAATGCTTTTGCTTTTCTGGTACCAAGTACAAAATCTTGAATACAGTAGATGCTTGGATGAACAGGTGACTCTAAAGGATGCTGTGAAAGGAGGTAGAGAGGGTACAAGCATTTATTATGTGCCTACTGTGTGTCAGACACTTTAAGTTCTTTATTAATGTTGTCTCATTTCATCTCATTTGGGGAAGAGGATTTCTGCAGCAATGAGTGATAATTTGGACAAACAATCTTTAAGGTGTCTTTCATCTCAAAGATTCTGTAATGATACTATATCAAATGAATTTTTTTAGCCACCATTTGGAAATCAGAAATCACTTCATTATTTAAGACCAGAATCATGCATATCTCTTTCTTGTTGTTGTTTTAGATTTTTAAATTACTTAAAGATCACTTCATCGAAACCCCTCATTTTATATGCAGAAGAAACTGACATCCAGGAATAGGAACTAACTTGCCTAAGGTAGCCCTGGTAGGCAGGAGCAAAGTTGGAATTCAAACCTAGTTACCCTGACTCCAAATTCTACACTCTTCTCCCTACACAACGTCTCTCATGTTCATTATAGATAAAAAAAAAAGAGAGGGCCTCATGGAAAGAGAACTACAGATGGCAAAATTGGAGGAAAATATACTATTTAACAGCTAATAGCTAAGATCTATATGGCAATTTAAAGTTTGCAAAGTGGTTTAGAAATACTACCTCCATTTAAGTTCACTCTGGGAGGTAGATGCTATTCCCATTTTGAAGATGAGTAAGCTGAACAAACAGACGTTAAGTGACTTGCCAGGGTCTGAGGCTGAATTTGAATGCAGGTCCTCCTGACTCTAGCCCCTGCTCTATCATAAATCAGTTCGATTCAATAAACATTTATTAAGCTCCTGCTATATACTAGTCACTGTGCTAAGCAACCTCAAAAAATGGAAGATGGGGGTAAGGTGGGGTTAATATTTTTCTGTTCTCTCCACTTTCACTCTAGGTCCTCATATTCTCTATTGTGCCAAGTTGTTTAGGAAAAAAAAGGATAGAAAAAAAGAAATACAAAAAGATGCAAAGAGGGGGATGAGGTCTTGTATTAGACAAGCCCGTGGAGAGAGGAAGTTCTGCAACAAAGATAGAAACGTAATTCCAGCCTTCGAGAAGTGAGCAGAAATAGTATTTAGGGATTAAGATCAGCATTAGATCAGTAGGCTCCCTTTTTCAGCATCATCTGACAAAAGAAATTAACTCAAAGAAAGGTTATGCCTCCCTCTACTGGAAAGCAAGTCATCTTGCATGCCTTCTCTTTTCCCCATCTTAAGTTTAACTGTCATGGTCCAGCTATTTGGATTTAAATTGCTCATCCTGGTACAAGGTATTTCAAGGCTTCCAATGCACACTTATCATTTGGCAAGACTCAGTCCCTGAATGAATAAGAGGAAACTCTGTTGAATAAAAGATAGTGTTGCTTAATGAAACACATGATAGAGTTGGGGATCAGAGGCTGGTGGTTCAGCTCTGGGCTTTACCACGCACCAGATGTGACCGTGGGCAAGCCAATTCCCTCCTCAGACACTCAGGTGCCATACTGAACAGTCTAAGAGACTAACTCATTGGACTTGGGGTCCAATTACATTTCAGACATTTGCTGGCTATATGACCCTGAGCAAGACCCCTATCTCTATTCAACTTCAGTTTCCTCAACTGCAAAATAGGTATAATAATAGTGCCAACCTCAGGAGGTTGTTGTGAGATTGAGATCACATGTAGAGCACTTTGCAAATCTTAAAGCACTGTACAAATCTGGACTAGGTCCCTTCTAGCTCTGACCCAATGTGATTTTGAAATCAAGAGAAACCAAAAAGATATCAGCTTTCTCTTTGGGCACCTTAGCTTATTTGTAAGTGGTGATTAACCCAGAAAAGGAATTTCCACATTTTCTGGGAAATAATCATGAAATGCTGCATGTGAGACATTATGGAATCACCAACTCTAATGGAGGGATGGGACCAGAGGTCAACTAATCCAACCTTTTTGTTTTACAGATTTGTAAAAGTAAACAGCAGAGAGGGGAAGTGACAGGTGGCATGTCCAAGGACACTCACAGAGCTTAGATTGGAACTGAAAGGTCCCTTACTGCACTTCCTACTACGCTACACTGCCTCTCACAAATTGAGGTGATGCAGCCAGACACTTCAAGCAGAAATAGGCAGCACTTCAGCTGGCAGCCCCAAATGTTGGTAAACGATTGCAATATTTGACGATCAATGGATGAGAGAAGAAAATAAAATATTGGCAGCATCCCAACATTCAAATGCCAAATGACAGATGGACTAATGATAAATGTTTCTCTGTCAATACCAACTACTTCTTAACTTTCTTTCTGCATATGTCTTATTTATTGTTGCATTACAACTTCCCCAACATGATGATGGTGGGGAGGGGAAGCGGGCTGGAGAATCCAGCTGAGTGTGGCAGAGCCAAGAACTGGGGGAGAAGACAGAACAACAGTTCTGTTACGTAGAAAAATCAACACTTCTCATGAAAAATAAATTCTCTGAAGACATAAGTTCCAGTGGGTTTTCTCATTATGAACATTCTTAAATACATTGCTTTGCCCAGGAGATACATTATTATTTATTATTATTATTTTTCATTAGTTTTCTCCCTAAAATTTATTGTTGAAATTTCCCCCATCATCAGTCACATTTAATGGTACACACCATCATACCATTATTTTAATTAGCTCCCAATCAGTATGGAAGAAGGAAATTTTACTTCAGAGCTCTCCTATTCTGAAATTCCTCACCCAAATCCCTTCTTTTCTTAGGGTTTTACGAGGATCAAGAATCTTTGCTAAAAGGGGAAATACTGAATGTCAGAGCTAGAGGAGAAGGAATAACAAACAGAATGTTATAAGTGGAAGTGACTTAAGAAATATAAAGTCGAGAGTTCTTGACTGAGAATCGATGAAGAAGAGCTGAGTTCAAATTCTGCCTCAGACACTTGCTATGAGACCCTTGGTGAATCACATAGCATCTCAGCCTCAGTTTTCCTGATCTGTATAATTAGGATAATAACAGAACCAATCTAAAAGGGTTGTTGTGAGGATCAAATGAGAAAACGTACAGAGAGCACTTGGCAAACCTTAAAGCGCTACATAAATGTTAGCTATTATAATTGGGGTTAGTAATATTAGGGTTGTTCATAATAACGACAACAACAATATGGAACACAGAGCATCATCTTTAGAAGAGTCTTGGAATACAAAATGTTAGAAAGAATCTAAAAGATCACCCAGTCTCATGTGAAAAAATGAGAAGACTGAGACTCACTGAGAGGCGCTCTGGGAGATCTAGGGACAAACCAATTCTAGAGTCTAGCTGTCTACTGCTTACTCCATGATGTCATGCATATTTGGGATATTAAAAAGCCAAGAAATTCCAATTCAACTCCATAGCTCCCTGCCCTTTGCTATAAGCATTTTAATACTAAAAGATGCCCCTGGTCACAAAGTGATATGTTTTTTTTTTTCCTTTTCCTTTTAAAAAAAAATTGAAAACTGAGTTTCGCATTCCTTTTCCCTGATATGTGGTCCAGCTACATTTGGTTTGGATTAATATTCCATTTGTTTGTAAAGTGAAAGCCAAGTAATATTCTGGGGAGAATGTTTTTTATTCAGTGATTCTCTTGCATGTGGTTATCGCCGTTTGCTGACTGAGGCACAAGATGATTGTGGACCTCAGGAAAGCTTTTTGCAGGCCTTGTGCTTCCAGATAAAAGGAGTTAAACAGCTCGAAACTCACTTTCTTATAATTCCACCCAAGTGGTGTAGATCTGGCAAGTCTGGAATGATGGGCTTCACATAATAGCTTCTCAAATTGGAAGGGACCATTTTGTAAACAGTGGCAGTTTTTCCTGTCATCCTAACAGCAACGACTCACTTTCTGCCGATCCTCTGTTGCTTCCCAGGCACTTTCCTACAATGTAGGAAGGGTATTATTGATCCTATTTTGCCAAAGAGGAAACTGAGGGCCATAGGAAATTAAATAATTTGCCCTCAAATCCCATCACTAGGTAAGGGTTGAGCTGGGACAAGAAACCTAGTGTCTTCTTTCTAAGCTTTTCATCATACCTTTCTACTTCTGTTACTAATCTTAATTTGCAAAGAATCATTGAACAATAGAATTGAAGGAGCCTTTGTTTTGTCAATCATTCCTATCCAACTCACCCTGACCCCATTTGGGGTTTCCTTGGTGAAGATACCGGAGTGGTTTGCCATTTCCTTCTCCAGCTCATTTTACAGATCAGGAAACTGAAGCAAACAGGGTTAAGTGATTTACTCAGGGTCACACAAGCTAGTAAGTGTCTGAGGCCAGATTCTGAACTCAGGTCCTCCTGACTCTAGGGCCAGCCGACACTCTGTTCACTCACCCCCTGGGGCCCTGAAGGAGCCTTAACAATTATGTACTCCAACCATCTCATTTTGCAGATAAGGAAACTGACTTGTTCAAGGTCAGTTGAGGTTGGGATTAACTAAGGACTGGGAATCCCACTGGAATTTACTTAATTTTTTGCGCATCAGTAACAGCAGGAAGGCCACAATACATGTTATTATTCAATAATGGCATAAACAAAATTGTAAGCACTTCATAAGGCCCTACTGTTGTTCACATGGAAAAGCAACAGAAAGAATGTCTCATTCGTGTTTAGGAAAACCCCGAACTGGCAGTGGGAATTTCCTGGTAAAGTTTTTTCTGTGTCTAGGTCACTCAGTCAGCTCTGGTTCCAATTCTGGCTTGGCTATTGGTTCCTACTCTGGCTTTGGGTAAGCCACCTTCTGTTTCTAGGCCTCAGTAGCCTTATCTGTAAAATGAGTGGGTTAGATCGAAGCAGGTATTCTTATACTGAGATCTATGAAAAAATTTCAGGTTTATGACTTTGAATGAGAAAAATATTTCAATAACTATTTCAATGTAATTGGTTTCTTTAGTAATCCTTTGTATCTTATTTTATGCATTTAAAACATTATTTTGAGAATGCACATGAGGCTGGACTTGGAGTCAGGAAGATTTAAGTTGAAATCTGGCCTTAGACATTTACTAGCAAGTCACTTAACCTCTGTATGCTTTAGTTTCCTCATCAGTAAAATAAGGATAACAATAGCATCTACCTCCCAGGGTTGTTATAAGAATAACATGGGACAATATATGCAAAATGTTTTGCAAATCTTAAAAGGATATAATATAAATGCTGGCTTTGGGGGCAGCTAGGTGGCATAGTGAATGGAGCATCAGCCCTGGAGTCAGGAGGATCTGAGTTCAAATCTGGCCTCAGATACTTGATGTTTACTAGCTGCACGACCTTGGGCAAGTCACTTAACCCCAATTGCCTTGCCTCCCCCCTTTCAAAAAAAAAAGGTAAAATAACGCTGGCTTTTATTAAAGGCTTCACAGGCTTCTCTGAACTTGTCAGTCCACAGTGCAAAAAAGAAAGTTAAGAACTTCTCAACTAGGTGATGACTAAAGTCCTTTCCAGCCCTGACCTATGTTCTTAGGTTTCTTCTGGATGCAACATTGATTTTCTAAGGTTCCTTCCAATGCTAACATTCCAAGTTCTAAGGCTCCTTCTAGCTCTGACACTTCTAAGTTTCTTTACAACTCTAACATTCTCTGTTCTAAGGTTCTTTTTAGCTCTAGCCTTAAGTGTTCTAAGGTCCTTTTCAGCTCTAACATTCCAGGTTTTAAGGTTCCTTCCAAACCTAACATTCTCTGTTCTAAAGCCTCTTCTAAATGTAACACTCAAGTTCTAAGGTTCCTTCCAGCTCAGATTTTGTATTCTACATGCAAAAATTCTGTGTAGTGCTAACATTCCAGGTATATGTCAGTTTACTTGGTGAAACATGGTAATGATGAGTCCTGGGTTGTGGCTTCCATTCCCCCATAAGGCCAGTTAACTCTGCTTAAAGAAAAACCACTTCCCAACTACACATTTCACTGGTCAAGTTTTCAGCAAGTTCTTAATCGCCTAATGCTAGCCAAGATAAAGGGGGCTGCTCCAACTGTCCACAAGAACCTCTCTACTTTTTTTTACAGGTAAAATTGGTGGCATGCATATTAACTAGAGTAAGGCAAGTCACAAATGATTTCATGATTTTCTTTATATTCCAGAGTGCTCTTTCTCAGATACAGACTCAGTGAGTTTACAAGGAGCTATTAATATCATCTATTGTCATTTGCTGATTACATGATTCTACAACTTCACATCTGTTTCCTACATCCACTTGCTTTTCTGCAGCACCACTAACAGACCGTCTTGGGAGGAGATAAATATAAGACAAAAGCCAAAGGAAGATTTGATGGCCTATGGAATCACAGAATATTAGAACTAGCCCTCAGGGATTACAGTTTTCCACCTAAGGAAAAGGATGACTGAGAGGGAAAGAGAATTACATAGAATACATAGTGAAAAGAATATGGCAAAACTGAGCCCAGACCAGTGCATCTTAAACTCAACGTGACCTAAACTGAATAATTATGTTTGTCCTAAAAGCTTTCTCTCTTCCTAAATTAGCTATTATTGTTGAGGGCAGTACCATTCTCCACCCCCCATTATCCAGGCAACAACTTTGGTGTCATCCATAACTCTTCATTCTCTCTCACTCACTATATCCAATAGGAGGCCAAGTCTCCTCATCCTCAGGCACTGTCACAACTCTGGTATAGAACCTCATGTATTGCTGGATGGTCTCCCTGCCTCAAGTTTCTCCCTACTCCATTTCTCTCTCTCTCCCTCTCTCTCTCCTCTCTCTCCCTTTTTCTCTTTCACACACACACACACACACACACACACACACACACACACACACACACAGTATTCAATCAACTACTTCTTTATTCTTCAGTCATTTCTGACTCTTTGTGACCCCATTTGGAGTTTTCTTGGCAGAGATACTGGAGTGGTTTGCCATTTCCTTCTCCAGCTCATTTTACAAATGAGGAAGCTGAGGCAAACGGGATTAAGTTACTTGCTCAGGGTCACGTAGCTAGGGAGTGTCTGAGGCTGGATTTGAACTTAGGAAGATGAGTCTTCCTGACTCTAGGCCTGGCACTCCACCATCTAGCTGCCCTCACACCTTTATAGTCTTCCTGCCCTTGATCCCCTCCATGTACTATATGACCCAGTAGAACTGGCTTCCTTGCTGTTCCTTACACAAGACACACCATCTCCCAATTCTGCATTTCCACTGGATGGACACACTTTCCCTGAGATTCTCTAGCTCATCACCTCTGCCCACCAATTTCCCTGGTTTCCTTCAAGTTTCAGGATTTAAAATAAAATCCTATTTTCTACAGGAAGTCTTTTGATGCCCTTCATTCTAGTGCCTTCCTTCTGTTTATTCCAATTTATCCTTTATATAGATTGTTGGTATACAGTTGTTGACATGCTGTTACTCTCATTAGACTGTGAGAGCAGGGAATACCTTTTGCTTTTCTTTGTTATTCCCAACACTTGGCACCATTTCTGGCAAATGGCAGGCACTTAATAAATACTTACTGTCTTGACTTGACTATTTTTAGCTATTGTATACTGCAGGGTCTACACAAAATCTCCTCAGAGCATGAGGCTTCCACCTTTAGTGTGATGGAAAACAGCGAGAGATAAAAAAAAAAAAAAACAAAGGACCTAAGAGTCTGAAAATCTACCTCAGCTTAAATCTCAATTCTCCTATGTACTAGTTTTATCTTTTAGTCCTAGTTTTTACATCTGTAAAATGTGGCTAATCACATCACCTCTTAGGGTTATTGTGAGAATCATATAACATAGCATATGTAATGTGCTCCAGAAATGCTGTTTTATTGCTATTCGATTTAAAAGAAGATTCTTAATCCTTTCTGAGCTACAATTTCCTCATCTGTAAAATCAGGATGATCTTATTCAAACTACCTACCTCACAGGGTTATGACAGTGAGAAAAAAAAAGCATTTGGTAACCTGTACAGAGCAAAATTAATATTCCTAATAATATTATTCCTAATATATAATTCCTAATAATATTATTCCTAATTCCTCTTTCCTTTCTATACATCTCTTCCTCTGGCTATTCCCCCTTGTCTTCTTTTCATCATTTCCAGACTTAGAAGCATCTTTGTAGCTATTTTTGTCAAAGAAATGTTCCTGGGTGCAAAGATTTTTTAAAAAAAAATATTTTTAGCAACTTCACATATAAATTCAGTAAGTGCGTTCAATAAAGGTACTAAAAATTCAGGCTTTATCTCAACAAGAGTCAGAGTCAGCTTCATCAAACTATTTGTCTAGTAGAAAAGGCAGGAAGGATTGAAATGCCAAAAATATTTTAATAAAGTTGGGACTAATATAGTCTAAGATTGCCCGTCTAGCTTTTTCTGTAGCAGCACACTGTGAAAAGGAGTGAAGATTGCATAAGGTTCCTGCAAACCAAAGTTAATAAAAGAACCATCTGGTTGGATGGGAACACAGAGAGCATTGAATGCCAATATTTTTGGAAGCCCTCTTCCAGCTTGGTCACCTTTCTCTGGCCATCACTCTAGTTTGTTCAGCTCTTTCCCAAATTGTGTTACTTACAATGGTACATAGATTCTCCCAAGACACATATTTTGAGGGTGAAGGTAGGTGGCACATATTGAGTACATTAAAATAAACCCACAAATGTTTTGAGCTACTTTTTTTCCTGTTTAAAAGACAACTCTCATTTAAATGTATAACCGAAAGTTACTTGGTTTAGAGAACCAGCAATATTTAACTCACTGATAGGCATCTTACCAGAATGTCTGTTTGGCTGTTTGGATGACATTTGCGGTCATCTCCACATCGATATAATCATAATGTAGCGCTCCAGGGTCAGTGGATGACCCTGTTTCAGCTAACAGGATTCCAATCCATCGGCCCATGTCTTCAGAGGATGAAGCCTGTTGAGGAAGAGGCAAAGAATACATACTGATTTGACTTTAGCATCATCTGAATATTTCTTTTCTGCTCTATGATATCATCCTACAAAGCACAGCTCCTGTAAATGCTGGGAATACAATTGATGATGAAGCAGCAAATATTAATAAGCACCTACTATGGGCTAGACTCTGTGTGGGACATTGTCGATTGAGAGAACTGTCTTGTGAAGCTATACTGGCATGTTTCATTTGGAATTTGCTGATAGACTATGTTGAGGCAAAGAAAATGGGGGGGGGCGATAAACATTTATATAGCATCTACTAAGTACCAAGTACTGTTCTAAATACTTTACTAATATCATCTCCTTTGATCCTCGTAACAACCGTGGGAGGTAGATGCTGCTATTATCCCCATTTTAGAGAGGCAGACAGAGGTGAAGTGACTTGTACAGGATTACACTAGTCGGCATCGGAGACCTCATTTAAATTCAAGGCTGCCTGACTCTGGGTCCAGTCCTCTGTCCTCTGCACCATCTAGCTGCCTTGAGGGTAATGAGCATAATAGAGATGTTCTATAGCCAGTCCTTCATTTGTGATACTTTGGGTGGATCCCTCTTGTCCCTGGGATCAATACTTTCTCCCCTGACACAGGTCATTACTCACTTGCGCCTTATTACCCTGTGTGATTTTTGCTCGTGGTTTTCCATAAATCCTCCATGCAGGATCTACCTAATGCAATGAAAGCCTTTCTCAATTGCTTTTGGCATCCTGAGGGTAGCAATGTAGCATTCAAGCTATCTATCTGTTATTCTCCTCTCTCACTACAGGACTGGTCCTCTTCCTTTTCTCTTTGAGTATTTATCTACCTATCTATCTAATCTATCTAATCTGATCTATCTATCTATCTATACATATATATATATATATATATATATATACACCTATCTGCCGTCATTAATGAATATTTTATATAAATAAAAGCCAGCCCACTGATACCCGCCGTGCACTGCCCTTTAGGTCACTGACTTAAAACTTATGATAAAGCATCAGAGGTAGAATATGAGCTGTGTGATTACAGACAAGTCATATAATCTTTTCTGAGCCTCATTGTCCCCATTTGTAAAATGAGGGTAGCAATACTTGTACTGTCTCCCTTATAAGGTTCTCATGAGGAATGTATCCTGTCAATCTTAATGTGCTATAAGAAGGTGTGAATCATCATTATTACCAATAATCAAAATGAAATTCATACCACCAATATCCCTACAGACAACAAAATTATTCAACTTTCAGCAAAGTACCCTGGTGTGCCTGTAAAATCAATGTGGAAAGTACCCATTAAGCTTGGGTAATGTTTGAAGCAATTTGCTTTAAACCCCATTGGTTTTTCTTGACTTCTGGTTCCATATTCACTTGGGAATAAGTTTTATTTTGCATATTGAATCATCATGGAAAGAACCATGGACTAACATGGATCTGAGTCCCGACTCTGACATTCAGTGATTGCATCATCCTGGGGGAGTCGCTGAAAGAAACTAGTCTCAATTTCTTCTCCTGTCAAATAGGGGAAATAATTCCTTCCCTATTTCTCTAATGGATTGGTCTTGAGGATCAAAAGTAAAGACAAATCTGAACCAGAGCCTGGAGTGGAGATGAGACCAAGGCCTTACTGTAACAAGACAGACCAGCAAGCATAAGCAGCTGGACTGGCAGCTGCCATGATACCTGATACTCAGCAGCTGGTGATATCAAGGCTGACAAGATCCTGGGCCTTTCCCACCCCCCCCCCATTGTTTCCACAGCTAGTCCCAGATGGACCCCTACAAATGCTCCCATAGCAACAGTAGTTCACACTTAGTTCTTATTCTACTTCTACAAAAAAGGCAGGGTGTCACTTAAAGCTTTGATATTCATACTGCTCACTAGAGGCCATGAAGTCTGGTAACTTTCCCACAATTCCCCCTCCCAACAGAGCAGTTGGGAAATGGAGATAACATAGGGCTTTGGGGAAGACCAACTGAGTCTATCGGATATACTAGACAAAGCCAATTGTGGGCTTCAACTTGTCTTATCGGTCAAAAAATATTGATCAAGTGCCTATAGCGGGCACAATGCTCAGTGCTAGGGATACAAAGAAAGGCAAAAGACAGTCCCTGCTCTCAAATATCTCTCAGTCTACTAGTGGAGATAACACGAAGACAGCTATGAAGAAACAAGACATAGGCAAAATAAACTGGAGCTAACCAGCAGAAGGAAGCCACTTGCATTAAGAGGGATTAAGAAAGTCTTCTTGTATAAGATAGGATTTTAGCCTGTACCTGAAAAAACACCAGGGGAACCAGGAGGCAGAGATGAGGAGTTGACTTGGTCATCAACTTATAAACTAAACTATACTTTCTGGTTAATTAATTGACAGCCCTTTCTATAGGCTTAAAGAAGCTGGACTAGAAATGGGTTTGGACTATTGGAGCATCACAAGTGGCACCTGGGACACCTACTAAGTATAAAGGCACTCCACACTTCCACCATGCCAATATTGGATAAATAGCTCAAATTTTGTGCCCTAAACTCTTACCCAGGAGGGCAATATTTCTCAGTAATTATTAAAAGAATCTATTAAAATAACAATTATTACTACTCTCTATGTAAGCTCTCTACTCCAGCTAGATGTCTACTGAAATCTCATATACTCCTGATTCCTAGTCTTCATCCACATTATTGCACTCCCTGACTATAATGCCTTCCTCTTTCCTTGCTTGCCTAATATAGATGATGATGATGACGATGATGATGATGATGATATTGGTGGTAGCTAACGTTAAAATTTATTACAAAGTGCTTTACACAAGTTAGCTCATTTGATCCTTCCATCAATTATCATTATCATTACCAAAAATAACAATCATAATAAATTTCTACCCATTCATAAGTGGTAACACTCATTAGGGAACTTGGGAGCTTATAAATGATCAAACAATGTGAGGGCATCCAGTGTTAAAAATGTAGTGAAATGACACTCACGAGCATATAATGATTTTATAGCACTATATGGTTCCAGCATCCTTGATGTATATGATCTCATTTGATTCTCATCCTAATCTCCCAAGTCACCATATGACCAAAGGGGTGAATAAGACAGACCAACTACCATGAGTAATATCCTTGTGGGAACCATGGAAATTGTGGGCTGCAGAGCCTGCTATGGGATGAAATGAGGAAACAGAGTAGTGCTTTGCAATATCCATTTGTTCTTCCATTCATCAAATGATCACTGGATATCTCAAGATGCTGGATGGTTCTAATTATTTGGAAGGTATACATATAACTCCATATATATATATATATATATATGTATATATATATATATATATCTCCATATAACTTGCATACAATGGTGCTAAAGATCTCTAGGTCCTGCTGGTGCCATATTGAACAAATCTGCTCTCTTCTACATGATAGCTTTTCAGAAACTTGGAAACCAGTACCACAGTCCTCTGACTAAGCTCTCTCTTTTCCAGTCTAAATATAGGTAACAATCAGGCAATATGTATTTATTAAGCACTTAATATATGCCAGGCATTGTGTTAAGCACTGGGAATAGTAATTAAGGCTACAAAAGAATGACCATCCCTGCCCTGAAAAAGCTTACATTCTAATAGGGGATGACGATATGGAGAAGGAAGCTGAAAACAGGTGGCAGGAGATGAAGGAGCCCATTCAGGTGCATGGTATGGAAGTCTGGAAAGTCAGAAGCATAGACAGGAGAAGAATGAAGGTTGGCTGGTACGGCTGACGCCCAAAATATGTCCAGTTACCTCAACTATTCACACGGATTTATATAGTAGAAAGAGTACTTGGTATTGGAGCCAGATGGCTTGGGTTCAATCCTCTCAAAGCTGTTGACTTCCTATGTGGCCTGGACCTGTTTTCTCTTTTGCAAAATTAGGCAGGTCAACTAGATGCTCTCCATGGTCACTTCAAGCTTTCGGCCCTCTGATCTACCCCATGACTTCTCCCTGGCTGCCCAATCTGGACATGCTTTATTTCACTCATGTCCCTCTAGAAACACTTTGATGAAATTTTAAAAGATTTTACTCCCATGCACTCCAGCATGCTAAAAACAGGTCTGTCTCATGCCTAAGGGGAAATAAATTTTAAAATCAGTAACATGGGCCTGTAATTGCATCTTTAGAAATTTTTGATAAAACACAGATGGAACTGGAAATGTCCACACAAGAAAATAACTGCCTCTTCCAATCCTTAGCACATCTGGAGACGTAAGGAGTGGGCACTGTTGCCTCAAAAATCTAGGCTTAGAAGGGGGTAAAGGGAGGGCAAGAGGCCATCTCCACAGGAAGCTACCCACACCCACTGTGTGGGCTGATGGGATTGAGCAATGTTCTATGAATGCCATTACCACGAGGCTCAGGCCAAGTAGGCCACCAAAGCAGTGGATGACACTTGAATGACCTTGTAAACATTCATGTAAGGCCTATAACGGGAGCCTCGCTCTTAGACTCATTGACGATGAGCTGTATTGGAATTAACAGAGAGACTTCTAATGGCATATTAAAAATCAGATTTACTGAGATGAAATAAACCCAAAGTCATGTTGTCCAATTTTTCCTCAACATATGGATCCTCTACAACAGTGGTATTGAACTCAAATAAAGTTAGGGGCCACTGATCCATACATAAGAATCCCTGCAGGCCACATATTAACTTAGTTTTAAAATATAATGTTACCTATGTTTTGTTGTATTTTTAATTATTTTGTTAAATATTTCCCATTGACATTTTAATCTGGTTCAGGCTGTACTTAAGAATACTGCCAGCCACATGTGGCCTTCAGGGTCAGTGTATGTGATACCTCTGCTCTACAGCATTCCCTTCAGGGGGTTGGTCATCCAGGCTTTGCTTGAACACCTCCATTCACAGGGCACTCACTACCTCCTGTGGCAGCTTATTCCATTGCTAAATAGATTTAATTGTAAGGATGTTTCCCCTAATAATTCAATACTGAAAAGATATGTAATTTCACTTCCTTCATCAAAGTACTTAAAACATGGTCTTCAAGAATTGATACTACTGAAAAATTCACCAACTTGAGATCAGTCTGGTCAGATGAGCCTTTCTGAATCTACTCATTCCAGACAACAAACACATAGCTTGTCACTAGGCATTTGGCAGGACCTAGCAGACCCTTTGAATCTCCACCACAACGATGCATCGGATCAGGAATGTAGTAAAGGATTATCTGAATACTGTTCCAAATGTGCTTCTCCTTATAAAGGGGTCCCTTTGGTAATTAACTAATCTAACTTTGATAAGGTTCAAGATCTACTTTATTCCAAATTCTTTTCTAGAATGAAAAGTGTTATTGCAGAGCATGGCTGTATTTCTTAAACGATGAGGGGAAACGTAACTCTTTTCAATGCTTTATTAATGTTTTTTTTTTAAATGTAATTATAAATTCTTGGAAGAGATACGTCATAATAACCTAGTCATCAAAATTAGAGCTAAACAATACTGGCTGGCCCTCCTATGAAGACATTTATGATATATGAATATATTCCTATTACATTTCATCAGGAAGTTTTAAAAGATGAAATTTAATAAAGAAAAGCACCTTGCATAAGGGTTAAAAAAATCAACGACAAAAGTAGGACAAGGCAGACAGGGCTAAAAAGCAATTCATATAGAAATAGAAAGAAAAACAGCTCATGTGAAAAAAAACTCAGGGGTTTTAGTGCCCATAGGCTGAATGTGAACTAAGGTGGGATGAACAGTGCTAAAAATAAACAGGACTGTAATCTTGGGGTGCAGTAACAGGGGCATACATGATGTCCAAATGCTGGTGCTGTCCTTGACCCTTGATCATAACCCGCCTGGAATATTGTGATCTGTTCTGGGCCTCCTAACAAGCAAAGGTGTATACTGGAGAGGGGATCAGGATGGTAAAAGGCCTGGAAACCATACCAAACAGGAATTAATCAAATAAATGAGATCTGTGGCCTGAAGAAGAAAAGCCTTAGGAGCACCATGAGAATTGTCTTCAAATATATGAAGGACAGGAAAAGATTTGAGACTTGTCGTTTCTGCTATGGCTGAGCAGAGCTGAGGCTAAAGGTAGAAAGTATCGATAAGAGGCATGAGGAAGCACTTTAGAACCAAGGGAGGTACCTTAAGACAGAATGGAAATGGATGATGATACATTGCATCAAGAATATTTTGGAAGGTACTTTCATGTTTCTGAGAAGGATTCCAAGTTTGGGCCTGTCTGATTTTTCTAGGAACAAGTAACCAAAAAAGAAGAAATGAAAGAGGGTCATTCTAGATTTTTTTAATGTACAAAGAGTTAATTTAAGAAGCATCTTCAGCAGGAGACAAATAGAAGCGGGCATAAGCAGGACAGCTTCAAAACTATTACATTGAATTTACTACATTCTTTTAAAAAAATGCATCCTTTATCCAATAAAGATTCATGGTTTCACAAATGATCCACTTTTTCTGTGGCCCAAAACACTATCTACCACAGACCCAGATGGAGGCAGCCTAGTTCACTTAGCCCAAGAATTCCAGGAACAGCATTGTCCTCTTCCCAAACCCCCAGACCACTAGTCCTGCCTCAAGATCAGCCCCCATGGCCAGGGAATCAATCTTTGTAAAGAGTTGATTTTGCCAACGACTGCCTCTGTAAACCTTCAGCCCCTGTCTCAGTAGGCACAGCTACTAAAGACACACAAGGAAGAAAATTCTCATCCTTAGAAATATCAAATGGTTTGACATCAGAAATGGTTACAGTTTTAGCAGTTAATTACTATCTGCTTTACCATTATAAGGACCATGGGGTCTTTCCTTCTGCCCTCCAGCTGCTCCTTCCTATACATGTTGTCTCCCCTACTAGAATGTAATCAGGGACTGTCTTGCTTTTCCATTTGTACCCCCACTGCTCAACATAACACTTTGCATACAGTAAGTGCTTGATAAACATTTTTCTATTGCTTTGTTCCCATGTATCAAGCATAGAATAATCTCACCAAACATGACATTTTTAAATGACAAAACTATTTTTTAAAAGTAATCAAGGGGATACTATCAGCACCCTTTAAATCTAGAGAAGCATTGTAGTATAGAGGATTCAAGTCTGATCTCAGAGTAGGGAAGAGTGCAGCCTCTGACACATACTGGCCGTGAAACCCTAGGCTACAGGTTCAGTGGCTAAACAATTCTCTACAATTATAAATTAAAGAGCACTTGCAAATCTCCATCAGTAGAGGGAGTTCCTCCATCAGAAATTCCCTGAGCCAATAAAATTAAAACAAAATGGCAGTGGGTGAGGTGGGGGGAGCAATGATGAGATTTCCAGCATCATTCTTAATCACTTCAGTTTCCTCAGATGTAAAATACAGGGGTTGGGACTGATATCCTCCAATGTCCCTTAGAGAAGAGGCATAAAGGATGCTGTCCACCCTAAACTAGATTAACATGCAAGTGGGGAAATAGTTAAAATAAAATAAAACAGAACACAGATAATATCAACTTGTGGTTTTCCAAGTCAATACACATCCTGCAGGGCTTTCCACTCGAGTCTAGCCATTGCCGTAGAGTTCTAAATTTGTGATCGATGTGGTTATCTCATTTCTCTGTTTTGCTGGCAAAATTCAAGCCTCCTGCCTATAAAACTTAATTCAACACTTCAGGGATCTGTGGTTTCATTAGCTAAAATATTGCTTCAACTGAGGCAGATTGCAGCCTTTTCACTTTAGCAGACAATCTTTCAAAGATTGTGGTCAAAAACTTCAACACTCTATGAATAGTTTGCTATTCGTTTTGTGTAATTAATCAAGGTGTGTCCTCAGATGAAAAAGAGACAGTCTATCCATTAGCCTCTAAGCTCTTTGAGGGCAGGGACTGTTTTGCTTTTTTTGGTAATCCCAGCTCTTAGCACAGGTGCCTGGCACATAGTAAGGGCTTAATAAATGTTTACTATCATTGTTACTATAACCAAAGCATTAATATTATTATCATCCCCATTATACAGGGGAGAAAACTGACACCCAGGGAAAAGTAGTTTGTAAGTATCAGAGCTAGGACCCAAACTCGGGTCTCCTAGCTCCAAGTCCAGGGTGCTTGCTTCTACCCCCACTGGGGAAGTTTTAAGAGTGTAGTTTACAAAATACTACTCTAGCCTGGCTGGGAGAGGGTTGTTGGCTCAGAGTAGTTTTTAGTATTGGAAGAAAAATAGAAGAAATGCTTTAAAAAAGCCTGCTTACTCTGGCACTGTAGATCTCTGACAAAAACACTTGCTTTTAACCCCTGGAGATATTGATCAAATTTTAAACTCTTGCCATCATTCAAGATGCTAGATCAACCACTTAGGACCTGAGAAGCATATCCATTCATCTGAGCATTCTGAGGTTGGACCTTTACTTCTAGAAGGTGGTTATAAAAATGCCACTTTTCAAGGACTTGTCACATACTGAAGAAATTGCCATATAAAACTGCATGGTGTGAAGAAAATCATAAAATAGATATTCATCTAAAACAATGCTAAATAGAAATGGAGACTTTTTTTAAACTCCTCCTCAGTTTACTTATGAGTTTAGTGACTATTCCCTTCCCAGCCTGTCTAGCTCCCCAGACCAAAGTCTTGGGGCAATGCTCGTTAGTCCCTCTCACTGTCCCTTACCACCCCTGTTGCCTTCTATCAGACCATTGCCAATACTTGTTCCCTTTACACAAACAACCTCTCTGGGATCTGCTGCCTTCCTTTCTGACCCCACCTTCAAAGTTCTCAACTGGGTTTTGACTTTGCTCCCATCTGGGTTGGTATAGCCTCAAAACCCTGGGCTCTGGATCATTTTACAGATTAGGAAACCAAGTCATCGAAAGATAAATCAATCTGCATGAGATCCCAGGAAAAGTTAAGTGGCAGAATTGGAAATCAAATGAAGAGATTCCAATTCTGAGTCCTGTATCCTTTGTAGTGGGCCATGATGTCCATCTTAGAGTTATTTACCAAGGATCGAGTGGATTCAATTCAATTCAGCTCTTAAACACCTACTGTGTACTAAGAAAAAAAAATGACAAAATTATTCCTTGTCCTCAAGGAGCTTATGTTATACTGGGGAGTCTAATGACTCATAGGAATAAGAATGGAGGTTCTTAAACTATGGTCTGTGAACTTTATCTATCTATCTATCTAGAGATACGTAGATAGATAGATAGACAGATAGACGGATGGATGGATGGATGGATAGACAGACAGACAGACAGAGACAGATAAATAGATAGAATTTACTTGGTAATCCTATGATTGTACACTTAAAAACATTATTCTGAGAAGGGGCCCAATATATACAAAAAGTTTAAGAACCTTGTATTTAGAGGAAAATGAGACCTTACAGGATTATTTAGTCCACCTCCCTACTTTTACAAAAAAAAAAAAGAAATCTGACACCTAGAGAAAGGAAATGATTTGCATCATCATCATTCCCTACCAAGTTCCACTTAGTGGCTGACTTTCTGCCCCTTAGCCTAGGCCACCTCCTGACTTGGAATCTTTGTACCTACTGATAGACAACTCTGACACTTAACTTCCCACCTATCTGAACTGGCTGCTACTTAGAGCTTCACCAAAGAAATTTCTTCCCCATCTTGCCTTGGAGAGACAGTCTGGGTCTGGGCCATGTTTGACCTTTTTTGTCATTATCAGTCATGATCTGTCCATTCTTTCCTTCCCACGGATTAATGGCCAGCGTTCAGAGCTAATGGTGGGCCCTGCATAAGCAGCTGCTGGCCTTGCTTCCATGTTCACATGTCTAGTCTTTGCTTAATTCTAAGAATGAATCTCTATTTCTAGGTTTGGCATGTCTTAGTCTTGCCAAATCCACTGTCACCTAAGCATGGGTTTTGATGCCTTTTTCTCATCTCTAGTTGAGACTATGGACCTAAAAGTAAAAAAAAAAAAGTTAGTCCTTTCTCCTTACCCAATAGTTACCTCTATAGTTCTTGGAAACCCATACCTGAGGGTCTGTGATTTCAGCTCCCTCTGATACAGACTGAATCCAGTCAAACTCAAACCTAAAGAAAAATCTCCACAACATCTCTGACAAGTAGTCCTAGACCCTCCTCTTGAATACTTGCAGTGATGGGAAACTCAGTAGCACATGAGGTACCCCAAAATATTGTTGGACAACTCTGATCATCAGGAAGTTTTTCCTTATGTTGAGCCTAAACCTGGGTCTCTATAACTTCCACCTATCATTGTTCCTGATTCTGTCCTCTGGGGCCAAGCAGAATAGGTGGGACCCTTCTTTCACTTGACAGTCTTTCAGATAGTACAATATCCTCAATTCTTTTTATAGAAATACAAAACCAAGAATTATACCAGGGAGTATAGTGGAAAGAATACTGGATAAGAGTCAAAGGCTCTGGGTTAAAATCCTGGCTCATTCATTTGCTTGTCATGCAATAATTGGTAAGCCATTTAAAACTCTCTGGGTCTATTTCCTCTTTCGTAAAATGAGAGGTTTGAGTTTAAATATTGGACTGTGGGGTCCGATGAGCAGATTGCTATTTGTACTGGTAAAGGAAGTACTCACACAACAGAGATCACAGATACATTGAAATAGTTACATCTGTATAATAACGGTAAAGGTGATGAAGATGATGATGATGACCACTATGATGGTGACAGCATTCATATATGGCTTTAAAGTTTGGAAAGTGCTTTACATATTCTATCTCCTACATATGATTCTCATTACAACATAGCGAGGTAGGTATAATTATTATCCACATTTTACAAATTAGGAAATTAAGGCTAAGAAAGGTCATATGATCTGCCCCAAGTTATATACTCAGCAAATATCTGAAATGAGATTTGACCTCAAGTCTTGTTGACTTCAAAACCAGTGCACCTCACTGTAGCTCTCTTATTTTTCCCTATCAGATTACAAGCTGCATGAAGAAAGCCATCATATATAATTTATTTGTATCTTCTTTCTCACATTGCACTGCTCATAGCAGATGTTTAATAAAGGTACTTATTGTGTGAGATGTAAGCTCCTTGAGGATTGTGGTTATTGAATTGTTTCAGTTGCGTCTGACTCTTCGTGACTCCCTTTGGGGTTTTCTTGGCAAAGGTACTGGAGTGGTGTGCCATTTCCTTCTCCAGCTCATTTTACAGATGAGGAAACTGAGGCAAATAGGGTTAAGTGACTTTCCCAGGATCACAAAGCTAGTAAATGTCTGAAGCCAGATTTGAATGCAGCAAGAGGAATCTTCCTGACTCCAGGCCCAGCACTCAATCCGCTATGCCACCTAGCTTCATATCCTTAAAGATAGGGGTTGGATTATCGATTACCATCGTGCTCCCAACTCTTAGCAAAGTGTTTTGGACAAAGTGAGTGCTCATTAAATATTTATTGACAAATGACTAAATGAATATATAAACTTGGCAGGCCAAATAGAAAGAACAGAACTGTGCCCTCACACCAGCCAATGAACACGGAACCAATTCAGTGGCAAAATAGATTTCATAAGGGCTATTCAAAAGGATAGTTTCTAGATATGTTTCCTCATGCTCCTTCTTTCTTTCATTTCTTTTTCGGCAATAAAGGTTAAGTGACTTGCATAGAGTCACATAGTTAGTAAGAGTCTGAGGTCAGATTTGAACTCAGGCAATGCTATTTCAAAGGTGGACCAGGTATAACAGAAGCAGATAGAATACAGTATCCAGGAAATAAACCAGATCAGAGTGAAAAGGCCAAGGCCTAAAAGCAGAAAAACAGAACAAAAATGTGAGTTAGGTAGAATGTGAAGAATTTGGATCAGTGCCTGAGTGTGAGCCCATCTCTCAGCAGGGAAATGCTATCTGGTGTGTAGCCCTGTGAACCCAGCCCCTCACACATACCGCACCTCTAGTACAGCGACTTCCTGCCCATTTCGAAGCAAACGGAATGTCAAGGGGTGTTTGGAATCCAAGCCTGGAATCACTTCACAGCCACGGAGAGGAATGGAAACAATATGGGTCTTCAGGTCCGTCCTATCCTTGTGGAAAATGAGCTTATTATCTTTCACTCTGCACCAACGTTCCCGCCAACGGTTATTCGAGAGCACATTTAGATACCCTGCAGTGAAAACAAATGTTAAGACACTTTATCCTTCCCAGAGAACAGTGAGATTGGTTGAGGCAATGGCAGCTTTCTCCATCCCCTTTTTCAAGGAAGGGGGCAGGGGGAAGTGGGGGATGGAATTCAGGGAAGGTAACATTTGTCAAATAAATCTGTTCCACAAGTACCACAAAACTGTAACTGTAGATAAAAGAGAGAGGAAAAAAAACGTCAGGGACCAAGAGCTCATAGTATTTCATCTATTCTTTGCACTTAAGTCCAGGTTAGAAATGAATCATGCTCTCAAAGTCTGTTTTAGTTCCGAGTACCACGACTTCAGTGCTGGGCTTTGGTTGGGTAGGGGGGTGTCATTCATACTCTGGGCAAAACAATGATAGAAAATATAATGTTTAACATAAATTGTAATGTATGTTTTGAAATAAAATATTTAAAATATCATACATTGATAGGGGGAAATGGGCATGTGAAAAAGTTTCCAATTTGCTTTCTCTCTCTCTCTCTCTCTGTCTCTCTCTCTCCCTTCCTCCTTATCCTCTTTTCCCTCCTCCTTCTCCTCTCAACTCTTTCATTCTTTCTTTCTGGGTGGTTGGGGACATTAGGGAGAAGGAAGGACCCAGGGGACATTTAGCTTGGAAATAAAAAGTAACACCACAATGTAGTTGAAAGAAATTGAAGTCAGAGTCAGTTCAAGATGTGGCTCTTCTGCATCCTAGTTATGAGTTAAGTTATGGGTAAGTCATTTTACTTTTGAGTTTCAGTTTCATTATCATTTCAATGGGGGTGATAGGATTCCATAAGACTGATGACACAGAATGCCAGCCACCTCCTGAAAGAGAGGTGGTGGGCTTCAAGATGCAGAATAAGCCATACATTTTCAGAAATGGCCAGTGTGGAAATTTGTTTTTACATGACTGTGCAAATTTGTTAGAAGGACTTTTTTTCAAAGTGGAGGAGGGAATGGTGACTGTGGAAAGGATAGCTAAAAAGAAAAAGAAAAGAAAATTAGATCATTGAAGAATTCTTTTGAATGCACGGAAGTGAATAGAGGGAAAGCCAAAATGACAAAAGAGTAAGACAATTTTGAAAGTTACCTGTTGAATGTATTATATATTTCAAAAGAAAAGCAACCTATAAATAAAGACCTGTATTTTCATGAACAAACTTCTTTTTCTGTTAGACAATTGCATGTATATGGAAATGGCCATTTTATTTTATGTTTGTTAAGTTCAGAACTTTCTTTAAATTAAAATAAAGATGCTATAAATATTTTTTGTACATTTAAATCTTTTCCTTTTTCCTTGATCTTTCTAGAGTCTAGGCTTAGTAAGGGTAATTCTTGTCAGAAAAGTGAAGGACTAAACATGCAGAATGAGACACATACTTTTGACATAGCCAATGCAGGGAGATGCAAAAGGAAGAGAAGAAAAAGAAGGGAGAAAAAAATTAAATTAATTTTAAAAGGAGACAACAATAAATGCTCTGCCTACCTTATTGAGTTGTCAACGAGAATCAATTTTAATAGTATATGTAAAAAGGACTTTGCTTTTTTCTTTTTTTTCCCCCAGTGGGGGAAGGTAGAAGGGAAAGAAAATGGATTTTTAATTGAAATAATTTTTACAAACAGGGGCTGTAAAGCACTTTACCAATCAGCTGTTGTTATGATTAATAAACAATAGATGCCAGAAAAGCTATCTTCAAATGCAGAAGTAGAATTAAGAATGGAGGCTGCAGAGGGCAGAAGAAAAGCCATCCACAGAGCCCCAGGGAGTATTAATTACAGTGAGATATTCTTCAGCATAATAAATGGAAGCCCATTTTAAAACTAAAGATCTCCAACAATGAAATGCACCATTTCTAGGTAGCAAGTTCCCCATTGCTGAAAGTATTTAATTAGCAGCCTAGATGGCTACTTGTCAGAGATATGGCTAGGCTATTATTTTTAATTCAATTATCTTTTTATTTTCAGTTCCACATTCTCTCATTCCCTGCAAGCCCTCCCCCACTCATTGAGAAGGCATGAAATATGATATCTATTATACAGATGAAGTCATGCAAAACATATTTCTGCATTAGCCATGTTCTCTTCCCTACTCCCTACCCCCCAAAAAGCAAGAAAAACAAAGAGAAAAAATATGGTTCAATCTACATTCTGAATCCATCACTACTCTGGATGTGATAGCATTTTTCTATCATGAGTCTGATGGTATTCAAACATTTAGTTGGTAATTAAATGAAGACCAAATTCTGAGTCAAAGGTCTCTTTCTAAGTCAAAGATTCTATGAACTGTAAAGCTGGCACATAGTAGGCGCTTAATATTTTTTGAATGAATGAATGAAAGCTGAGAATCACAGAATGTCAGGGCTGGAAGAAAATCAAAAATATAAACTGTTTTTTAACCCAACTACAACTAGCATTGGTCCATTCATAATACTTAGTCCATAATGATTAGTGCCATTCATAATACAACGGGACAGTATGTTTCAGGGTATTTTATTGATTCATCCGAGAGTCCCCTAAGGAAAGGCATCATCACGATCTCAATTTTGTAAATTGGGAAGTCCCTGGTCTCCAGATCACTGACTAAATCAGCAGTAGCACAACCTAAACATAAAGAATCTACAGATTAGCCTGTTATTTCCAGCAACTCTGTGAAGGCAGCAAATCGTTAGCAGATTAAGAAGCAGTGGGTCAAAGAGGACATGGAAGGAATGAATGAAAGTGGATCTTTTGACAACCCAGTTCATACAGATGCTACTCTGGGCTACAAAAGACTGCCGAAATGGGGGAGGCGAAAAATCCATTGCTTCCTTCCCATATGTCAATTATTACTCCTTTCCAAAATAAAGGGAGGGATGCAGATTACAGTCCATAATTGAGAACATCCAACAATTAAAGCTATCTACATTAAGAAAGAGTGAGTTCTTCATCGTGGGGAAGCATTGTTGAATGGAATTGTCCACATTATTTACTTAAGGAATGTTTATTGAATTAAACTTAATGAATCATATTGATTCCCTTGCTTCAACGATGATCACCAGTGATTCCCAAACCTTTATCTCTGGTGCCAATTTGACACTCAAGCTCCAGTCTTATTTCAACTGCCTTGTGAACGTTTCCAGCTGCTTGCCCAAGCTGGAACCTAAAAATGACCAAGTCAAATATGAATCCATCCTCTTTTAATGGTATAGTGGTAGGCAGAGTGGAACTTGAGAGTCAGGAGAGCTGTGTTTGAATTCAGCCTAGATACTCCGCAGCTGTATGACCCTAGGCTGTATGACACTTGGCCTCTCATCATTGCTTTCCTTCTCTGAAAAAAAAGGGAATAAAAATACTTGCAGTTATCTACATTCCAAGGCTTGTTTTGTGAAAACTATGATATAAATGTGCTTTCTGTTTATTATTGTTGGGATGTTGTGATGAAGGTTCATATTTCATAGTGGGGTTTAACTAGACAATTTCCTTGAAGGTTCAATGAAAATCAAAAGTTCTGTCTGCTAGGAATCTGCATCATATTCCAGACCCAGTGCCTGGTGTTGGGGAAAGAGATGAGAAATGGCCCAGCCTCTGACTTTATGGGGCTTTGAGTCTAATAGGGGAATGTGGCAGTAAATACAATGTGATTGGATATAAGTTGCATAGTGGTCCGGGCTGTATTTTTTATGAAAACTTTTTAAGCATGGTCAGCTGTTAAGCACACTGTTCTACATACAGAAGGTGCTAAATAAATGTTTTATTATTGATGAATTGGATCATAGATTTTAGACCTGAAAAGGGACTCAGAGATAATCTAGTTTTCTCTCTGCCCACCTACAACCCTACCCTCCACCCTGTCCAAGGTGCTAAAGATCACAAAGGCAAGATTCAAACTCAGGTCTTCTGATGCCAACTTCAGTTCTCTTAATACTACCCTATCCTGACTGATCTAAATGAACTGAATGAAGGGATAGTAACAGTTTTTCAGTTTGTGGTATGGGAGAAATATTTTCAAAATTCATATGAATTAGATTTCGCGGAACATTATAAGCTTTTGAAATTACACATACAAATAAGACCTAACCTACTTAGGTCTTAGTTTCTTCCCTTATAAAATAAAACAACTGAACTAGATGATCTCTTTCGACTCCAAATATTACGAGGTATGATCCTAGAACTAAAAAACCTTTACTTTGTGATGCAAGACTTTTTCTTAGGTACTAATAAAGGCCAGAAACATCTTTACTCGAATGTCTGGGACTATGTTGCACTCTCGTGTTCACGAAGCACAGAATCTTGTGCTTTGGTTGACTTTTAAACTATTTTTCAAAGCAATGCTCTCAAGGACAAAAAATAGGTCAAGAAACTTACACCTAGAGGAGAGGATGGAAGTGACTTATCCAAGGTCACCTGATGTGTTTGTAGCACGGCCAGGCTTATCTTCTAGTTGAAGGCAAAGATAGCAAGCGATGGTGTTCTCAGTGAGACTGGCCTTCATAAACATAGCTTAGATTTTCTAATCATGTTTTTCCCATGTGCACATGGACAGTTTCCTGACTGTCCCAACATGAAAAATTTCCAAAAGAAAACTTGGGAGGCTAGAGCCATCTGCACACATCCTTCCAGAATGTTACCAATAAATCAATCAATAAAAATTAATTAAGTGCTTGCCATGGGTTAGGTCCTGGGGATACAAATACAAAGGTGAGACAGACAGTCTCTGATCCCAAGGAGCAACATTTTCTGCCCCTGATTCCATTTCAGGCCTATTTGTTGCCCTCTCAGTTTTATCATTGAATGCTCTCAGGAGGATCTGGCTAAGTTAGCGGGGTTGGATGCCAAACTGCCACTAGCTCACTTTCCCCTTCACTGCTTCTCCTGTGGGAGGGCTGGCTCCCAAACATGGTACTTCTCAGTTTAAAGACTGCTCCTTCCTCAAATAGCTAGAGAGTGATTGTCAAATTTAAATCAATCACGAGTATTTGCCAAGCTCTGAGTAGAGGCCTGGGCATCACCAAGATATTGTAGTAGTAGGAGAAGGAATGGGATGAGGAAGAAGAGGAGCAAGAGGAGGAGAAGAAGGAATGGTGGTGGTGGTGGTGGTAGCAGTGATAGTAGAAGTAATAGCAGTATTAGTAGTAGCAGCGGTAGTAGTAGTAGTGGTGAAGGTGGCAGCAGTGAAAGTAGTAGTGATAATAGCAGTGGTAGTAGTAGTGATGGTGGTGGTAGTAGTAGTGGTAATGATAGCAGTGGTAATGATAGCAGTGGTAACAGAAATGGTAGTAGTAGTAGCAGTGGTTGTAGTAGAGGTGGTGGTGATAGTGATAGTAGTAGTAGTAGCAGCAGTGGTAGTAGCATTAGCAACAAGAGCAGCCATAGTAATTGCTAACATTTATATAAGCTATGCTAAGTATTTTACAATTATCATCATCTTATTTGATCCTCTGGATCAAACCCTAGAAGGCAGGCATTATGATCCCCACTTTACAGTTGAAGATACTGAGGCACAGCTAGTGTTTGAGGTCGGCTTTGAACTCAGGTCTTCCTGACTCCGGGCCTAGAACTCTATCCACTGCACCACCTCACTGCTCAGTTCAATCCAGCAGACACACAGGAAACGCAGGAGTCAGTGTGGCACAGTGGAGAAAGCATGGAGTCAGCTTCTGTCTCTGTAGCCTTGTGACTCTGGGCAAGTCACGTCATCTCTAAATGCCATCGCAGGACTTGTCCGCTAAGGCACAGATGAGATGCTCGTTTGCTTTGGTTGAGGAAGTTCTCTCTATAGGTGTCTCTTACAGAGATAATATTGCACCTCCTCTGGATATTGGTTTATATGCTCTAAACAAGTAGTACAAATGTGTGTGTGTGTGTGTGTGTGTGTGTGTGTGTGTGTGTGTGTGTGTGTGTGGCGTTCATGAGGAGCATCTACTGAAAAAACAAAACACACAGGTATAGGCTTGTTAGAAAGAAATTGCTTTGTAAACCACGAATTGCTAGAGGAAAGCAACCTATTCTTGATATTGTCATCATGCCTCTAGTAAAATCCTCACTGCGGCCTCGGGATCTCAAAGGTTAATCTCATCGGCTGAGCTCCAGCTCTGGCAGGTACTTTTTGTTGTTGTCGTTCAGTTGTTTCAATCATATCTGACCCTTCATGACCCTATTTGGGGTTTTCTTGGCAAAGACCCTGGAGTGGTCTGCTATTTCCTTCTCTGGCTCATTTTACAGATGAGGAAACTGAGTCAAACAGTGTTAAGTGACAGCTAGTAAGTTTCTGAAGCCAGATAAACTCAGAAGATGAGCTTTCCTGACTCCAAACCTGGCACTCTATCCATGGTACCACCTGGCTGCCCTATACTACCAGGCAAAGCAACAAACCAAGTACCTGTCCTCTTGGAACCAGCCGATTATCTCTGCCCTTACAAATCACTTTGCCTTTGCTCCTCTGGGTGCATATTCTCTGCCCTCTTCCCCTTAGAATATCAATTTCTTGAAGACAAAGCCTGTTGTCACTTTTTGTTTGAACCCAGCACCTAGTATATAGTAAATGCTGTAACAAATGCTTCTTGACTTGAATTGGATCATGTTTTAGGGCCCTAGGAAGGGGATGCTCTGGATATTAACCCACTGGTCCAAAAGGATTAATGTTTGTCCTAAAGTAACTGAACTTCCACGCAGGATACAATTTATTCCCAAAGCTGCATTTGGCTAGATGTCATCGAAACACTATGACTCCTCTGGAAAGAGATGCTCTAGACACAGCAGGCATTGTTAGTACATTGGGGAGGGAGAAGAGAGGATTCCTGGATTTGGTCTTTGGCTTTCCAGAAAATGGCCAATTTATATTTAGCATGTTTCCATTTCAAGTAGAATTAATAACATGTAGGAGACTGAATGACATTTTATTTAGAGCTGGAATTTCTATGAAATGACTAAGCTTTTATCTCCTTCCTCAGATTTCTTTTCAGTCCCCAAAGAAGAAAATAATAAATCACATTGGTCAACAGCCTGGTTTTTTATGTGTTTTGAACAACATTGTGATTTGTTGTTGAAGTTTTCTGGATATTGCCTCTGATTCTGCAGACACAACTTCAGAGCTTCAACCAAAATAATAGAACGTGGATCCTCACAGGTTCCTCAAAGTGGAAAATTCAAATATGTGAAGCATCACCAAGAAAAGGGAAAGAGATTTGTAGAAAAGAGAGTTGGAGTTGAAACATAGTTCGACCTCTTGGAACAACCTGGCCACCCATGGCCAAGTCACAGCTCCAGGTTTCAATTTCTTTATCTGTAAAATGAGGGGGTTGGATTAGATCATCTTTAAGGTTCTGTCCAGTTCTAATATTCTATGATCCCTATGGATAGAGATTGACTCTCACATTCAACACCTTCTCACCTCAAGTATCTCTGCCTGCTCAAATCTTTCACCTCTTTGGAAATCTCCCAAAACGTGAACCAAAGAAGGGGCCGGCAAGTTTCCCAATGGAAATGTCAAGTCAGCGTTTTTAATTTCCTAATAGGGGAAAGGGAAGATACTGTAGTTGTTCCGGAAGCCATATTGAGCGATGTGTGTGACTTTTTTGACTTCAAAAATTTCCCTTGAAAATTCAAATATCCCGGAAAGGGCATCAATACCTGCCCCAGCTGGTCTATTGATTCAATCAGCTGATGCTTGGGCAAGGTTTAGAATCCCACTATTTTAGAACTGAAGACAACCTGAGAAGTCACCTTTTACTTCCCAAAAAGACCTTTTCAGAAGGCCTGAGCTCTACATCACACATAGGATTACAGATTTAGAGCTCAAAATCTCAGAGGTCATCAGGTACAAATGCACTCATTTTATAGAGCACAGAGAAGATGAAGCGACTTGCCCAAAATCACACAGCTAATGTCTGAGGTAGAATTTGAACTCAGGTCTCTCTGACTCCAAGTCCACTATATCATCGGTTTTAAACACAAATAGAAACAGGCACTAAAGAGGATGTAACAATCCCTGTTGGGCACATCTTGATTCAGAAAACCACAAATCACCACTGTATCTATGTCTTACTGCATTTCTGCTTATTTTGCTAAAGATTTCCCTATTACATTTTAACCTGGGTTGGACCCACCAATCCAGAAGTGTCGTAGGTTATACTCCGACATTTCCACCTCATAACATGCCTGTCAGCTCCTTACTAAATGTAACTCTGGACGAGTACCTCAGTTTCCTCATATGTAAAATGACTGGGTAGGACATGATGAGCTAACTTTTACTGATACTTTGTCATAAGCTCTGTCCAGTAGATAAATGTCCTGTTTAGCATCCCACACAATTACATAGCCAGACTCCGCTGGAATATTTCCAGACACAGGGAGCTCATTATCTGATTAGCCCATCCAGGACATTTTTAGATTGCTCCAATTGTGAGAAGCTTTTATATTTCCCTGAGCAGAAACTTCCTGCCCTATAATTTCCTCTCTTTTGGTCCTGATTGTACCCTCTGTGACCAAGTAAAATGACACTAATCCCTCTTCCAAATGACAGATTTTTGTGTATCTGGGGACGACGATTATCGATTCAATCAACCGGTCCTTTCCCTCCTTCCTAGCTTCTCCAGCTCCTTTCCTCTTCATGCTGAACGTCCCCAGTTTCTACAGACAGTCCCCATGTGGAATTAAATCCCTCTAGTCTAGGGGTAGCTAGGTGGTACAGTGAGTAGAGCACCGGCCCTGGAGTCAGGACGACCTGAGTTCAAATCCAGCCTCAGACACTGGACACATTTACTAGCTGTGTGACCTTGGGCAAGTCACTTAACCCCAATTGCCTTGCCTTCCCCCCTCCAAAAAAAAGAGTTTAAAAAATCCCTCCAGTCCCCTCATCACATGCGTTGTTGTTGTTTGGTCTTCTTAGTCATATCCAACTCTTTGTGACCCTATTTGAGATTTTCTTGGCAAAGATACTGGAGTCGTTTGCTATTTCCTCCTCCAGCTCATTTTAAAGATGAAGAAACTGAGGCAAACCGTCTTAAGTGACTTGCCCAGGGTCACACAGCTAGTACACGTCTGAGGCTGTTCCCGCCTCCAGGCCCAGCACTCTATCTACTGTGACAACGAGGTGATTCATCACATTAAGAACTCTAAACTGGATGTGCTCCAAATTTTATTGACATCTTTCCTAAAATGGGGTGTCCCCAATAGAATGCAATAGTCTAGATGCATCTAAATAGTACATAATGTTCAAATCTCATATTACGGTCTTAGAGGGTGATTAATTTGCTAAGGGTCACTCAGACAATAGGTATCAGGTAAGACATCAACTGAGATCTTCCCTTTAGGCCGGTTCTCATCATACTGCCTCTCATACCTCAATTAATCAACGACCATTTATTAGGCACCTACTCTATGCCAGGCACTAGCTCCATATTGGAGTATATACACAAGTATATACACAAGCCGAGCTGCTTCTCATGCATGTAGTATCTAATTTAATCTTCATAACAATCCCCAAAGGAAGAACAGGTATTTTTGTCTCCCACTTACAGATGAGGATAACAAGGCTCAAGAAAGTTAATCACTTGCCCATGGACTGACAGGTAAGTAACTATTGCTTCTCTGTAGTGACATCTCTCACCCACATGGACTGGCTGTCTCCTTCAGAGCACCCCTAGCAGGGTGGTCACTGAATTCACAAACATGTTGAATGGTATTTTCAATGGCCTTTCTTTGTATTTTCAGTGCTTAGCACAGTGCCTGGCACACAGTAGTCATTTAATAAATGCTAGCTGAGAGAATGAACTGAATTCAAATAAATTCAATAAATCCTCTATTCAACACCTATTATGAACAACCCTGCCTTGATAAATGGAATTTTCTCACTCAGTGTTTCCCTATACCAATGAAATTATACTCCCTAGCCCTACACTATGTACAAGGAAGGCAATGAGTTCTTTGGTTTTCTCTGAGGTGAAAGATTTGTCTTTTGAAAGCTTCCAAAAGGGCAGGTTTGATGAATAACGTAACCGGGGAATTTTATTTTGGGTGTGGCTATAAAACGTCAAGATGTATTTTCTGGTGTGGCTGTTAACTGAGCTCAGATGATTACTTCCCAAAAGACATTTTAAAATAGTTTTGATGAATGGAAGAATGATGGGAATAAATTTAGTTTCCTATGTCTCCCCTCACACACACAAGTGAACTATTTTGGAGATGCTCAAAATCATCTGAAAGGGTAAATAGCAATCTGTCTGTTAAAGCATTGGCCTTATCATTTAATAATAACATCTCAGATTGTTCTATTAGTCCCAAGTTCCTCGAGGAACCTTGGTTGGTGAGGCAGGTCGATTGAGAGTATATTTTTGGTCAAGAGGTTTGGGTCCTCTGAAATCTTCAATCATACCCCTTGGTATTCACTGAGGCCAGTTCCATCTGGGACCCGTCCTGGTCATTCTAAATAGAGCATACCTATAAGTCCTAAACAGTAGCGCTTGTCTGCCATCTGACCATTATCTGCTACTCAGTCCTGTATCATTGACTTACATGTTAATCATTTAGGTCGGGCTATGTTGTCAGGAAAGTCTCTTTCTAGTTCTCCCATTCCACGTTCTAAGATTGTTTCCAGCTCTTTCTTAGGTTCTCAGCTCAACGTCTGCACTACCATTCCACATTCTATGTTCTAACATTCTGTGTTTTAAGGTCCTCCTTCCCAGTTATGGCATTCTAGGTTTTAAGGTCCCTTCCAGCTCTGACCTTCTTCGATAGGATGCCATCCTTTGCTGTGTATCCATTGTTCTCAAGTCCCACCTGGCTCTGACATTTTTTGTTTTCCTTATTCCCTTCTAGCTCTCCCCTTCTGTGATTCTCTGACTCTGCAACACTGTAGCTAAAAGTACATAACAATCCCTTTTTTCATGAGTCTTGCCCACCGATCTGGCTTCCAAGTGGGAGGCCTAGCCCTGGTTTTCTTAAATTCATTTTACCAGTGAAGACCTACAGAGGTCCAGCTGTTCCCACCGTATATCATAGAAGAGTTGGGTTTCGAACTCACAGCCCCTCATCCCTGGTATGGCTGTCTTCTATCAGCCCAACTAGTTCAGAATTTCCTCTCTGTGGGGAAGCAGAGCAGCAGCTGCAGCAGGCTCATTTTGGCAAGATCTGTCTGCTGGGCCTCTATCGAGGTCACCCTTTTGCTTGATACTTCACAGCTGTGCTTATGGCTGGAAATAGGTCTTTTCAAAAAAAACAAACTTATTTTCTTTTTACCGACATCCAAAAGGAAGTATTTGCCTCATCCCTACACCCCACTCCCAAAATGCTAAATTAGGTGACAGTTTTAAAATTTTGTGCAAGAATGACATTCCTTCAAGAGAAACAAAATCTGAAAGATCTTGATGATGCATTTTAAAAGAAATGCACATGGGTAATTATATGGCTACTGATTTACAGTGACAGGCAGTGCTTCTAAGAGACATTCTGCAAAGCCATTTATTTGACTATATACTTGCAAATAGAAACCTTGCTTTGTTTATTAAGAATTAGTTAAGTCAGGTTAATTGCCAAGCCTTCCAAATACTTGAGGCTTCTACTCTCTGACTCCCCCCAGGAGGGAGTGAGGACTTCCCATCTCAACTCCCCTACTGCCTTGGCCTCTCATTAAGTCCATCACAACAGTCCCTAAGTTGGCTGCTCCTCCCACCATCTGCTTTTCCATCTTGAAATCTCAGGCTTTAGTATCCTACCAATCAAGTCCATTGAAAATCCATGGGAAGAAGAAAGAGGCATACGATTTTAGAGTACAAAGGGACCTGGGACAATATCTGAAATGAAATATCCTAAGATTTCAAGTGGGAAGAGGGAAAATAAATCATCTGACCAATCCCCCTCATTTTACAGGTGAGGCACCTGAAGCCCAGATTTGCCCAACAACACATGTGTAGCAAATAGGAAAGTCAGGATTTGAACCCAGGGCTTCTCTCTCTGTAACAATCCCTTATCATCTCAAAATTTCCTAATATCCTCTCATCCTACTATTTCATAAAAGGGGATAGTTTATTATAAAAAAAGATTATAGCCCTGATTGTTACCTCTCTGAATTCCCCTCCTATGCTTCTTCTTACCACATTCTCAAAACTTCCTCCACTTGCCTTGCTAGCCATCACCCCTTTACATCTTGCATTCTCACTTGTACTATGGCCATTCTAACAAAACTTAGTACCAAAAATCTCTTATTTGCCAAATCCAATGTCTTATCTCCTTCTTCATCATCCTCCCCTTGATCTTAGGAGTTTATCAACACCACTGATGACTCCTTTCCCTGAAACTGCCCCATCTTGATTTTCTGAATATTTTTGTCCCGACTTTTTCCCTATCTCACAAGCTTCTTCCTCTCAGAATCCTTTGCCGTCTCCATTTCCTCTCTTTCCTTCCAAAATGTGGCTACGCCCCAAGGCTCACTTCTCTGCTCTCTCTTCAGTTTCCCTTGGCAATCCACAGGGTTCATTCACATAACTTCGACTCTTTAGAGACCAGCAAAACATGCCTTCTTGTGGTTCCTCACACATGGCACTTCATCTCCCACCTCGTGTCTTTGCATTGGCCAACCTCTGTGCATGGAATGTGTTCCCTCCTTGCCTCTATCTTGGAAGAAGTCTTACTGATAGTGCAAAGGTCAAATCTATTCAATGTCTTAATTAGAATGATCCTGGATTATAAATGAGGTGAGTCCAAAACGAAGTACCTAACAGAAATGCTGGATTGGAGGTAAAACTCCATACTCCAGAAGAGGAGAGAAAATAAACCCACATCTAAAGTCTCACAAAACACCCTCTTACCACAGGTGGGCACGTCTTCCTCAGCTGACGAGGTCTGTTCATCTGTAGACGGCTTTTTCTTTCCTAGACCAATGATCTTGGTAATCTTTTTCCCAGTGACTTTTGTCACTGTTCCCTTGGCTTCTGACTTTGAACTTTTTTTCCTCTTAACTATAAAAAAAAGGGGAAAAATCCATAAGTGTGTTGTAATAACAGTCAACTGGGGAAAAAATGAAAGTAACTGGATCTTATATCTAGAAACAGAAGAGACCTTAGAGAAGGTTATTAATCTAGGCTCCACAAGGTGTATATATGGATTCCAGGGGATCCTTAGTTGAGAAAACAATTACATCTCTATTTTCACTAACCTCTAACTCAAATTTAGCATTTCCTTTGAATGAGAGTTAAAAAACAAAACTCACATTCTGGCTTTCCCAAACTGCCAGGACATAAAAGGATAAGTCCTCCTGTCTTAGAGGCCATTCCGGTGAACCCCGTCATTTTCCAAATGAGGACAATGAGGCTCAGAGAGGTTAAAAAACTTCCTTATGGTCACACATCTAATGTCAGAGGGAGGATCTGAACTCAGGTTCTCTGAGTCTAGAGCCACCACCATCCCCATCAACCCCTCAAGCCATGCTCCCTTCCCTATGAATTATATCAGACTTGAGAAAATTCAGTCTTAAAATGATTATAATAGTATTAATAGCTAGCATTTGCATTGTGTTTTATAGTTTACAAAGCTTTTTACACACACATTATGTGATTCAATCATCATTTTACAGATGAGAAACGGAGCACAATTACTTGCTCTTGTTTGCCTGGCTAAGAAGTGACTGGCTCCAAATTGAGTCCTTTTTCCATGAGACCATGCAAAACACCAAAACGGACTTTTGGGGGAGAGGAGATCCTTCTCAAAAGATTCAAGAAGGAATCAATTAAGTGGCCTTTATGGTCTCTTCCATCTCTTGATCTTAGATCCAACTGTTTTGATGGTTTGTACATTATCTCCTCCCCATCAAAACGTATACTCCTCAAGATCAGGGGTCATGTTTTTGCCTTTCTTTGTATCCCTAGTTCTTGGCCCAGTGCCTGATACATAGTCATCACTTCATCAATGCTAATTGACTGAAAAGTGATTTCCCCAAGATCATGAAGTTATTAAGTGGAAGAAAGGGCATTTGAACCCATTTCCTCTGACTATAAGCCAAGGTTCTTTCTCCCATACATTGGGTTACTTCTTTGAAATCTCTTGACCCTATGTTGATACCAGTGGATCATGTGAAGCCATCCGTCAATCATCTCTGGCTCTTCCTATAGGATCCACCCACCTCCTTTTTCTGCCACATGTGTATCTGATGATATCCTTTCTGCAATTTCTCCTAAACAGTTCCTTCTTGGTGCTATGCGGCAGCCAACCCACACCCGCCATATGCCTCTCCATTGTCCTCTGGGTGACCCTCAGCTTTTAATCCTACAGAGGCCATGGTATTCCATGACTCACAGTCACAGAGCACCACCAGAAGAATTCTGATGTTAAAAAGATGAGTCTTTGTTTCAGGGAGAAGCTAGAGGTCATTATAAGCAATACACAATTTCCCAAAGGCAAGTCCACCCCCTTCTCTCCTCTTCATTTCTGGCCCCAGTTCATTATCCTTCTCATATCCTATAAATTTTTATTCCAGATCCTAAGATATTACAAAACATTGTACCTCCTCTCATCTGGCCTCTCCCGGTATTGCCTTTATTTTGTTCTCTCTTCTCTATTTTTTTTTCTCCACTGAGTCAGACCAGGGGGTAGCTAGTTGGTGTAGTTGGGAGAGCCAGGAAGACCTAGGTTCATGTCCACCCTCAGACACCTGACACTTAACTAGCTGTGTAATGCTGGGCAAGTCTGTCTGCCTGTCTGTCTGTCTGTCACTCTCTCTCTCTCTCCCCCCCCCCACCTTCCTTTTTGTTATCTCTGTCTTCCTGGTCTTAGTTTTCACTACCCTACTACTCTCCATGAAGAAACTGAAGGGCTTTGTTATTGACTGGCTGTTATTGTTCTTTTGTTGGCTTTTTGCACAAAGCAGAGAAGGCTGACCACATTTTAAAATAAGCAAATCCTACACTGCTTTCTCAAAAAAACATCAGATCAAAGACTTGCATGATAATACTAAAAACACAAACTGTAGAGGCATACACAGCAAAACAAACAAATGGCCCCTTTTCAAAAATAAAGCACCCGAATCTATTTACGATGCTTCATCTAAAGGCTCATCTCCACTACAATTATCATTTGACCTACTGGTCTGTGGGTGGGATAACTGTATCCTGCATATTCACCCTAACTAAGCTATGACACTCCAAAGAAACAGCGATGACCTTCCTCAGAACCCTTCCTAAACTGAGGTTTCAAATGAATGTCAAGGCGATGACTTCATACCAGACTTGAGCTCATACAGATTTTAGGTCAAGGGAATTACAGGACCCAGAAAAACAGGAGGGAGGGAGAAGCAGAAAGGAAGGAGAGACAAAAACAGAAAGACAGAAACAGAGAGAGAGAGAAAGAGAAAGAGAGAGAGAGAGAGATTGCCAATATCCTAACCCTTCCTTACGAATGATGTCATTCACCTAAATCTTGTTCTTTCAGGGTTATTATGGTCTTTAGACCTAAGAAATGAGTCACAATAGAAAATTACTTTAAAAAAAAAAAGAAACCGCTCCCTAAAGATATATCCATTGTCCTTTTCAGGGTGTCCCTTCTCCTAGGCCTCACCACCGTGAGGCTGAGACTCAGTGACAGATGGTGATACTAACAACAGAGAACCTGTTACCTAGGAGTGGCTCGTCACCAGAGGGTTGGCCACCGGGTGGCTTTTTATTTTTATCCTCAGCAATTCAGGAAGAAGCAATTATTGAGGGACAGGGACTTCAACCTATTGAGGGAACCCAAGAAATCTCAGATTTTATCCAGTCCCCAATAAGCCGGCAGGGACTGGAAGAAAAATCACAGCATACTTCCATTTTAGAAAGATGACATAGAAATAGGAATATTAAAATTTGGTTTAGTGGATAGAGACTTTGCCTGGAACACATGAAGAACTATATTCAAAGTCTTGCCTTAGGCACATACTGGCTGTGGGACTCTGGGTAAGTCACCCCCTTCTCAGTGTCCAAAACTCCCCTGATTTCAGAGTTCTCATAACCTGTGAAATTACACATCCAGTTTACAAAAAAAGAAAAAAAAGGATATTAGGACATTTTATTTCTTAAGGAATTTAGCTTTATAAATTAATTCATGAGAAGTATAGTGGATAAAGAGATGACCCAGGAAGAACTGGGTTCTTTCAGGTCCCACTAATGAAATATATGACTATGTATAGACCCCAGGCAGCTATTTTGTTTCTATAAGACAATTCCACATCTGCATTGTTAGAGGGAGTCTTCTCATCAGGAGCTCTTTAAACTAATGAAATCATAGGTCTAGGGGGAAAAAAATAAATCAACAAAGCCACAGAATGTGAGAGCCAGAAAGGACTTTAGCAAGGAATTACCTAGACTGTTAGAGCTGGAAGGGACCATGGGAATCATGTAGCCCAACCCACTCATTTTATAGATAAGGAAACATTTATTTAAAAAAAAAACAAAAAACCAGAGAATTCTCAGTCTACTCTACTTGACCACCCATGATAGAAAATCCAGTGTGTCCTCAACTGGTGAGCATGAGCAACCAGGGCTGAGTGGGTTACCGAAAAGCAGTTACAGAAACACAACAAATGTTAAACTTTTATGCAATCCACACTTTTGGCATTCCCACACCCTGCATACAACCTAAACAAGAGTATGTGAACAAAATGAATGCATGCCTTTAAATCCTAGGAATCGTTTTATCAGGGTGGGTGGGGGATGAGTTAGTATCACCCAAAGTATTTATTCAATGCTTTTGCCAATAGTTCCTTGCATAAACTATCCTGTAATAGATCTGTGAAATGGTGGGTGTGGACACCCGTTCATTCTACCCCTGGGGTCCCCACTCTGACAGACTCCTCTCTCCTTACACCGACATCATTTTAATGAGATGCACACCCAGGCTCATTATTTTTGTATTACACTGATTTACTTTGCCAAAACTTAAGGAATGAATCCATCACCCCTGAAAGAAAAAAGAGGGGGGGAGGAATTCTTCAGGGAAAGCAAGTCATTGTGGCTTTGGACAGATGTGTTCTGGAATGTTCCAAACCAAGAGGAGCAAATGAGTGCGTTCTAGGAAGCAGTGAAATAAGCCTATATTGTGGTACTAATAGAACCTCACAACTTGACAAAGGAAAAGTGTGGGGTTCTCAGAGCTAGAAGGAGCCTAAAACACAAAGCCATACACAACATGGGAAGCTAGTACCACAAAATCACAGCATGTAATAGTGAAAAGTGACCTTAGACAACATGTAGTCCAACCATCTCAGTTAATAGATAGGGAAATCAAGGCCCAGAAAGGAAAGGGACTTATGGACCCTAACAGAATTAGAATGAATTTGAGAGGACTACTTCCCATCCCGTGCAGAAATCTCTGCAATAGCTGTGTTGACCAATAGCCACATCTAGACCTGTCTGTGCAGAGATCATAGCATCATAGACTTAGGACAATGAAGGATTTCGTGGTCATCTAGTCCACCTGCACTATTTGATAGATTAAGAAACTGAGACCTACAGAGATTAATATGACCTGACCAATAATAAATAAAAGGCCAAAGCAGGATTCAAACCACTATCTGATGTCTCCAAATCCAGTGTTATACTATACCACACTGACCACAGAATGAGTAACTCAGGCTTTTTCTATCTTCTCAGCTGTCTCTTGACTATGCTGCTAAAGGCCCCATGGAGCTCTTCCTTGAACCTCTGTTTTGGACAAGGGCCCCAGACCCTTCCTCTACAGTTATCCAGGCCTCTTCTTTGTGTTTTCTTCCTCTATTAGAATGCAAGTTCCTGGAAAGCAGGAACTGTCTTTGTTTTTGCTTATATTTGAATGCCCAGTGCCTGGTATATAATAACCACTTAATAAATACTAATAATACTTAATAAATACTAATCCTTGACTGACCCAAATCTAGCTCTCTTTATACTACGTCTTTATTCTACATTGAAAAAACCAAACCTCTGAACCAAACATCTAAGAAACGTTACTTGCCCCAAATAATAAACAAGAAGACACATTTCTATAGCACCTTAAAGTTCACATAGTGCCTTCCTCACAAAAGTTTTCTGAGACAGGTAGTATAATTCTTTTTTTTTTTTT
>CM053623.1:404399808-404423594 GCA_028646595.1 Phalanger gymnotis
CAGATCTTGTCTGATTCAAATCCCAATACATAGTTACCAGAGTTCAACAAAGTCTCAGCATCCGGGTTTACAAGCTGGAGGGCTCCTTAGCTACAGCTCCCCGGAGTCTCTTCATCAATACCATCTCAAGAGCCCTTAAACAAATTACAAACAGACAGACCCAATACAATTCATACTTACCAACATCTAGGTTTGGCCCTGGGAGCTCAGAACAAGGGCTGGCCCAGAGTCATGCACACCACCACCACTGAGGCAAGGAACTCCAAGGAAGAAGAGGCCAACCCCTGGCTTTTATATCTTTTTCAGCGTCAAGGGTGAGTCACACATGCGACTCACCCACGTGACCCAAAATCGCCACAAAGAGGCGGACTCAAACCCACGTGGTCCAAGAGCTGTCCCAGACATGTCACTCAAACTCATGTCTAAACTAAGCCCTCCCCTGAGGCAAGGAGGCACCAAGGACACCCAAATCTTGGGCCTGGGACTTAGCACTTAACAAGATTTAATGAAATAGCTGAATCACTCAACGCAAACAAAAGCCAAACTCTTCAAGGGCACCCGTGCTAAGTGCTAAGGAGCCCACCCTGCCTTTCCGAAACAAAAAGACAACCCTTGGCTTCAAGAAGCCATATATCCCAACTGGGAGAGTATGGTGGGGAGGAGGGAGTGAATATGATGAATAAATACGATGTAAGAAAGAAAATGGGAAGAAGCAAAAGGGAGGTGAGTCAGGAATGAAGTTTTTGGCCTCCCTTTGGTTCTATTGTCTGTGGTTAATACCACTTTCTCGAAGAAGTCCTCCTCTGGATCCTCTTGCCCACCAAGTCAGTGTAACCTTTTCTCCGTACATCATAAGACACCTGACATGTTTTATTTTTCATTACATGTCATCTACGTCCTGCTAGAATGCGAGGACTATAAAGGCAAGGTTGGCATCTCTCTCAGATTAACCTGTATGCCGTGTACATGATAAGAGGTTAATAAATGTTTGCTGAAATGAACTGGTGATTATCTCAGTTGACTGGAATATGCATTAATAAGACCAAGGCCCCCGAGGTCATGTCCTGGTACCTGTTGCGCCAGACACCCTTTCTCTAGGCATGGGAATAAACTCCAACCAAGACAACAAGACAAGGCTAGATCTGAAATTCAGTTTTATCATCATACTCTCTCCCTCATCTTCTGTCATCCTCCCTCGTCGAAACAACTCACTACAACGAAGACAGAAGGAGCGCAACAAGGTCCAACAAAATAGATGCCGCCACAAACCCCTTTCCACAACTCGGCCTCTCCTCCTACTGCACAGTGTGACTGATGATACATTAGTGGTGTTTCTTCTGCTAACTCCCCAGCGTACTCTGGATAGCTGTGGCCAGTGGTGGAAACAATAATGCTCCCTCGGTCAGCTGCCAAGTCATTCTAGCTGTTCACCACAGCTCCTGGGTAGTAGGTGGATCTCCTGGGAATTTCAAACCAGCTGAATGATGTTCTACCTATGTACCCTTAGAACCGATGAATCCTATTTCCCTTCTCAGAACCAATGGATCCTGTTTCCATATGGAACTAACACAGTATAGATACTTTCCCCAAATGGCTTATGTAGTGTCGCATAAAGGAAAACTGCTCCATAATCAGAGATCATACCTCTTTGGTCAGCCAACAAGCCAACAGCATTTATCAAGTATTTACTATGTGCCAAGCACTAGGGATACAAATAAAGGCAAAAACACAATCCTTATTTTCAAGGAACTGTCATTTTAATGAGGGAGGCAAAATGTATGTCTGGTCCAGTGCATGATACTCCTGACTTTGTCCCAATGTCTTTCTCAAAATATCAGATACTTCTACTCCAACAGTCTTTTCTTGTGATTGATGAGTACATCCACAAACCGCCATTTGAGGAAGCCCCCAAACCAGACCTGCTCCCCTTAAACACAGCACAATCCATGGCTGCCCGTACCCATTTCTCAAACTTGTGCCCCTCCAATCCCTTCACCTTCTTTTTTATATGCTGTCTTCTCCCATTAGAAGGAAGGCTCTTTGAAAGCAGGGACTGTCACTTTTGCTATTATTTGTATCCCTATCACTTAGCACAGTGTCTGGCATATACTAAGGGCATGATAAAAGTTTATCTATCTACACATCTATTTGTGGTCCTACAAGATATGTCCAGAGTAAATTGGGTTCTATGAGGGATAAGGAGAAAAGGTAGGGATGATCATTTAATTGTCTGAATAACAGAAAAAATGTTTTGCAATAATTTTATCAAAATTTTATGGGATACACACTCTTTGGTGTGTGCATAAATCATTCACTCATCACTATGTGGCAAATATCACAAACTTACAGAACTAGGTAATCCTACCAAAGATGCATCTCTGCTTGACTGTTGCAGAATGGGAAATCAATGGAAAAGTCCTGATACCATAAATTCCCTGGAAGATCTTCAAGCTCAGCTAATCCAACCTTCTCATATTACTGATTGGAACTAAGTGTCCTTGAGAGATGAGATGACTTGCCCAAGAAGGTAGTAAACAAGAGTCAGGATTTGAACCAAGGGCTTAGAATTCCAGACTTATTGCTTTTCCCATTACACTACATTGTGTTTTACTGTGTTCTACTTAAGAACCCTTCTTGGGGTTAAATATAAAATAAAATAAAACCCAGACATTGAGAAAGTCTGAGAAAGCGAGAACTAATCATAGCTAGGCTTGAAATCTACCAAAAGGGGTTTCCCTCACTCTGTTGAATGGTGGGATACAGTCCTCTAGCTTCCACGTCACCAAAGTTGATCAAATTGGCTGTTAGACACTTCACAAAATCAAACTTATTACCATATTTGAACAATGGAAGACCATCCTTAAGACTCACCTTGTTCTTTTCCGTTGCACATGGTGATTCCATTTTCTGCACCACCCTCCCCATCTGAGCTCGGCCTCTCTGAGGACAGTTTCTGCATGGACAAAAGGATGAGATCATTTCTGTAGTGTCATATTGGCTCTGCAGTGGGTCAAGAATCAATTAAAAATCCTCTGGAATGTGAAATAAAAGGGGATCGAGCCCTAATCTACCCAGAAGGAGCAGAAACAGAGTCTAGGTGCTTACATTGCTGCAAAAGCACTGGAAATCAGAGACATCTCCACCCGACAGTTATTCTAACAGGTGCTGCTATAGTATTTACTTCACTCTGCTAAACACTCCCATAGGTTTGGTCTTTCATATGGTCTGCAAAAGTCGTCTGCTCTCCAAAAATGCTTCCCCTCAAAATCTGCACTGTCCATGATAGCATTCAGTAGCATCTCCTAAAGCTCGCCATGTCACTATCCATCCTGCTTTGTGGAAGCAAAATTACTAACAGTTCCACTTACAAATACAACAAGTTCCTACTGGAATCAAGTAAGAGACTTTACCTATTTAGCCTCAATTTCTTCATCTGTCAGATGGGTATGAGAGTAATAATAACTCGCAATTACATGACATTTTAAGGTGTTTTTTTTTTTTAATGTCAGTTGAAGGTCTTAAAATGTGAGTTTTTCCTCACACCAAATCTATGGGGATAGAAAATACCAATATTATTATCACCAGAAATGTCCTCAAGTGATAGCATTGCCTAGAAGGGTACCATGTATCTCCAGGGAATTCAAGGACCAGTTAATGTATATGTTAGTGGAGGAAAGGCCCTGAAAAGGAAATATTCTGAGAGAAACTCCAGGGGATGTTTTTTGTTTTTTGGGGTTTTTTTTTCACTTTTCTTGCTATCCTTAGCACTTGCTATAGGGCCTGGCTCCACAAGGTGCTTAATAAACACGTGTTGACTTGACTTGTCTTTTATAGCTGTGTGTTTTATACAACTCAAGGGAGGAAAGAAAGGTCCTTGAGTTAACAACTGGCTTGTTTCAGCATTTCCTATTATTACTATAATCTTATTTTTCAATAAGTAAAAAGTATAGTAGAGAGGGATAAGAAAAATACAAATAATTGCTTTTCCGAAAAGCACATTTCCAGTGCTTGGCAATTGCTGCTGCTCTTTGTCCTTCGTTCTCAAAAAGGACCATGACATCAGGGAGATGATGCCATGACATGCAAGTGAATTGGATTTAAGTGAGGCAGGCTGTGCAAAGTCACCGGCCTCACTTTTTCCTCCAGAGCCATCTAGGTCCAGTGACAAGATATGGATCAGGACAACTAGAGGTGACCCTGGATATAGGGGGAACCTTGGCCTTTTCAAGCTAAGGGCTCTAACAGTAACAATTCATGTTTATGTGGCACTTTACAATTTATATATTGCTTTCATATCTTTATCTCATTTGAACCTCACAACAACCCTAGAGATGGCCATGTTGAGGTATTACCTCCATGTAATGAGACAGAAAAAACTAAGATTCAGAAAAAGAAAGGGACTTGGTTCAAAGGTCAATGAATAAAATCAAGGCTAAAAAATAAAATCAGTATTGTTGAGAGAATCTGAGACCCTTGAGAGCAAGGATGGTTTTATTTTTATCTCTGTATCCTCAGGGCCCAATAGAATGCTTTACAAACAGTAGAGGATGAATCATTTTTGATGAACTAAACTTCAATTAACGAGTAGAGAAGCCAGAACTACAATCTTAGCCTTGTAACTCTAAGCTCAGTGCTCTTTACACAACCCCAGGCTGCCTCTGATGATATGCTTAGATACTTCAAAGGACTGGTACTTACATAGGTCTAGTTAATGATCATCTATCGGAATACACTATCAAGTCCTCTACCTCTTCTCATTCTGTGAAATGCACAGAGTTGGAAGAGATTTTGTAAAGGAGGCTCAGAGAGAGAAAGGGAAGTAAAGAGTTAAAGCCCCTCACTCTTCAAATCCTGTATTGTTTCTACTGTCTACATGCTGTCCCTCATTGTGTCTGCATCTGTGTGTGTGTGTGTGTGTGTGTGTGTGTTTTATTTTCATGGATCTTCCATATAGGACCATGAAACATATTTAAAAAATGTAAACCTGAAAATTTACAATGAAGAGATGCTAGCACTTATAGAAATGTATGACTGGCTCTTGAAAGAGTTAACAATAAATAGTTATTGTCTTAGAAAAGGGGAGCATGAACAAAAAGGATAAGACACTCTTCTTCCCTGGGCAAGGCTATCCCAGTGAGTGTGGCCCGAAAAGAGAAAACCCAATAATAAAAAAATTAAAAAATAAAAAAAAGATATTATTGAATAGTTTTTTCTTGGTCCAATGGCGGTGGCTTGAATCAGCTAATCTGAAGCCATATTCTTGGTCTTCCCTTTCATGAGGTTACCTTCTCTAGCTCAGTCTTGTGCACTGGGGAACTAGAGGAAGGTCCATCGGAATCCACTGTTCCACTGCAATTGCTGTAGACTTCTTTTATAACCTGAAAATAAAAATATGCATTTCATGAATATGGCACAATGACTTAGTGATAATTATCATTACATCATATTATATAATTTAATTATCAATTTTATATATTTTATAATAATAACTAGCATTGGTATATAATATTATAATACAAATATATTTGTATTACGTGACTCCAAGCCCAGTTATCCACTACAACATGGAGAGAGCTGGAAGACAGCTTAGAATTCACCTTAACCAACCTCCCTCATTTTACAGACAAGGAAATTGTTCCCAGAAAGAAGTCATTTGTTGAAGATCACATTGCTACCAGATAGCCAGGGCAAGAACTTGAACTCAGGTCTTTAGACGCCCACAGGGAAGGCTCTTTCCCCTACTCTATAACATGCAAACTGAAGCAGCGTACTTTTTTAGACTACTGGTACAAAACACGCTGATCCTCACACTGAAGAATAAACAGGCCGATATTTTACCGGCAGTTAAAAATTTTATGGGCTAGTCTTCTGTCTTTCTGATTGTGGAACCATGTCTGAATTGCTGAGTGAAAGCCTGGCCCCTCCTGGTTAGAAGGGCCTGCGGGGGTAGTTCTGCAACATGATCTCCATGGACACAGCTACATTAATTTGGCTTGGACTGGACTGGCAATGGGATGAGATCCAAGGTCTGACGAGAGAACAGAACAACATGCCCAGCCATTCAGTTGCCCCAGCTGCTCCTCCATGAAGAAATAATGAAGTGTGGACCAAAATTCAGATATTGAGCTGTGGCTGCTGCTCACTGCAATGATGTATTTTCTTGGTAGTTAACTGTGAAGGACTCAGAGTGGCTACAATTAAAGCTGCCTCCTAAATCAATTGTCAGTTTCATTCAGTAAACATTAAGTGTTTGCTCTCCTGGGCCATGAGGAAACTGAGATGGAAATAGTCTCTACCCTCCCAGCACATCTAAGTTTACCATCTACCGAAGGGAAAGAGATACATACGCATATAACTCTGGATTTTAGATTTCGAGGTAAAAGGCACCACAGAGGTTATCCAACCCAATGTTCCCTTTGTAAATATGAGGAACCTGGGGTCGGCGAGGTGGCACAGTGAATAGAGCACCAGCCCTGGAGTCAGGAGGTCCTGAGCTCAATCCACCCTCAGACACTTGACGCATGTACTAGCTGTGTGACCTTGGGCAAGTCACTTAACCCCAACTGCCCTGCCAAAAAGCAAAAAATATGAGCAAACTGAGGCCCAGAGAAGTTAATTAGCTTTGCCCAACATGCCTCAGTATTAGAATTTGAGCCCACATAATTTGACTCCAAATGCAGCACTGATATGATAAAAGATATCACGTGAAAGGAGGACAGAAGAGAATCCAGGGCTATAGAGAAACCTGAGTAGGGAAAGATGATTTTCAGCTGGGAAGATTTCACAGATGCTACAAGATCTAGGGTGGGCTTTGAAGGCCAGTTTTCCATTAAAGCTAGCAGCTTCTTGACTTGTTCTTTATAAACTGTCTTGATTCCAGCTAAGAAATTTGACAGGCAAAGAAGAAGCCTTCTGATTCAATTTCCCCTGTACAGACCATTAGTACATTTCACAAATACCAGAAAAAGACAAGCATCTCTTTAAAAGCTTCTAAAACTCTGTGCACATCCTTTTATCTCAATATCATAACTAGCTCCCCTGAAAGGGCATTTAACAGCCCCAAAGGAATATTACTGCTAATTTGGTTTTGTACAAGTCAGAACCCGAGATTTCTTCACCTGTAGGGGTTGATGAAATCCAATTCAAATGCCTTTGGATTTCACAAATGTTTCTCAATTTCACAAATCCCAGATTTTACACAAGGGGCTAAACGCCTCAAGATGCTTCCATCTGCATGCTCACAGCTCAAGATATTGTGAGCCACTGAGTGCTTTGATGGAGATAAAAATCCTGTGGCCTCTGGATCCTCACTAGCTCCTTAAGGCCACTGAAGAAGAAATCTCATTGAAAGACAAAAAGAAATTATAGCACAATGTCTGAAAAGACATCAGTATGGAGCAACATACGTGAATTATTCATTCATGCCCAGAAGCAAAGCTACAGATCTTAGTGTCCCCCAAATGACCACACAATGTGATAACAATCTCTGCTCCCCAAGCTGTTGGGTCCATCTTGGCAATGTAAGGCTAAAGAAAAATAACTGGAGGGCTTCTGACAACTCAGTTTTCATTTTCACTTGGAAACCCAATGCTAATCTAATCATCTTACAGATGAGGAAATTGAGGGGAAGGCATTTGACTTGTCCAGAGTCACACAGGTAGTAAGTAGCAGAGGTTAGATTTGAACCCATATTTATGACTCTGATCCAGTGTGCATTTTAGTACCCTACACAGTACTGGGTCACAATTTCCTACTGCAATTTGTTGAAGAAGGAATACAATCATTTTCTAAGGATGAACAGGGTTTGTGCATTGAAATGTCCACAAGTTGGAATTTCCTATGAGGAAAAATTAACCATGGTGGAAAAGTTCAATTAAAAGTTCCACAAAGTTGTGAGAAACCCAATCTCTTACTCATCTGTCTCCATGTCCCCCTTTTCCTCCCTTTCCCCTTGTCAGAAAAAAATCCCTCTTTGCTTTGAATACATAAAGCACTTTGTTACCTTTCAATGCATGTAATGATGATATTTTCCAAACTAGAATGTCAAGACACATGATCTGATAACTTTTGTGTGTATGAATGGGGTGGAATACTTGAAATCAGTTATCTCAGAAGAAATCTCTCCATGAAATCTTCCATATAAGAAAAGTCCAACACAGATCTGAATGCCTGCATTCAGAGGGAGAAGGACAGCAGCCACAGAAGACAATTGCTCCAGACACTACTCATTATCCTGGCTGGTTCTTCGACTACTCTCATGTTTAAGCTTGGTCTATTCTCATTTTATGTGTGTCTGATCTTTATTTCACAAACTTGGCCAGATTTCATCTGCTTGGGTATCTCACCCCAAAGAACCAAATTCCAAAAATGCCTTCCAAAATCCTTAAAGGAAGAGCCCATCTCTTACTCCAAGAGGATGGCACAGGACATAGCATGCTAAACTTGGAGTCTGGAAGCCCTGGGTTTATACACTGCCTCTGACACTTATTAACTGGAGGGCTTTGTTGTTGTTGTTTGGTCGTTTTCATTTACATCTGATTCTTCTTGACCCCATTTGGGGTTTTCTTGTCAAAGAGCCTGGAGTGGCTTGCCATTTACTTCTCTGGCTCATTTACAGATGAGGAAACTGAGGCAAAAAGTGTTAAGTGTCTTGCCCTGGGTCACATAGCTAGTACGTGTCTGAGACCAGATTTGAACTCAGGAAGATGAGTCTTTCTGATTTCAGGCCCAGCACTCCATCTACTGCTCCACCTAGCTGCCCCCTAGCAGGTAATTTAAGCTCAACATAACTTAATCTCAACAAGGTTCCTCACTTTTCTCTTCTGTAGTCTCTATGCTTTAGGGTTGTTTTGAGGGTCAAATGAGATATTGTATGTAAATTGCATGGCAAAAAAAAGAGCTTGTCAAAAGTCCTATGTAAATAAAAGTTATCATCACGATTCTCCTTTGTTCTCCACTAAAGCTAACATAATATGGGGCACATAGAAGTTAGATACTCAATACAATTATTTGTTGTTGGTTTTTTTTTTAAATATCTTGCTGTTTTATTATTGCAAACCACCTTACCAACTTCTCCTCTGATCAGCTAAGGAAGTTGGAATAACTAATTCAAATCCTTTGATGTGGTCTGGTTGGAGGACTGGCTAATTATAATCATCCTTCAGATATTCACCATGCTTTGTACTTTTCAAAGTGTTTTCCAATATCTCATCTACTTTGATCTCACTTCAATATTTCTGTGATTTATTCAAGATGTATACTATTATCCAATTTTACAGATGAAGAAACCAAGGCAAAGAAAAATCCAGTGACTGTTACAAAAATATACAACTGCTGAACAGCAGGGCAAGGTTGAGAATCGATATATCCTGACTCCCTAATCTACTGCTCTCCACATCAAGATGTTTTCCGCAAATTAAATTCAAGAAACATTTATGAATGCACCTACTATGTGAAAAGTACCTACTATATGGTAGTTAAGAACCAGGGACACAAAGATAGACTCGCTGATTTTAAGTAGCTTATATAGTCTGCTCTTGTTTTTTGTTTTTTTAATTGTGATTTCATCGATATGGTGAACCTCCAGAAAGGAGACTTCCTTAAGCAGTACAAATAACCAAGTAGCATACACCTTATATTTTTAGACAGCAGTGTCAGCTATTGAGCTGTTACGTGAATTCTCCACATCAGGTATCTAGTACATGCCAGGTATGAGACTTAAACTCTGGCCTTCCAGACACCAAAGCCAGCTCTCTGTCTATGATGACAATTGCTTCTATTTTGCGCACAGTTTTTGTACTATTTTGAAAGTTTCTTTCCTACCTTCACTTTCATCTCTGTATTTTCTCATCGTTGTTGCTCAGTCTTACCTGACTCTTCATGTCCCCATTTGGGGTTTTCTTGGCAGAGACTAGACTGATTTGCCACTTCCTTCTCCAGCTCATTTTACAGATGAGGAAACTGAGGCAAACAGGGTTAAGCGATTTGCCTAGTAAGTGCTAGTAAGTGCCTGAGGCCAGATATTCTGGCTGTCATCTCATTTTCATACTTGTAGAGAAATCTCTCCAAACATTCTCAAGTTCAAATTGATCTCTCCTTCATCAAATCTCAGTTTGCCTGTATCCTTTGCTTGTCCTCGTCACATTCAATCTTGAATGACACTTATTTGTGTATAGGTTACACCTCTAAATTAAGCTCCTTGAAGGCAGGAACTGGGATGTTTTTAACCACAATATCTAGGAAAGAGCAGAGGCTTAATAAATGTTTGCTGATTTATTTCAATTCAAAATCAAAGTTAGAAAAATCATCTGCTACTGTGACCACCTAAGTGTTTAGCACAACTGCAACGAAGTTAGGATTTATTTATTAACTGGCCTTAAAAGTGGTAGTGATAGTAGCAGTGGATAGTGGTAGTGGCAGTAGCAGCAGCAGCAATAGTGGTAGTAGTATTCTAAAGAAGCACGATTTATGAGATGTAGGTATGTGATCGTGAGTAAGCCATTTTACTCCTCTAGGCTCCAGTTTCATTACCTATAAAACGAGTAGAAAGGGTTGGCTTCAGTGATTTCTAAAGGCCCTTCCAACTCTAAATGCTGTCATCTCAAGTGCAAAGATGACAATGGACATGTTAGTAAGCTGAGTTCAAATGTATAAGCCCAAATCCCACTGAAAACAAATTGTTATTTGTTTTGTGGGATTTCTGTTTGCTTTCAACTCACAGACTCCCTCCAGAAATACAATCTGTGCACATTTTTTAAAGTAACCTGACCACTCAGTTTCTGGGAACATTTGCTCTTGTCTTCAGCATGACCTTCTTGTTTCCAGCATCTGCTCCCACCACCCTAGTCAGTTAATGTTGGCAAGAGCTACTGGTAATGGAAGTTACAGACAGAAAGGAAGGGGGCAGATCTGGCAAAACTTCTTCCAGAGTATGTGCAAAGTCATGCACTCTATTAAATGCTGTTCTTCTCATACCTCACATACTTGCCCAGAAAACTTGGTTATGAAGGTTCCCACTGGCTATGAGGGAAACTGGGTTTCAAACGAGTGAAATCTGGAGAATAAGTTTATGCCTAGATCCATTGGGTAGATGACAAGCTGTTCTTCCAATTGACAGAAATGATATTAGAATATAAATTGCCATTTAATTATTTGTAGAACATTCCATGTCAGAGACCTGTGATTGATTAGAGAGGCAGGGATAAGTGACTTGAAACGGGGGAAAGGCATTCCCTGGAACTGGAGTCGAAGAGCCTATTTGATTCCTATCTCCTCTTCTTATAATCTGTGTGAATTTGGAAAAGTCACTTCTAATACCTGGGTCCCACCTTCCTCTTCTATGAAATGACAGGGAAGGAATTTAGGACTCTAAGATCCTAGGAACATACGATGGTGCTAAAGTAAAACCAACCAAACAAACCACTAAGAGATGACAGCAACAATCCATTTGGACTGTGTTTTTTTTTGGTTTGTTTCCAAAGCACTCTCATTCCCATTCCTTAGTCTTCCCCCATGGAGATTGTTAGACCTTAAAAAGGACTTTGGTGACCATCTTTCTACTAGTCCCACCACCTTCATTTTGCAGGCGAGGACATTGAAACCCTTGTCCAAAATCATATTAGTTGTAGAGCAAAGGCTTAAAACCAATCTCCCTCACTCCTAGGTTAGGTTATGATGTTAGTGACTCCATTCCAACTCTCTTACACAAAAACTATATAATGTAGACAGGACAGGTAAGTTGATTGACTTTCAGTGGATAAAGAAACTGAGGGTTTGAGATACCAAAGGATTTGCCCGAGGCCACACATTTTCTTCACCAAGAAAGCCCCAAATGGGGTTAAGAAGAGTTGGACACAACTGAAATGATACCTCTGCCACAATAAATTAATCAGCCAGAACTACAGGGGAGGCCTCCTAATAACTAGTCATATGCTCTTTTCACTACCGGTTGGTAGGAATCAATTTGCTAATAAAACAAAAAAAAAGAGTGAACTTTCAAACACACAGATATGAGTTTTGTGAGCTGAGCTAGAAACAGATGATATCAGCATTAAAGCATCTCATCTATACATTAGAACGGTGGTTATAAAAATTTTAAACACAGCAGATGGAACAGACTAAAATTTCCAAATAAATAAAAAGGTGTTTATTTAAATAAAAACTCTGGTATTCCCAAGTTCTGGGGCCATATTTACTTTTCAATTGTATCCAGGGTAACATATCTGACTCAGAGTTATCCTCAACCAATTATATACATTGTTTCCCAGTTAGAATAATATTCTACCCTCTAAGAAGCTGTTTTGATTTGTCCTCAAAATCAGGGCACATAGACTAAAAAGAATATTCTTTTGATGAAACTATTAAAAATTTTGTGTTTGGGGTTTTGTTTTGTTTATTGGATGGTGAGAGGAAGATATGGTGTAAGGCTGTAATTTCTTATTGATATATATAAGGAAACCCCATTGCAGAAACTCCTTCTATCAATGAAGATCAGCAAATGCCTTAGAGAGAAGGCTGAGTCCCCCAGAACAGTAGTTCTCCAACTATATTTGGTCTTAGGACCCTTTATACTCTTAAAATTAGTAAGGATCCCCCCTAAAAACTTATGTTTATATGGTTTATATGTACTGATATTTACAAGATTAGAAATTTAAATGTCATAGTATTTTTATGAAAATAGTTTTGAACTCATGGACACCATGAAGGGCATTGGGGACCTCCAGAACTCCTGGACCACCCTTCAAGAACCACTGATCTTGAGATTAAGTGCCTTGCTCAAAGTCACATATCCAGTATGATTCACACTCTGGACATAAACCCAGATCTTTCTAATTTAAAGGTGGCTCTGAATTCATTACACTACACAGTCTTAAATAAAAAGTACTGTGTATTTTCTTTGGAAAATTGAGATCATCCTAGAAAATCTAGAACATGTAACTCATTCCTAGTCCTTTTGAACCAGTCACAGACTGCCCTCGTAGAGGATATCTGTTAGGATTACCACAAATTCAAGATGCTGGCTCTGTTTGGCTCTAGAAGGCAGAAGGAAGAACAGGAGTAGAAATTGAAGATTTTAGATTGATGTAAAGAAAAGATTCCTAGCAGGTGAGAGCTTTCTAAAACCCAAAAGGGCTATCTTGAAATGTGCTGGTACCTGAATGAGTAATCAATCTTCATTCTCTAAACTCCAATCTATTCATGGAAACAGAACCTTGGAGTTGAAAGTCTAACAAATCAACAAGTATTTCTAAAGTACCTACTATGTACCAGGTACTGCACTAAGCACTGGAGAAACAAAGAAAGGCCAAAAACAGTCCCTGGCTACAAAGAGGCAACATGCAAACACCTATGAACAAACAAGAAATACCCAGTTTTAAGCTTTGTGGCACAGTGAATAGAGCACTGGGCCTGGAGTCAGATACTTCCTAGCTATGTGACCCTGGGCAAGTCACTTAACCCTCTTTGTCTCAGTTTCCTCATCTGTAAAATGAGCTGGAAAAGGAAATGGCAAACCCCTCTAGTATCTTTGTCAAGTAAACCCCAAATTGGGTCACGAAGAGTCAGACATGACTGAAATGACTGAACAACAAGCTATTAAGGTTTGAAACTGCAGGAAGACTTTGGGGATAGCCTGTATGACAAATTGGAGATAACCTCAGAAGGAAAGCACTATCATTAGGAAGCACCAGGAAGGGCCTCTTATAGAAGTAAGAAGACTAGCTGAGGTATGAAGGAAGCCAGAAAAGCAAACAGTTGGAGACATGGAGGAGAAAATTCCAGATATGGGAGACAGCTAAAGAAAATGGCTAGGTGGGGGAAATGGTTTATCTTGTGCAAGGAACAGCCAGGAGGCCAATACCATTGGAACACAGAATATGTGGAGAGGATCCGGTTTGTGAAGGGCTTTAAAAGCCAAAGGAAGGATTTTATATTTGATTCTGAAGACCCGAGTTCAAATCCGACCTCAGACACTTACTAGTCATATGACCCTAGGCAAATCACTTAACCTCTGTCTGCCCCATTTCTTCAACTATAAAATGGAGGTAATAATAGCACCTACTTCACAGGGTTGTGGTGAGGATGAAATGAGATAATATTTGTAAAGCACTTAGCACAGTGCCTGGAACGTAATAAGCTCTAAATAAGCGTTTGTTCCCTGTCCTTCCATCCCCTCTACCCTTTAGGAAGATCACTTTGAGAGCGGAGTGGAGGACAGATTGGAGCAGGGAGACTTGAGTCTAATCTGAGGGCTACTATTGCAATAGCCCAGGTGTGAGGTGATTAGGGTGGGTGAGGGGGGGGGGGCGGTATTCTGTGGATGGAGACAAAGGGCCACATACTGGAGATGTTTTAAAGGCAGAAAAGAGAGGACTTGGCAACAGATTGGATGGGAGAGCTGAGTGCGAGTGAGAGTCAAGGATGATATTGAGATGGCGAGCATGGGAGGATGATGGTACCTTCAACAATAATAAGAAAGCTTGAGAGGGGGAAGGGTTAGGGGAGAAAGACAGTGAGTTCTATTTTAGAGATGTTGAGTCTGAGACTTTGATAGGACATCTAATTCTAGTGGTTGGAGATGTAAGACTGGAGGTCATCAAAGATGTAGAGGCATGAGAATCATCTGAAGTGAGAGGATAATCCACAGAAACTGATGAGATCAGTAGGGAAGAATAAAAAAGAGGGCCAAGGGCAGCCCTAGCGGGGACATCCCACAGGTCTATGGAAGAAGATCCAGCAAAGAAGACTGGGAAGGAGAAGAGGAGAACCAAGAGAGAACAACGCTGGCTCTTTGTTGAATTTTCCAATTTGTAATTATGATACAGATCAATTCTAATTTATTCAATTAACAAACAACATTTTAAGCACCTACTGCATACATAGCCCAGAGGTCACCACTACGGGGAAGATGAGATGTTCAGATAACATCGTGTTCCTATCCTCACTGATTTAATAGTCTACTGGGAAGGAAAACACACAGATGATTCTAATATGCCATATTACATGATAGGTCCATTGTATCAGTGTAGAGGAATGTACCATATGAGGTCACAGACGGATACAATGCAAAAATGAGAACATCAAATTCCTATGTCTTATTAGAAATATTAATTAGGTGGATTAGAATAAGTGCCTTTAAGTAACATCCAAGGACCACAAATTCCTTCTGCTAAGTGTTTTCCTACCACAAAATTTCTTCCACTCCTATTTAAGTTTCTCCTTTTATTACTCAGGCACTTCTACTAAATTCCCACATCCCCAGGTCCCCAAGTCATGCCAATTCCTCCCATGATCTGAGATTTCAGCAGCATCCACTAGTTACAGTAGTGGGATTCAGTCTCTAATCCCTCTCAAATTCTTACAAATTTTCTAGTAAAATCAACAATGATTACCTATCATTCTTCACCCATTGGCTAGTAATCCAAAGCCTCCTCATGTGGTTTGCTGTCTAGACTTTGATTGACTTCAGCTTTATCACCCAATTCTGAACATTGCACCATTAGTAATTTGGTAAATTCTCTTAGCACTTACACTTGCCCTCTTGTTCAAAATAATTTGGCCAATAATTCTCAGCAGCTCAATAAGGTAGATGGAAAATAACCACGCTCTAATTTTTGAGAGTAGAAATATAAAAAATAAATAAAAGAGCTCACTGATGTTGTATTCTATTGCTTCTCCTGTAGACTTTAGACCAAAGATTCTTTACCTTTATGTGTCGTGGACCCTTTCAGCAGTCTGGGACTTTGAAGCCTGGGACTCTTTTCCAGAATAATGTTTTTAAATACATAGAGTACATAGTCTTACAAAGGAAACTAATTATATTGAAATACAGTTATGAAAAAAAATTAATCAACATGTTCATGGTTCAGGTTAGGAACTCCTGCTCTAGAATCATAAAGAATATGAGTAAGACCGTGGAAATAGAACAACAGAACACAGAATCAGAGAATGCAAGAGACAGAAGGCACATTGGGATATAGAATTAGAACGGGAAAGGACCAGAGAATATCAAACGTTACAACTAAAGCAGCTTTAAAAGATAGAATGGTGGAACTGGAAAGGGTCTGAGAACAGAGAATGTTGGCACTAGAAGAAACCTAAAAGCATAGAGAGTTGGAGATGGGAGAGCATGAGAACACAGTGTTAGAGCTTGAAGGAATCTTAAAATCTTAAATGTTAGAGGTAGGAGGCACCTTAGAACATTGAATATCAGAGATGGATGATACCAGAATATGGGCCATAGAATGTTAGAACTTGAAAGCACTTTAGACATCATCTGATCTGACTCTTCCATTTTACGCTGAAAAGACCAAAAATACAAGTCAAGAAATTATCTGGTTCAAGGCCACACAGGTAGCTTGGCAGTCTTCTGGAATTCTGATGTTAGTAAAACAATGAGGATGACAATGATGAAAGCTAGCACTTATGAAGCATTTTAAGGTTTTCAAAGTGCTTCATGCAAATAATCACAAAAACCCAAAAAGAAGGTGCTATTATTAACTTCATTTTACATATAAGGAAACTGAGGCAGACAGCGATTAAGCAACTTTCCCAGAAACGCAGTGTCTGAGGCTAGATTTGAACTCTGGTCTATCCTGCCTTCTATCCCAGCACTCTTTCCTTTGTGTCACCTAGCTGCCTTACATGACTTGAAGCAGGCATTCCATTATAACTGAGCAGGACTTTCTGGAATACTTAACACAATGCCTGACACATAGTAGGCACTTAATAAATATTTATTGACTAGGTGATGTCTAGAGCAATTATTTATAAAAGAGTTCTACTGAACACCACTATATATTAGATTAGAAGACCATACAGAAAGGACTAATTTCTCTTCAACCTGTGGAGAGTGGAGCCACAGTGCAGTTTGGGCTGAAAATAAACATTCTGTGTACTTCCCATGCATGACGGAGCGTCTGCTGAGGTATGACTGGGCAGTAGGAGGATGGCCACCAAACTGATTTTTTTCAACACTATCCTACAATTTTGCACTTAGACTACCATTGTTGTTTTAAAAGCATACCTCCTTCCCTTGCTCTATTTTAAAATGAGGTTTGGTTTTTCCATGTAGTGGGTCCTATAATTATAATGCCTGTGTTTCCCCATTAGAGGGCATGGGAAATGGCTTCCTTCATCACATCAATCCCCAGGTATCTAGGCTTTCCTCCCACTCAGCCAAACAACATTCCAGTCTTTTCCCTTATTAAGCATTTCGTGAACCATAAATCACTCTTAAAATATGAATACTTGTTACTACATTATTATGATAGTTTTCCTACCACAGAAAAAGGGTAAAATGACAAAGAATCCCTGGGGATTTCAATGGTGCATTCCATTTGTATCAGGAGAAGAACGAAGCGAGAGGCAGCTAGGTAGTGCAGTGGAAAGAACGCTGGACCTGGAAGCAGGAAGACTTGAGTTCAAATTTGCCTTCAGATACCAGCTGTATGACCCTGGGCAAGTCATTTGATCTCTTTCTACCTCAGTTTCCTTATATATAAATTGGGGACAATAATAGCATCTAACTTCCAGGGCTGTGAGTATAAGACGTTTGTAAAGTGTTTTACAAGCTTTCAAGTGTTATATAAATGCTAACTATTATTGTTGCTGCTGTGATGATTATGCCTTCTACTCCACTGCCTTAGATTAACCACTTACTTATTTTCCACTTGGAGATTTATAGTGATGAGAAACTCACGGGGCTTGAAGGTATCACATCCTACGTGTGGGCAGGAAGTTTGGTTTCTTTTTTCTTGATACTGACTATGAAATCCGACTTTTTCCAACTTCTACCCATTCTTTCTCATTCTATACCAAGTCTCATCCTTCCACATGCTGGCCTTCTGAATAGATGAAGACAAGATAACGTGTCCTTCCTACGTCTTCTTCACTGCTCTTTCTATGGAATGTTTTCAGTCCTCCTCTGCTTGTCACCCTCTCCTCTGGACCCAATGAACTTTTTCAGTGTCCTTTCTAAAATGATATGTCAGGAAAGGGACAGGAACTAAACCTGTGATTAGACTGGCATTCAGAGCTTGCAGTAAGGAATATCATCTACCATTTAGATCAGTACCTTCTGTGTAATTTATAGTCTCAGAAAAGGGGCTCCTAAACTTTTCTGTGTGATGGACCCCAGTGGCATAAGGTCATATGAAGATTCTTTGGAAGGATGTTTTTAAATGCATAAAACAAAAACATGTATATGATTACAAAGCAAACCAACTATATTGAAATGGTTATTAAAGTGTTGGGATTTTTTTTTTAAAGTCCATGAATGCCAGATTAAGAACCCCTATTCTGGAAATTTGCCAAGAGACCTGATGGGTTAAACGGTGAGGCCAGGGCCAAAAAGGTAGTACAGTACAGTTATGCGTCAAAGTAGGGACTTGAACCCAGGTCCTCCAAGCTCCAAGGACAGCTCTCAATCTACTACGCTATGATGTCTAGAACTAAACACAAGTATTCCAACAACGGTCTGAGGAGAACAGAGGAGGATGAAACTATCATCATTTCTGTTCTGGACACTATATTTTTCTTAATGTAGCTTAAGATGATATCAATTTATTTTTTATTTTTTGCTGCTACTACATCACAATGTTGACTCATATTAACTTTGTAGTTCATTAAAATCCCAAAGGTATTTTTCATACAAATTGTTATCTGACTGCACCTTCCCCATCCTTTGTGAAGTTGGTTTTGTCTTGAGTATAAGGCTTGATATTTATGCCTTCATCAAATCAGATTCAGCCCATCATGGTGTCTTGTCAAAATCTTTGTGGATCTTGCTGCTACCACCCAGTATTTCAGCTATTTAAGCCAGCTTTGAGTCGCCTGTAAATTTCATTAGCATGCTCTCTAGGCTTTCATCCAAGTCACTGGTGAAAATATTGAACAACATGGGGCCAAGACCTCACATGCTCTACTAGAGATATCCTTCCAAATTACCATTCATCCATTAATCAATATCGAGACAATAAAAATGCTTTGCAAATTCCTAAACATACCACAAACAAATAAAATATCTATTTGATGGTTTTAGCTCATGCAATTATGTCTCAGCTTTATAAATATTAAATTTTTCATTTGGAGGCCAAGCTTAATCAACACTTTCCTCAGTTAATAACTCATAAGTCATGAAATTAAATAACTATTGCATTTTTAACTCGAAGTGTAACAGAAGAATAACTTACTTATGCTTATTCTATGTCTGGAATCTGTGGTCCAATGGAAAGGGCACTGGCTCTCCAGTCAGAGGGCCTAAGTTCAAAGTCTTACATTTACTGTTTATATGACCTTGGGTAAGTCTTTTCCCTTCTGGGCCTCAGTTTCCTCATCCATAAAATGAGGGGGTTAGAATAGATGGCCTCTGAGGTACCCTCCAGGTTTAGATCTATGGTCTTAAGTCTGAATCTGTATTGTGTCCAGATAGGTAGATATATAATAGGTGTGTGTGAACAGAAGATTGGTATACTCCTTGTACATTTGTCCATACATCAGCTATACCTAGGCCATCAGGGGTAGGGTCTATCCCTCTGTTTCTCTCTTCCTATTCATTGCAACTCTGAGTTCTGTAGCACCCTGAGCTCCTCCATAGTGGACAGAGTTGGGTGGATATGGACAAGCTTGGAGCAAAAGAAACTGTTGAGATATAACAGAGAGGCCACAATGGAACCTAAGACTAGAAGAGTTGATAATAGAATATAAGGCATAAAATGGACTATTTTCAGGTGGGCAAGAAAGGGAACAGGAAGGAGTTAGAACAACAGATGGGGAACTCCCCAAAATGAAACCTTTCCATTCCTAATGAGCAGAAGCTGATGTGTAGGGCTCATTAGCTTTGGGTTTGGGGCAGAGGTCTGGGCTCATTAGGCCAATAAAGTGTTAGTGTTTTGTATGACTACACTCTACCTATCTGTTAACACCAACCCTCTCTCTCTATCTAGCATTAATTCTACTAAGTATTATTTCCTAGTAACAAATTTCTTCCTAGCAAATGGATTCCAAGTAGAGCAATGGAGATCACATCAAGAGCTTAGCAAGGAATCCCAGGAAACATCCAACTGGTGACCCAACTTCCAGTTTCCTAACTCTTCCTCTCCTTGCCTTCCCTATTGCCTTTCTATTAGAATTATGTTAATGTGGGTTTTATTTTTCTTGCTTTCTCAGTTGGGAGGTTAGGGGGAAGGGATAGAGACAGAAGGGGGAGAATGAAGATAAAAAAATAAAATAAAATTCAAAAAAAAAAAAAGGAATCATGTTACTGCCAGTAATGAGGAATATACTTTAGAGTAATGGCCATTCTGGATGAAGCCTGACCTCTCTCCCAATATTTTTTTTTCTGCAAAACCTATGTTTTCTGTCCAGGAATATCATTAACAGACTGTCCTGTATCAGAAACAAACAAACAGCCTTCACCCCAAATTATAGAAAAAAATAGGGAGGAGACCAAGAGGTTAAACACACACATTTTCAGAACTGCTCACCCACCCTGGGAAGATAACATATTGGGAAACTTTAATTCTCTTCTAAACAACAGGATTCGATTCAATAATCATTTACTCAACATCTGCTAGAAACAGAGCAGCAAGACCTAAAACATCATCTATTCTAAACCCTTCATTTTATAAAGGCAACCGAAGCCCCAAGAGGAGACAATCACAGAATCACAGGATGTCAGAAGAAGGGACCTTTGAGTCAGTCTAGATCATAGGTTAGACCTCAAAGAGACCTTAGGAATTATCTAACCCAACTCCCTCATTTTACAGAGGAGACAATAATGGCTCAGACACATGAACTGGGCTCAAGGTCATAGAGCTTGGGCAGAGGCCAGACCCAAGTAAGGCGTAACTCTCAGTTCAGCAATTTTCAAGGTTACACGATGAATTAATACAAGCTATATTAAAGACATGTGGTAGTTACTGTGGAAGTCCTCAATTAAAAGATTTTTGGGGAGATGGAGGGAGGAAGTAGGATGAGAGTCCTGAGCCAAGAAAAGGGGAAAAACACACACACACGTTTGTGTGTGTGTGCACATCTCCGGGAATAAGTAAAAAGACAAAAACACAATTCTAGGACAAACCATCAGCCCAATCAATTTGGGATCACAGAGCTAGAAGGGTTCTCAGAATTCATCTGGTCCAATCCTCTCATTTCACAGATGAGGAAAGTGAGGATCAAACAGGTTAAATGAATTGCCCCAGGTCACACGAAGGTAAGTTAGAGTTGGGGCTAAAACTCACTGGGAAACTTCAGTAATCTGCCCAGCTCTGGCCCTAACTCCCCACGTGAACACAAGGTTACCCTTTCCAAACCTCATTTTCTTAACTGTAAAAGATTGATACTGGACTGGTTCTTGGGTTTTTGTGTGTCATAGACCCCTTCAGAAGTCAGGGGATTCTATAGGACCCTTCCTCACAATGTTTTTAAATGTGTAAAATAAAATTCATAATATTATAGAAGAAACTAATTCTATTGAGTTATTGATTTTTTTTAAGTTCATGGACCCCAGGTTAGGAATCCCTAGATTAGGTGACTCCTAGTCCCCCTTCTTGCAAGATTCTATGACTTCTACATCCAGAGAAAGAATTATGGAGTCTGGATGCAGATTGAGGCAAACTATTTGCTCTTTCTTTTTTTTTTCTTTTTTGGTTTTGTTTCTTCTTTCTTGTGGTTCATTCTATTAGTTATAATCCTTCTTTACAACTTGACTATTGTGAAAATAAGTTTAATGTGAAGGTGTATGTAGAACCTATATTGGATTACATGCTGTCTTGGTGGAGAAGGAAGGGGGAGGAGAGGGAAGAGGAGAAAATTTAGAACTCAAAACCTGTGGAACTGAGTGTTGTAAACTAAAAATAAAAAACAAATTAAAAAAAAGATTCTATGACTTCCTGAACACTCTAGTTAGGGAAGGCTTGACTATTAAAAGAAAGGTGACATCACCCAAATTCCAAGATGTTTGGGATCTCAATTGTCAAAATCCCTGCGAAACTGCTATTAAACACCAATCCCACACTTGGCGGAAATGTACTTGTCTACCTCGGGTAGTCAATCTTGTACAAGATGACCAGCGACAGCCATCAACACAGAACTGATTTCTTTTTTGTTGGTTTAACAAATCAATTTAATTTAATCATATTTCCTTTTAATTCCTTGGCACAAAAATGCAGGATTTCCTGGACAGGTGCCAGAGCCCATAGCATTCATTTCCCAGAAGCACTAAGCACCAGGAAATATGATTTAAGGACACCATAGAGAATAATGAATTATTAAATATTACTAAATTAAAATGAAATTCCTTTGTAACCAACAAGAGCCTGTTTATTTCAAATTCATTAAAATCAGTTTTTAAGGAGTAGAAATGAGGGAAGAGGATATTATCAAACAGTAATTTTTAAAATAAGAAATGATGGCACCCAGAGAAAGAACTGATAAGTATAAAGTATGTATAAAATAACTTTACATATTTATGACTATTTGTGTCTAATGGTAGTCATCTCTAGGGTGGGGAGGGGCAGGGAGGTAAAAAAATTTACGTGATAACTTTATTATGTATTTAAAAGGAATAGCAAGTTGTACATAACAGATTTGCAGTTTCACGTGTAATCATCTTTTTTATCATACTATTGTTAATGCGTGTTTAATTCAATAAATTAAAAATCATTTTTAAAAAATAAGAAATGAAATAACAACATTGGAATGACCGCCAAAGCTCCGAACCATATTTGGCTTCTACTAATAATTGGACAGACAGCAAATGGCTATCTTTACTCATGGGGCAAAGCCAAAGGCTTTCTGCCCTAATTTTTTGGATGCAATTTTCCACGTGCAAATAACAGAATATATCTCTGAAAACCACAGTCCACTTCTTTCGTATGAATGAACAACAGCTTACATTTTCTAGTTTAACTTAATTTTCCTTAAACTATCCATCCTATGAGGTATGATTAGCAGAGTGTAAAGGCTTCTGGGCTTGGCATCAGAAGATACGGTTTTGAATCTCCAACACCCTCATCAATGTGATGCCTAAAGATATTGGGACTAGCCTTCATTTCTCAGAGCCTTTGTTTATACAACTTAAAATGGAAATAATCTTTGTACTTCTTTCCTTCCAGGGTTGTTATGAATATCATAGGAGAGAGGGTTACATATAACTTTTCTGGTCCCTATTAACACTAGCTCCTTCCCCTGGGATGATCTCAGCTTTGCCCTGTCCGTATCCTGAAAGTAGATGGTGGCTATTTTCCCCATTAGAATGCAAACTCCTTTTGAGAAGGGAATGTTTTTGTGTCTTTATTTCTATCACTAGTGCTTAAGTCCTGGAAGGTAGGAAATGTTTAATAAATATTTGTTGACTATACCACAACGGCTTCCTAGGTGGCATTTTTTCTCCATCAAATCAGATGCTTTTTAATATTCAGCAAATGATAAATTCATTGAGAAAGCAGGTCCTTTCACTCAAGCTGACTATAAAGAGGTGGTCAGCTGCAGAACATTGTTTATAAAATCCTGTTCTTTTCTCAAGCCTTCATTAAGCATGCCTTAGACTCACAGATGGCTTATTTTCATAAAGATTTTGGACAGAAGGGAAAGGAGGTACATGGGGCAGTAGTGACTGATTTTTATTCAGTCAGCATTTGGGGGTCAGAAGAAGGTCTGTGATTTTTAGCAGCCTCTCATCTTTCAGCTGGGACACCCCACCATCCTTAAAACAGTTGTTCCTCTCAGCACAGATCTGTCACGGGTCTACTTGGTCTAGCCCAGCTATTTGTTTTCTTTTTTTTTTT
>CM053623.1:404423694-404434561 GCA_028646595.1 Phalanger gymnotis
GCCTGTCCAGCTATTTGTTTTCTTTAGCGTCATTTCTAATATACATCACTAGCCCTTAAACGCAAAGTCCCTGACACACCCCTTCATGTCCTATCTCACCTGCCTCCATGCCTCTTGCTAATCCAGGTCTCATATGGACACACTGTTAAAAGTAAGAAGAGTTTTCTGCTTTATTTTATCTTTAAGAGCATATGATTGAAGTCATTACAATACTTTTTTCAATTAAGAAAAAAAATTGGAGGCAAGTTTATTCATTTATTTTCAATTTAACACAATTCAAACATTTTGGTAGGCATCCACTATGCACAAGATGGCATACTAAATTCTGGACATACAGATATACATACAATACAAACCCTGCCCTCCAGGACTTTGTTATACTTTCTTATACAAATTGCCAAGATGAAGGGGAAAACGGGATTGGTGCAAGGAAGAGATCTAAGTGAGGTACTACAGAAAACTTAAGGAGGGACCAACGGTCAAAGGGAGGGATGGAATTGCCATGGAAGGCTTCACCTACAGAAAACTTGATGGACCAATGGTCAAAGGGAGGGATGGAATTGTCATGGAAAGCCTCATGAAGCACTGGAGTTAGACCCTGAGAGAATGATGGACCTACTACCAATGGGAGATGGGAGATGGAAGATTAAGGGAGTCGACTTTGCGCATACAGGATGGTATGAAGAAAGAATGCAAATGAGAGACTGTGGAATTCACAGTGTAAGGACATTTGCTGGCAAGGAACAATTACGGAATCATTGGCTTAGACACCATCCATGTCAGAAGGAAATCTTTAACTCAACAGCAAGAAATCCCAATCTGGAAGTTACAAAATAAAATGAGGCCCGCCTATACAGGTTGCCAAGTCAGTTCATGTCTCCAAGGATCAGTTTCTTCATCTGCAAATTAAGGAAACTGAACTAGATAATCCTAAGGTGCCTTCAGGCTTTACAACTATTATCCTAAGTCCTTACAAGCTAATTGTGTTCATCATTGTGCTGGGCACACTGGTAGTAGGACAGAGAGAGAGAATACAAGAAAGCAATACATTTCTTTCACCTAGGATTTTATAGTGTAGTAGGGGCAAGAAATAAAAAAAAAAATGAAAACCACAACACAGAATAATTAGAATACAAAACAAGGCCTTATAAACGGGTCTTAATTACACAGGGCAGCAATGACTATTAAGGGAAAGAGCAGAGAGATTAGGTTATGGGAACAAGTTGTTCCTAAGAAGTTTTTAGCAAGAGGTAGAGCATCTAACGTGGGTTGCATTAGGTTAAGGAAAAGCCAGCATTCTGTAACAGTGGGGGGGATATTTTGGAAAGGGCGACTGACAGAGCAAAAAACCCAAGCCTCAACCCCTACCCCAGATTAATCTGTGAGATCCTTGAGCAAGTCAACTGACTTCTCAGAGTCTCCGTTTCCTCGACTGTCAACTGGGAATAATCATACGGCACTATCTCCCTCGCAGGATTGTTTGGAAGAAAGCACTTTGTGAGCCATAAATTCCTATGGATGTGAGAGCTTTTATTAGTTTTACCATAAATCAGGCCTAGGAGTTTCCTGTAAGTCAAAAAGGAAATGGAAAACAAAGTTCTTCCCATTACCCTGATGTGCTGGTTCTTTCCCGCGGACCGTTAATTAGCTGACCAATATGTAAGCCTATAACCAGAACAAAGGTGGACAGAGCTGTAGAGAAAGGCAGTTCATTAAAATTGACTCAAAAGAATTTATAATCCATTAAATGAGTTGTGAAACATACTTTGGAATTTGAAATTCTGCGTGATCTTGTGGTCGCGAGTAGGATTTGAAAGAAGAACTAGGTTCCTCCGATCATAACTCTACAACTTGTCAGCTGTGTGACCTTGGGCCAACTAGTCACCTCTCTGAATTTCAGGTTTCTCATATGTAAAATAAGAGAAACTGAACTAAATGGTCTCTAACGTCCTCTGCAGCTCTAAATTCTAGGATAATGTCCTAACCTTATTTTGTCATCCCCGCTCCCTTCTTTTGTTGTTGTTCAGTCATTTCATGTGTGACTGACTCTTTCATGATACCATTTAGGGTTTTCTTGGCAAAGATGATGAAGTGGTTTGCCATTTCCTTCTCTAGCTCATTTTACAAATGAGGAAACTAAGGCTAACAAGGTTAAGTGACTTGCCTAGGGCCACACAACTAGTAAATGTCCAAAGCCAGACTTGAAATTAGGAAGGTGAGTCTTCCTGACTCCAAGCCTGGCACTCTATCCACTGTGGCTACCCCAATTCCCTTCTTACTATCACAGACACTGAGCCAGAAGGCTTGGTCAAATTCATAGGTTTAAACTAGTCCAGCTAGTCAAATCCATATAAAAGAAATATCCCAATCAGAGGCTTTTCACTCACTGTTTGCAAAATTCTAAGAATAGGGAACTCATTACCTTCTGAGGCACCCTATATAGCCATGCACATGTTAGGTGATTAATAAATGTCTTTTAAATTGGACAGAATTAAACATCATGCTGCAATCTGCCTCTGTGTGATGTCTACCCACAGTTCCTCATTTTGCCCTCTGGGGCCAAGCAATACAAGTCTAATTTTCACTTCACCTGACAGCCAGCCAGCCAACCAACCTTTCATCCCAATACAGATAGCCTCTAGGTACTCAGGATGAAATATTCTCTCACCTGGAATAATTTTCAGGCACAGATACTATGTTCGCAATTAATTGCAGGTGTACAAATAAAACACATACTTAAGTCATTTAGTGATTTCTATTGCAATCAGCAAATACCAATGAATCTATCAAAAAAAAAAATGAAGCCCTGGTTGTAATTGCACTTACTGTATTATTATTATTAACATTTTTATGGTTATTACACCTGTCTACTCAATCTACATCCATTCTTAAAGCCTTTTGTCAAGCTTTCTTCAACTACTCTAGCCCCAAATGATCTCTCTCCTTCTTTTCCTATATATCACTTACATTGTGAATCACACCATTTTACATAATCTTACGTGATTTTCTCATTGTAATGCTTATGAAACATATAATAAAAGTTAGATTCCTTGGACATTACTTTGTATTATCTTGGGTTTTCTGAAAGGGGCATATGGACATAGGAACAGAAGAGTCTCAGAAATCATGTGATTCAAAACCTTTATTTCATAGGGAAAGAAACAGAAGCCAAGCAGAGGAAATGACTCATCTAAGGCTATTGAAACAGTAAGTAGCAGAGCCAGGTCTTCCAAGGAAAATTTTAGTGCTTTTTCAACAACACTTTAGTAATTCTCTAAATCCAAAGTTTCTAAATTCTCTAAGTTTCAAAATTCTCTAAAAACCAAAGGCACTTTTGATTGGATAGCCTAGTGATGATGACAAAGGGGTAAAAATGATCGTCATAGGCTCACTAGATAAAAAGACATCATCTAGGACCGTCATGTTATTTTACAGATAGCAACAGGCCCAACAGGCCCAGGGAGAGGAAGGGCCTTGCCCAGGGTCACAAAGCTGGTTAGTAGCATAACTGGTTCAGTGCTAACTACCAATTCAGAACTTTTCCTGTTGCATTACGGGACACCCCAATGGTGAGGACATAGTTGGTTTTCAATCCATCTTTTTGCAGGCTGCCACTGGTTGATTTCAAAGTTTTGAAAAGCTTCTTTTTTTTTGTTCTTCTTATCCTTCATTCAAGTGTCAGTTGGCAGAACAAAAGCCTTGAAAGAAGTAAATGAGGAGGTAGAGATTGTTCTATGATAATATAAGATGATGGAAAAAGTTCCCAGACCTAGGTTCACATTCTATTTCCAACTCTTCCTACCACTGAGGCCAGAAGTAAGTCACTCACACTTTCAGTCTCAGTTTCCAGAAATGTAGATAAACAATACCTAATAAGGCCTACGTCATCATAAGGTTATTATGAGAAGATAATGTGTGTGTGGAAGATTAAACTCAAGCATCACCTTCTGTATAATTTGCTTTGCTTTATCCTCGTAGTTGCCAATGATTTCCCCTCCAAAATTTTCATGTTTATGTATTTATTTTGTGGGTATCTAATATATATTTACATATATGCATATTGTCCCTGATAGGATGCAATCTCCACGAAGGCAAGGATTTTTTTCTTTTTTGTCTTTGTCATCCCAGGGTCTGACATACTTCTTCGCTCATCAATTCATTTTACTTTACTATGTGTCCCCAGCACACGGAACCATGTCTGCCCACAGTGCATGCTTAATAAATGCATTTGTTTAATTATATTAACACCCTCAACACCTAGCACAATACCTGGCACACGATAGGTGCACAATATGTGTTTCAGATAGCTGTCTTTGTAGTGCCAGCACCTAATGCAATGCCTGGCACATAACCATCAATCTATGTAGTAGGTGCTTAATAAATACTTGCTGATTACTTGGTTGAATAAAGCATTTTGTAAACATTAAGGCATGATATAAATGTCAGCTATTATTACTACAAGCAGCTAGTAGGGGATAGAGAGCTGACCCTGGAGCCGAGAAATAAGTCTGTGTGACTCTGGGGAAGTGACTTAACCTTTCAGAGTTATAAGCTGCAGATACGGTGCCAACCTATGTTTTTTGAGGGATTTTCTTCAAGTCAAAGTTCCCTATATGAAGGAAGTCACAGACTTAATCCCTATCTTGTCCCTGTCCTCTCTCTGCTCCCTATTACACCACTGGGATGTTACTTATATAATATTTTTAAAAATACATAAAAATATCATGGTGTTCTGTACACCACTGGCATCCACTGAACTGAAACAATGGTTTTATTTTTTAGTTATTTTATAAGGTTTAATATTTCTCTAATTAAGTTAGACTTCAACTGAATGGAACTTTCAATCAAGCAGGATCCTGTTTCCTTCACAATTTACTTTTAGGCAGAGCCATAAATGGAGTGGGATGACCCACACTGGGCAGTGAAATATAGAGGCAGAGACAAAACTTGTCTTTACTTGCTGACAGAGTATAAGTGAGCTCAGAATCTAATCAGCCAAAATAATTGATTAAAACAGGAAGTTGCAAGATGGTACTTTTATTATGTCTTCCTGGCTCATCTACTGCAGGGAAATTCACTCTATTACCCATGGAGCCTTCCTATGTGTCTCAAGGTCTCTTCCCATCTCTCACTGGATTTGTCCTAAAAAGTTGGTGAGAAGGGGCTGTCCCACTCACATTTCATATTTACATGTTGTTGCCCCTAATTAGAATGGAAACTCCTTGAGACGCAGTGAGTATTACTGTCTTTCTTTCTACCTTCAGGGCTTAGCACAGCACCTGGCACATAGTAAGTCCTTAGTAATATAGAGAGAGTAAATGGAAGGCAATCTCTGAAAGGAAGGCATTAATCCCTGGTGAAACCAGGAAAGGCCTTCTGTATAAGATGGGATCTTGGGCAGGTAGGTGGTGCAGTGGATAGAGCACCGGCCCTGGGGTCAGGAAGACCTGAGTTCAAAAGTGCCTCAGACACTAACTAGCTGTGTGACCCTGGGCAAGTCACTTAACCCCAACCGCTTCTCAGAAAAGAAGGTGGGATCTGAGTCTTAAAGGAAGGTAGAGAAACAAAGTCTAACAAGAAAATTCTGTTTTAACTCTGATATTTTCAATTAAGGAAATCATTTCACGAAGTAACAAAAGAGGAAGAATACCCAGTTTAAGTCCTAAACTGTGTAACAGATCACTACGGGCACAAAATGAAGGGACTCTATTGTCTAAAGCTATTCTAGCTTTAAATTTGATGATGCTACGATGTCACTTTGCCTCTTCCCTGTAAAATGGCAAAAAAAAAAAAAATACTACCTGTACAGCCAATATCCCAGGATTAATATGAATATAAACATAAGTCACACTATGCAAATGATATGCACTATGATAATGACTATCATCCATATATCGCTTTAAGCTTGCAAAAAGCTTTGCAAATATTATAGATGTTATTTTATTTATGTATTTATTTGTGTGTTTGTTTATTTATATTTTGCCGGATACTGAGGTTTATTTATATTTTGCCAGATACTGAGGTTGAAAATTAAAGTGGCTTGCCCAAGGTCACGTATATCTAGGAAGTGTGTAAGGCTAGATTTGAACTCAGGTCTTCCTGCCCAACCAAAACCAGGCTCTTAAACCTTCTGCCCTCTAGCTGCCTGGTCATGTAAACAATTCAAACTAGTATATTACAGAACCTATATGTAAGACTGGAAAAGACCTTAGGTCATCTAATCTTGCTCTCTCATCTCACAAAAGAAGAAACCAGGATTGAGAGCCCTCTGCCCTCAGAGTGCATATTAAACAGGATGGCGGAAGCCTCTGAAACTCCTCAGAAAGGTATCAGAATTTGTTCCCTCTTCAGACGGATTAAGAAACACTGAAAAGAAAATTCCTAGAAACCATTAATACTCCATTCAGAAATTTGTTCGACATCCTACAATTAGCAGCATGCCCCAGGCCTATAATAAACTCCCATCTGGGGAGCTAAAAAGAGAGAAATGTCTTCCCTTGGGAAGCATTTAAGGTCTCGATGCTTTTTTGTAGTTTTCTCTTCAAGTCTTAGGGTTAATGCTACTCATCAACTAAGTCACAAAGCTTCACGACCCAATAAAATAACCTCCTATTAGTTAGTTGTTTGTTTGTTTAAAGGCATAATATATTCTAGAAGCTGGTATTTGAATGAGAACTGAAGAATAAAAAGGATTAGATTTTAAATCGTTGGAATAGACCTGTAAGTGGATGGGGTTGGTCAACAGAGAGATAGCTTGATCAAGTGAAGCAATGCTACCCTTGAAATAAGAAAGATCTGGGCTCAAATTCTGCTTCTGTCACAGGCTGCGTGAGAATTCTGAAGTAACATAACCTCCCCAAGGCTTGGTTTGCCTGTGCCTCCAAATGAAAGAAGTCCATTGTCCATTCTAGCTTTAAATTCAATGATGCTCTAATGTTACTTTGCCTCTTCCTTAGGAAGGTCATCAATGGTCTCAAATGAGATATCAATTTTTGCTTTTGTTGTTATTGGACAAAATTCAAATTCCTTATGCAGGCATTTCAGGTCTTTCGAAATTTGGTTCTAACGTACCTTTCCTGGTTTATTTACTCTATACTCTTATATACTCTTACTCCATATATGTCACTCTCTAGCCAGCGCCCTACATGCTATCTGTATCCAACACTTTTGTCCCATTTTTCTAGTACACCTCTCTCTCTTCATTCCAACTCTAGACTATCAAAACAGCTACCTGGCATGAAAGCTCTCACCTGCTCTCATTCCCCACCTACGTTTATTTGCCTGGGGGCTCACTATATTGGGGATGCACTTAGTGTGCATATCCAATTAGCTTTCGTCTAAATGTAGCTCAAAACTCCTGAGCTCAAGAGAGCCACGAGCCTCAGCTTCCGCAATACCAGGGCTGACAGGCATGACCTATCATATATAACAATAACAGGCTCTTAACTAGTGTCCCTGTCTCCATTATATCCACTTTCTAATTCATTCTTCACAATACTTCCAGGTCATCTTTAAAAAAAAAAAACATACCTGTCTGACAACCTTAAACTTCTGTTGAAAAACCTCCTATGGCTCTCTGTAACCTGTCTCAAAGTATGCTCTTTATCATAGAATTAGAGTAGAAGCTTTCTATGATGAACTCTGTCCTGCCTTCTCTAACCTTGTCTCATGGTGTTGATTAGTCTTTTCAATTGTGTCTGACTCTTCATGACCCAGGATGGGGTTCTCTTGGCAAAGATACTGGAGCAGTTTGCCATTTCCTTCTCCAGCTCATTTTACAGATGAGGAAACTGAAGCAAACAGGGTTAAGTGACTTGCCCAGGGTAATACAGCTAATAAGTTATCTGAGACTAAATTTGAACTCAGGAAAATGAGTCTTTCTGACTCCAGGCCTGGCACTTTATCCACTGTGCCACCTAGCTACTCCAATCTTATCTCATACTGTTTTCTTTTATATAGTCTATATTCCAGGCAAATTGAGCCATCCTCTATCCACCAAAAACTTTTTATAGTTCCCCATTTCCTACACTAAATCGAGAATAACCATGCTCTTTACCACAGCATAAGGTCCTCCAGGATGACCTGCCTCTCCTACTCTCAACTCATATTAGTCTCTTTTATGTATTCTATGTTCTGGTTAAACTTGAGCTCCCCTCAATCCACCATTCTGTGACTCCGCATTGCCAGAGGATAGCATAGAAGAATCTTGGCCATACGTGCTTAGTAAATGCTTTTTCATTGACTGATTCTTATCCTGCCTTCTCTTTGTACCTTTGGAACCCCAACCCTGGAATGAGCTCTCCCCCAATCCCCATTTATTGAAGTTCCTCCTTCATGGTCTTTAAGGTCCACTGTGGGCAGTGCTTCCTTGTCGAAACCCTGGTTCCCCACTACCCAAGTGAAAGTGATATCTCCCTCCTCAAATTCCTCATCTGCTTTGAGTGAACCTCTCTTGTTCATTTAGGTTGATTGGCTCATAGCTGGGAGGGATGTTCTGGTCCCTGGAGAACATCTGGTCCAACTCCCTCATTTTACAGTTGTAGGCCACAGAGGAGAAGTGACTGGTCCAAGGTAACATAAGTCTCCCATGCCCAACAAATACTCCCCCTTCACCTACACTTCTTAGAATTCCTAATTCCCTTCAAAGCTCGGCCCAAGTCCATGAAACCCTTTCTGGTCCCCTTCAGATGTTAGTGCACCCCTTTCTAAAACTATTTTGCCTTTGTCCTATACAGTACATAAGCTGTATATATTGATATGTGTAAATGTTGTCTCTCCCATTCAAATGTGCTTTGAGGGCAGAGATTGTTTCATTTTTGCTACTGTATCCATAGAAATTAGAACAAGACCTGCCACATAGCATTTAATAACTTCTTTTTGATTGATTTATCCCCCTATAGGAAAAAAAACCTCTCCCTCCCTGGACAGCTTATAAAATTAAACTGAGTAAATCTACTGAGTTATAGTTCAAATGCTTGTGTCCTCATCCTAAAGTCAGTTTGTTTCCTCTAAGCCATTCCCCCTCTTACTTATTCCTGCCTAAATCTTAGCATCCACTCTCACCTTTAGACGGTAACTCCTTGAAACTAGGTCCTACTATCATGCCTCGCATCAAATTTCCCATCACCTTGCTAGACCATGTGCGTAGTAAGTACATAATAAATACAACCCAGAAGTTCAAGAGGAAGTGTGATATGGTGGACAAAAATGTAGGGTCTGCAGCTAGGAAAGCATGTGTCCAGATCCCATCTAAGACACTAACTACCAGCTGTGTGACCCTAGACAAACCATTTAACCTGTCCAGGATTGAGTTTCATCATCTGTTAAAAAAAAAAGGACGTGGGAACAGATGATCTCTCATATCCCTTCCAGCTCTAAAGCTGTGATTCTATGTTCCTCAATTGGTACGTTCAAAATTTAACCACATACACACACATGTGGTCACACTATATGGTACACAAGGTTTTTCTAGTACTAACATAAAAGTGTTTCTATATTTGATGGCAACTGGCAGAGCAACCTTCAAAAGGGAATAAATACAAATATAACTGGTTTCAGCTGCATTTTTCTTCTATTTTAATGGAAATTCTTGGTTGCTCACAGCCTGATTTATTTTTAAACTCAGTCACATTTATATTTGCCTCTTAATAGGAACCAATATGAATGATGAATCAACACTCACGTATTTAGAAGGTGAGAAAGAAGGAGAGAAGGGAGAAAAGGTAAGGGGGGAAACTAGAGAGATGCCAGATTGGTCAAATGCCTTCTTATCTTAACATCTCTGACAAAACCAGAAGGTAAAGTGAGAGATTCAATGGCTAAAAAGCACCCTGGACCCAAGCAATGCCTCTACTCTGGTCAATAGGGGTAATTCTTCTATTGGTTTAAACCCAACCCTCTCTCTCCTCCCCTCATCCCCCCATCACTCTATGCCATTGTGGTTTTCCACAAGTCTTCCATAAAAGAGCTCTCCAACAAAACTACAGGTCACCTTTCGCTTGTTTATTTAAAGGTTCTGAGATTACCAGGGTAACCCTCAAAATATCCAGGGGCTATCCTTTGCTCTTATCCTTTGCTCTTTCTATAGGATAACATAATTCAAGCATTCAATTGTAAGCACCCTGAGGGCAGGGACTATCCTTTTTTTATTTGTATCTTCAGTGCTTAGCATTCAACCTGGCACACAGTAGGTGCTTTATAAGTGCATTTAATTGTATTTAAATTTAATCATAGGGAGCCAAGATGGCAGCTGGAAAGTAGGGACTTGCGTGAGCTCCTTGCCAGGTCCCTCCAAAAACCTATAAAAAATGGCTCTGAACAAATTCCAGAACTGCAGAACCCATAAAATAGCAGAGGGAAGCAGGAATCCAGCCCAGGATAGCCTGGATGGTCACTGGATGAGGTCTATCGTGCATGGAGCAGAGGGGAGCGGAGCCCACCACCAGCGGCGGCAGGACCAACCAGACCAGGAGCCAGGCGGAACAAGTCCTAGAGCCCTGAATCAGTGAGCTGTGGCAAGTTACCAGACTTCTCAACCCACAAACACCAAAGACAACAGAGAAGGTTAGTGGGAAAAGCTGCAGGGGACAGAGTGAAAAGAGTTTGCAGTTCAGCCACCGCCCAGGGGGAAGCAGGGGGAGGTGCAGCTACAGAACTACAGCTGCAGTTACTTCCCGCCCCAGGCCCACCTGGTGGGAGGAATTAAGTGGCAGATCAGAGCAGGAGTGCAGAGCCTGCTTAAGATTTTCGTCAGGTCCAGGTTGGTGGTTCTTGAGGAAGGAGGAGTGTGGGTGTAGCAGAGCTGGCTGTATAGAAATTGCTCTGAAATCAACAGCACATCCCCTCAAACTTAGAACAAAGTACTCTT
>CM053623.1:404435061-404483913 GCA_028646595.1 Phalanger gymnotis
GAAGGGAAGAGGGGAGAGAATTTGGAATTCAAAGTTTTAAAAACAGATGTTCAAAAAAAAAGTTTTTGCATGCATCTAGAAAATAAGATACACAGGCAATGGGGCATAGAAATTTATATTGCCCTACAAAAAAGGAAGGGAAAAGGGGATGGGAGGGGAGTGGGGTGACAGAAGGGAGGGCTGACTGGGGAACAGGGCAACCAGAATATATGCCATCTTGGAGTGGGAGGCAGGGTAGAAATGGGGAGAAAATTTGTAATTCAAACTCTTGTGAAAATCAATGCTGAAAACTAAATATATTAAAGAAAAAAAAGAATTGGTAGATCAACAGACTATTGGGGGCCAACAGATGGTAGACCCCATTGATGGCCATTATGTAGGCAGAAATAGGGAATACACAGAACTGTTACTGAAGGCCAGAGCCTTGGGTACATGGGGTGAATCAGACATTCAGTATCCCAATATTTCCTGTATCTCACTTCCTGATCCAGATCCAAAATGCCACTCCTATAACTGACTTTCCACTTCCATTTCAGTCACTTGTATTTTTCTCCTCTGAAAAAATCCTAGGACTGACTCAAATAGGCCTGTTGGCTTACACATTAGCATGGCTCCCAATTTGGACATCTGTCCTCACAAGGGACTAGTAACTCTTCAACAACACTGCTTAGCTTAACAACAAGCTTGTGTTGGTATATATTATTAAAAAAAAAAATCCACTGGACTTAAAAGTGATCACAAATCCCACTTCCCTTGTCTATGACCCTGGGTAAGTCACTTAACCACCTCTAACCTCAGTTTTCTTGTCTGGAAAAAAGGAGTCATTAATCCTTGTTAAAAGCAAAGGCATTATCATGAATTCAAATGAGATCATGTCATTAAAGGGCTGTGTAAGGTACCTTCTAAATGGGAGGTATTAGTATTATCCCTATAGTTGCCTGTGTAACCTTAAGGTACCTTCTAAATGTGAGGTATTAGTATTATCCTTATAAAGGACTGTGTAACCATAAGGTACCTTCTAAATGGGAGGTATTAGTATTATCCTTATAGTTGGTTGTGGTGGTTAAATAGACTGACTGCCTACCACCTTGCTCTCCATTTCAAGTGTCCTGACCACTCATGGAAGAACACAGAGAAACATGTAGGAGAATCCAGTGAAGGGTGGTGGTCCAGAATGAACAAGGCCTTGGGCTTGCGCAATAGCGATAATAGAATCTCATCTCCTCCTTCTGTCAGGAAACAGGAGGGTACTGAGAAGAAATCAAGGAAAATGGGAAGTTCATAACCCTTGGTGTTGAAAGCAAGTGACTTGGTCAGAATTAAGTAGAGACACAACACTCTCCCTACCTTTACCTCCCCCCACCCACCCCAGCCTCTCTTGCACACTGTCTTTTCTGAATGTTCCCAGGAGGGGTGGAGTTGTCAGAGACTAAAAATAGAACTGTGTAGGCTCTTTGTACATTTAATCGTGCTGTTGGTCAGGGAATAGAGGCCAGAAAATGCTTTCATGGGCAGTCATCACCTTAAGGGTGAAGCCCTAACAGAGCCAAAATGCTCTTCAATAGACTTTATTCTTGCAACTACAACACATCATAACAAAGGCCCAAACCAGGCAAGCAAACACATTACGTAGCCTGGACATCCTGTCTGGAGAAACTGGCTATAGGAACATAATTCTTGAATAATTACTTTTCACACAAATGTAGGGGAGAATAATGCTTTCATGGGGCAGCTAGGTAACATTGTGGATAGAGCACCAGGCCTGGAGTTAGGAAGACTCATCTTCCTGAGCTCAAATCTGGCCTCAGACACTTAGTAGTTGTGCAATCCTGGGCAAGTCACTTAACCCTGTTTGCCTCAGTTTCCTCATCAGTAAAATAAGCTGGAGAAGGAAATAGCAAACCACTCCAGTATCTTTGCCAAGAATACCCCCAAATGGGGTCACAGAGAGTCAGACACAACTGAAATGACTGAACAACCACAAAAATTCTTTCACAGTGTCTGAAAGATCAGATATCTAAAGTGAGATCATCTAAAGATGAGATCACAAAAGAGGCATCATAATCTACTAAAAAAAAATCACTGAGTTCAAGGGTCAGAAGACCCTAGGTTCAAATCCTAGATGACCTATTCCTGTATCAAGAAAGATGAGGGAGAAAGAATGTTCCTTCTCTTTCTCTTGTACCCTTTAGCTCTTGACCTTCGTGGGAATCAATTTCTTCAACTATAAGAGAGGTTGGACTTAGTAGCTTTATGGTCTTATGAGTCCTGGTCTTGTCTCTTACTGATTATATGGCCTTAGGCAAATCACATCATTTCTCTGATCCTCAGAATGGGGATAACAGTCTGTAGTATAAGACTGCTATGAAAATCAAATGTGATAATGCTTGTAAAATGAATTGATGATCTGAGCCATCACCTAGCCTACTCTCTTTATTTTACAAATAAGGAAACGACCACGGGGGAGGGGGGAACAACATATTATAAAAATTATCCAATTCCTATCTATCCTTTAAGGCTCACATCAAACGTCACCTTAATCATAAAGATTTCCTTCATTCCTCCCCAGCTAGAAATGATTTTCTACTTCCTGTGAATTGATATCATATTTTATATTTCATTTTTCTATATTTTCATATTTTAGCATCATTATATTTATGAATTCCAGAGTTGGGTAGACCTTTGAAGTTCATAGGATCACAGACCTTAGAGCTAAAAGGGACCTCAAAGATCATGGAGCCCAACTCCTTCATTTTATGAATGAGGGAAACTAGTCCAAGATTACACACGCCATGAGTTTCAGAGTGAGAACCTTCTAATTCTAAGCCCAGTGTTCTTTTCACTATACAATGCATCCTTCTAGGTTATCTATTCTCCGAGTTCTTAACCTATAATCTTTGAGCTTGTGAGGTTTTAAAAATACGTATTTATTTAGATAATTGCACTTCGAAATAATTAGTTCTCTTTGCATTCTACATTTTATTTTATGTAGTTAAAAATATCATTCCAAGAAGGAATCATTACATTTCATGCTCCTCCCACCCATCCTCCTCATTACGTTTCATCTCCTCTGGATTGTCTGGGCCCATAGCCTCTCTACTTGATTGCAAGTCCCTAGACACCAAGGACTACGTGTCTTTTCATATTTAAATCCACAGTACCCAGTATGATGCCTTGCACAAAATAGCTATTCCATAAGCATTTGTGAAATTAAACTGACTCATATAATCCAGTACAAAGGGAAGAAGCAGTCAAAATGGTACTTGGTAATGTATTTAAACGCCCACCTCCCAAGAGTCTTACGGCATCCTGAACACTAACAAAATCTAAGAACAAAGACCTGCTAGCATAGCCAGAGCCAAGATGAAACATAAAACCAACTTGGAGGAAAAATAAATCAAGAAACCTATAAAAGCAACTCCAAGCTCAAGAAAAATGAAAAAGGCAATATAATCCATGACTGATTTAGGTCATCAATCAGAGCAAAGCTAATCCACGCCTATTATTCTTCAAGGGATGGAAGACAAGTTCTGGGTGCCAGAGGCCATAAGAGATTTCTCAAATGCATATGATGAACTGAGGTACCACGTGGTGAGTCCCTGGTGACTGGATTGCTCCCTGGGGCAGTAAGCTCCACTGAGCTATTTCCTCCGGAATTAGCTTGAAGCAAATCAGTCACTGGCACGGTCTCGATCAGAGGAACAGGATGTGACAGGTTGGGCTACTCACAGTGACAGCTAGCTACAGTATTCATTTCAATAAATCAAACAGAAATGCCTACTAGCTCTTTGGAAGGCTGTGACCTCCTCTCACAGGCTACAGCTGAATGATTCCAACCCCAGGCAATAGACTTTTCACAAAGCTCAGCTTGCCAACAAGGAGAAAAGAGCTGCATGAAACTGAATTGAACCTGGGTCATGTATTTCAAACCATGATTTAATTAACTTAATACTTTAAAACATCAAAGAAAGAATTCTATCAATCACTTAAACAGTGAAAGTACTTCTTCCTATCAACATGGGTTGGTGTTACAATCAATTGTCATCATGAATTTTTTGAAGTTAAAAATCACTTCGCTTGGCCTTTCTGGTGACAAACCACACCATACTTAACTAGTTGGACTGGTCCTTGAATGGCAGACACAGTCTTGCATAGGACCTAGTCTCAAAACCCATCCAGTATGGAAGGATGGGCCAGAGCTTCACCCTGCTACTTCATCCATCAAGAACCCACAGTCCCCTCCAGAATATGATGAGGCATGGTAAAAGGAATCTAGTGGTGTAATTAGCAATTTTAAAACCAAGTAAGGAAAAATATATTTTAAAATGTTTTATGGTAATAAGAGATAAACTGAGTATGTTTTCCCAAGCAGCATTTTTAATCCTTTCTTAATGAAAATAGCTGAATGAAAAAAGGAAATTTATCAGTAGTTGACACCAATACATCCTGATTTCCCAACTCCTTCCAGCTAGCAATGTCCTTTTTCTCTAAACCTTCTCTAGCATTTTGTTTAGAATGTGCCTAGTATCTAAAACTATATAACTAGTACCTGTCTAATATCTAAAACTATCTAATAACTAAAAGTATTTCTAAACCAGACTGTGGATTTCACATGTCTAGCACAGTGCTCTAAACAAAATACACACTCCATAAGTGTTTATTGAATTATGTCATTTTCAGAATCATAGTAAAATTAAAAAATCTTATTTTATGCTAATAAAAGAGGACAGTTTTCTCAAAAATTAAGATGACTTCTACAAAAAATTGCCCTTTCTTCTTATAAAGGAAGATCATAGAATAGAGAACCAATGAAGAAACTAAAGCTTAGATAATTTTCATGACTTGTCCTGGGTGACACAGGTAGCAGGAATGGAATTTGAACTCGAGTTTCGTAACTCCAAATCTCATGTTTTCCACTGTTTCCATCAATAGGGAATTTTTGTCCATTACATTCTCATCTATGGCTCTTCCCATGGTCCACCACTTTGCTAAAATTGTGCTCAAAATTTACTTAAAGGTAATGTAAAAACCAAAAAATATAGAATATCTGAAGGAAGAGCAAGAATTTGGGGTAATACCAAATATCGTCAGAGATATGAAATGAAATGGTCCCATGATCCCCCAAAATATTCATAGCAATACTTTTTCATGGAAACAAAGCAGTTGACCATTGATTGGGAAATGTCTAAATACATCATGGTCCATTAATGTAATTGGAAAATCATTGTGTAAGAAACCATAAGCATAATGAAGACAGAGAAGCAAGAAAAGATTTATAAGAACTGATGCAAAGTAAAGTGTGAGCAGAGTCAAGAAAAAATATATAACAACTACAATAATGTAAATGGAAAGTACAACCACCATACAATCATTGAAAATGGATGGCATAGGGGGCTGCTTGGTGGCACAGTGAGTAGAGCATCAGCCCTGGAGTCAGGAGGACCTGAGTTCAAATGCAGTCTCAGATACTTGACACACTTACTGGCTGTTTGACCTTGGGCAAATCACTTAACCCCAACTGCCTTCCCTTCTCCCCTCAAAAAAATGAATAATGTAGAATATAGCACCTGCCTTAAAAGGTTATATTTTCCTTTACAAATTGCTTTGAATTTGGTTTGCAAATTGGTTTACAAATCTTAAAGAGCTATAGAAATGTTAAATATTACTGTTATGTTTCAAAACTATGAAGAACAAGTTTGATCTCAAAAAAAGTGTTGCAGTGGAAAGTGTGTAGGGCCTGAAGTCAGAAAGATCTGAGTTCAGATCTAAAGGGCATATACTTACTATGCTGTGTAACCCTAGGCAAATTATTTAATTTATCTCAGCCTCATTTTTTTTCATCTGTAAAATGAGGATAACAGCAGTTCCTATCTTCCAGAGTTTTTGTGAGGATCACAATACTCAAAAGCACTTAACACAGTGCCTGGCACATAGTAGCTGCTTAATAAATGATTGTTTCCTTTCATCCTTCCTTCCTTCTATCTTGACTATCTCCTTTGTAGAGACATCAGAGGTATGCAGGAGTGGAACAATGCATATGATGTCAGATTTTTTTTTCTCCATGTACTAATAACATTTTTCTGATTTTTTCTCTCTCTTAAAAAGTCTTTGTTAGAAACTGAAGGAATTGGAATAGGTAATGAGGAAACAAAGCTATCACTCTTTGCAGATGACATGAAGGTATACTTAGAGAATCCTGCAGAATCAACTAAAAAACTACTTGAAATAATTAACAACTTTAGCAAAGTTGCAGGATATAAAACAATGGGGCAGATAGGTGGCGCAGTGACTAGAGCACTGACTCTGGAGTCAGGAGGACCTAAGTTCAAATCTGACTTCAGACATTTGACACACTCGCTGTGTGACCTTGGGCAAGTCACTTAACCCCAATTGCCCTGCCTTCCTCGCTGCAAAAAAAAAAAGGATATAAAACAAACCCACACAGATCATTGATAATGCTATATATATTACTAGCAAAACTCTGCAAAAAGAGATAGAAAGAAAAATTCCATTTAAAATAAGCATAGACAATGTAAAATATTTAGGAGTCTATCTGCCAAGACAAACCTGGGAACTACATGAACACAATTATAAAATATATTTCACACAAATAAAATCAGATCTAAATAATTGAGAAAATATCAGTTGCTCATGGGCAGGCTGAGCTAATATGATAAAAATGACAATTGTACCTAAATTAATTTATTTATTCAGTTCCATACCAATCAAACTACCAAAAGTTATTTTATAGAGCTAGAAAAAAATAACAAATTGATCTGGAAAAACAAATGATCAAAAATATCAAGGGACTTAATGAAAAGAAATGCAAGGGAAAGTGGCCTAGCCATGTCAGATCTAAAACTGCATTATAAAGCAGCAATCAGTACTGGCTAAGAAATAGAGTAGTGGATAAGTGGAATAGGTCAGGTACACAAGTCACAGTAGTAAATGACTATAGTCATCTATTGTTTGATAAATACAAAGACTCCAGCTTCTGGGATAAGAACTCACTATTTGACAAAAACTGGTGGGGAAACTGGAAAATATCATGGCAGAACCTAGACACAGACCAACATCTTACACCATATACCAAGATAAGGTCAAAATGGGTACGTGATTTAGACATAAAGGGTTATACCCTAAGCAAATTAGGAGAGCAATGAATAGTTTATCTGTCAGATCAATGTAGAAGGGAAAAATTTATGATCAAGCAAGAGATAGCAAATATTGTGAAATGCAAAATGAATCATTTTAATTACATTAAATTAAAAAGGTTTTGCACAGACAAAGCCAATGCAACCAAGATTAGGAGGAAATCAGAAAGCTGGGGAATAATTTTTACAGCCAATGTCTCTGATAAAGGCCTCATTTCTAAAACATATAGAGAACTGAGTCAAATTTATAAGAATATAAGTCATTCCCCTATTGAGAAATGGTCAAAGGATATGAACAGGTAGCTTCCGGATGAAGAAACTAAAGCTATCTATAGTCATATGAAAAGATGCTCTAAATCACTATTGATTAAAGAAAGGCAAATTAAAACAACTCTGAGGTACCATCTCACATCTATTAGACTGGCTAATATTACCAAAAAGAAAAATGATAAATGCTGGAGAGGATATGGGAAAATTGGAACATTGTTGGTGGAGTTGTGAACTGATCCAATCATTCTGGAGAGCAATTTGGAATTATCCCCAAAGGGCTATAAAATTGTGCATACCCTTTGATTCACCAACACCACTACTAGGTCTGTATCCCAAAAAGATTTTAAAAGGGGGCGGGGGAGGTGAGGGACAGTGAAGGACTTACTGGTACAAAAATATTTATAACAGCTCTTTTTGTGGTGACAAAGAATTGAAATTGAGAGTATGTCTATTGGCTGGGGAATGGCTGAACAAGTTGTATGTGAATGTCATGGAATACTATTCTGCTATAAGAAATGATGAGCAGAAGGATTTCAGAAAAATCTGGAAAGACTTACATGAACTGATGCTGAATGAAGTGAGCAGAACCAGAACACTGTACACAATAACAGCAACATTGTGTGATGACCACTTTGATAGATTTAGTTCTTCTCAGCAATACAATGATCTAAGACAATTCCAAAAGACACAGGATGGAAAATGCTATATATGGACAGAGAAAGAACTATGGAGTCTGAATGTAGATTGAAGCTTACTGTTTTCTCTCTTTTTTTATTTCCTTTTTCTTTTTTGTGTTTTTTTCCTTTTGTTCTGATTCTTCTTTTACAACATGACTAATGTGGAGATATCTTTAATATGACTGTACATGAATAGCCTATATCAGATTACTTGCTGTCTTGGGGGAGGGAGGAGGGGAAGGAAAGAGGTAGAAAAATATTTGGAACTTAAAATCTTCTAAAAGTGAATGTTGAAAACTATCTTTACATGTAATTAGAGAAAATAAAATACTTTTAAGTGGGGGGAAAAAGTATTTGTTAACAGGGGTGGTTCTCTGAGGGAGGAGGAAGAGAGATAAAGGGGTAATTCATCTTTCATATGTACTTCTTATTAAGAACCTGCCATTAAGCCCGTAGTGGGTCATCTTGACAGTCTGGTTCAATTTCAATGGAACCCAACAAAGGGAGGCTGCCACAGCCCATGCAAAAACTGAGACACCATGAGAGATCACTGATCCTAGATCAATGCACTCCAGGAGAATGCTTATTCTGGAAGATTTGGGGCCTTAGTCTGTTAAATTTTTCATGTGAAGTGAAAAGATTGGTGTTGACTAAAAGAGTCTGCTGAGAGTTATCAGGTTATAGGGGACAATTATCTATCAATGCAATTGTGCCTCCACTGTGCCTGTGAGAGACAGAATCAGGACACCAAGTTAAGCCAGCTTCTGTTCAACACGTAAATGCTTTATTTTAACCCAAAGTAAGACTTGCTAAGAGCAAAGCCACTGACTCTGATTTTCTAACACATGAGAGCAACATAGTAACATGGAAAGAGTAGCAAACAGCCTGAGGGCCAGGAGAGACCTTTGTTCCAATTTCATTTACTATTTGACCTTAGGAAGACTATCTAACCTCTCTGAGCCTCAGTCTCCTCTTCTGTAAAATGCAGGTAACAACACCAGAACACATACCTCATAGGTTGTTTGTATTTTACCAACTTTATAATGCTATACAAATGGCAGTTATTACTATTATTATTGTTATATTAATAATAGTAGTAATAATAATAAAGCAATGTGAGACTTCACTGATTAAGATGGAAAATAGCACAATCACCTGACACTCACCAGAGAATGATCATTAGATATTCATTCATTACTGTATAATTTACTTAGAAAAAAAACTTTATTTATTTGCATTAAGAGGGGGAGATCAATCTAAATAAGGAGAAAATATAAACTCTAGTTTTGTTTTTAAAGGAATTATGTTATTGCTTCAATTCCTTAAAGGATGTTGAAATTAAACTAAAAATGAATTGTTGATCTAACAATGAACAAATATAAGTTAACTGTGTGTGTGATGAGAAGGAAGGGCTGCAAAGTAAAAAGAGCACTGACTTTGGAGACAGAGATCCTGAATTCAAATTCTTTCTCTGATTCTTATCACTTGTATGATGTTGGATAAGTCACTTGCCTCCTTGGTTCTCAGTTTTCTCCTACGTAAAAAGTGAAGTTAGACTACATATCCTGAGTTCTCTTTCAGTTCTAGACAAATGATCTTGTAATAAATGTAAATTCTGATATTTGAGCTCAAAAATATCAAGTGTACAAGAATAAGATGAGGGAAGGTATGGCTGGACACCACACACATGAAATAACATGAAATAATAAATTATACCCAAAATAACAAATCATAGATAAAATAACAAAATAACAAGTTATATACAGAATAATAAATCATACATAAAATAACAAATCACATATAAAATAACAAATCATACATAAAATAAAAATAAAAACCCTATGAGTATTAGTTGAGCTCAGTCAGTTTACAATGGAAAGAGATCATCTAATTTCAGATCACATGAGTATTTGCATTCTGTGTCTCACCAAGGAAGAGAAGAGACAGTCCTCCTCTTCTCTGATCTGGTGAGACCACACCTGGAATGTGCCATGTGGCACTTCACATGTTTGAGGGGCCAAATGAGAATCTATTCAGAAGAGGCAAGCAGAATCATGAGAGAGCTAAAACCTATGTCATCTGAGGATCAGCTGAAGGTACGAAGGGTTGTTAATAATTATCATAATAATGATAATAAGGGCTTGTGTTTAAACAGCTTTTCAAAACTTTAAAAAAGCTTTTCAAAGCATTATTGCATTTCATCATTGAAACAACCCTGGGAGGTAGGTGTTATTATTATCCCCACTTTACAGGTGAGGAAACTGAGTCTTTGAATGGTTAGGTGACCTGCCCAGTGTCACACAGCTAGATTTTCAAGCAGAATTCATCAAACACAAATCTTCCTACTTCAAGTACAATATTTTATCCACTATACAAATCTACTTTGATGAGATTAAAGAAGGGAGAGATCAGAGGAAATAAAACAGCCATATGGGCCCACAGAGCTGAACTAGGAGCAAAGAATAGAGATAGATTCGGGCATATTGTATAGAAAAACTTCCTCAAAATAAGAGCTGCCCCAAGTGACTTTCTTATGAAAGTATGAATTCCCTAATACCAAAGCTCTTTAAATGGAGGCTGAATAACCACTTGTCTCTGGAATTATCTGTTTGCATGGTACACTATTATATTTATTTTTGTACATATAAGGTAGTATCGATAGAGGGCCTTGAACAACAGAGGAAATTCTCAAAATAATGCCTACTACTATTATTTTATTATATCATTAATGCTACCTTACATGTACAAAATGCTTTCTACTTTTGTTCAATGGACTTTCATTAACATTATCTTTTAACTGTAGTTTAATTTTCTACTTTGGCTGAATGTTGTGAAAGTTCCTTGAGGTCATCACCCCTATCTTTTCTTTGTATCTCCCAGAGCACTTGAATAATAATAATAATACTATAAAAATAATTCATTTATAAAGCATTTTGAAGTTTACAAAGTGCTTTCCAAAGGTTCTAAGTGACAGACAGTAAAGATGCGATTTTCTGCATTTTACAGAAGAGGGAAAGGATACTCTGAAAGGTTGAGTTATTTGTCCATATTTATGTGGCTTTGAAGTAGCAGAGGCAGTTTCAAAGTGAGGTCTAATGACTCATGTCCAGTACATTTTCTGTTATAATACACGCTCTCTCACCACAATGCCTTATATAGTGTGGTGGTGTGGAAAGCCCATTGGATTTGGAATCAAAAGACCCAGCTCCTCAATTTACCACCTATCTTGAGCCACAGTTATTGCTGGTATTCAGGCATTTCAGTCACAACCAATTCTTCATGACCCTATTTGGGGTTTTCTTGGCAAAGATACTGGAGTGATTTGCCATTTCTTTCTCCATTGACTTGATTTTATAGCCCATTTTACAGATGAGGAAACTGAAGCAAATAGGGTGAAGTGACTTGCCCAGGGTCACATAGCTAATAAATGTCTGAGACTAGATTTGAACTCATGAAGATGAGTCTTCCTGATTCTAAGCCCAGTGCTCTATGCACTATGGCACCATCTATCTGCCTAAGCCTCAGTTACCCATTATGTTAAGTGAGGAAGTGGTGCTAAATAAACTCAAAATTCCTTTCCAGATTAAAATTGATGACCTTACGATTTGTTGGAACCACACAGGTAACTAATAAATAACACTTGTTGAAGTGAACTGAATTTAACTTTGTATGCAGACCTAAGCTTAGAATTTTCATTTTTGCTTTCTCAGAATCACAAAAATCTTCAAAGTTGGAAGGGCCCTCAGAGACTATCCCTACCTGGCCAAGAATTCCTTCTCTATCATCTATCCTCTGCTTGAAGACCCCTAGTGAGGAGTACCTCAATACCTCTTACAAACACCTGTTCCCCTAGTGGACAGCTGTTAGGAAGTTTCCCAAAATTTTTTTCTGCTGTGAACTTCTCCAATAACATCACCCATAAGAATTTTAAGGCATAATCTGAGGTCATAGAATCATAGTATTCTCATGCTGGAAGGAAAATCGTTGATTTCTCCTAGTCTGCCATTTTTTGTTTTACAGATGACATCACATGAGTAGCAAGAGGCCAATCAAACACTATTTCCTTCTTAAAATCTGCCATCTATTCCAAGCAATGTTACTCACTTGAAGTGATATACTCAGGAGCTTTTCCAGGACTCAATGGCACAGCTTCTTCATAGTAGCCTTCTGGAAGAGAAGATGTTGGTAATGGTGGAGGCCCACTGTCTGGCGGCTAAATGAGAAAAACAGAATCTGAGATCATTATAAGGCCCAGACACAAATCAATCAAGTCAATGGAGTTCAATATTCATTAAGAACTTGGCAATGATAAGCCCTTTCTTCCTCCCTACTTGGATAATACCTTGCTAATCCAATAGATGGTTAATTGCTCCTTGATAACTAGGACTATTTTTTTCTCTTTTCTTTGCATCCTCAGAACTTAGCACAGTGTGTGGCACATAGTAAACAATAAATACTTTTTCACTTAACTATGGAAGATTCACAAACTTTCTGGAATTTGCTTTCTTATTAACCTTATATTACTGAGGTTTAATATTTAGATGTAAAATAACAAAAAAAAAGAAAGAAATTAACCACTATGATAGCAATTTAGATTTGAAGATCATTCCCACCCATTAATAGGCCATGTGACCTGCTTACATCACAGGAAGCCTAAGTGACACGTGGTGAGAGGATCTTACTGAGAGGAAAAGGAAGTTGCACCAGAGGAAATGCTAAGAGAGCAGTTATGGCTGTTAATGACAGAGCTGAGTGAAAGAGAGTTGACCTGTGATAGCCGTACTGTGAGTTTTTGGGAAGGCCCCAGCAGGGGGCAGAGAGATTTGGGATGACAAGGCTCTATGCTGTGATATTATGTATCGAATTCTTTGCTGCTGTGATGGACTGGGCAGATGGCTTGTGGGATCTGGTTCTCTAGTGTCTGAATAAATGGTTTACTTCTACCTTCTATGTGGAGAGTCTCGTGTATTTTGCAATACAGAACCACATAGGCATTTTGACAATTATCATCTATTTTGTTACTGATATAACCACCTGTGAACAGTTCATAAGACAGGATCCCAGAACTGGAAGGTAATTTTAGAGATCACAAAGTTGAAAGGATGCTGAGAGACCATCTAGTTGAATCCCCTCATTTTACAGATGAAGGAAATGAGGTCCAAAGCAGGAAGATGCCTTGCCCATGCAAGGTCACTTAGGTAAAAAGTGAGAGCCAAGATCTGAACCTGGGTTTTCTGGTCTCAAGCCTGATGATCTTTACCACAATAGTGGGCTTCTTGCTTCTCTAAGAGCAATGATATGTTGGTTATAGAATAAAGTAGGAGAGTAGATGGTACTACCAGCTGCAACTTCCTACTCTTCTGGGCACCCCAGCAAACTTCAGAGGGAGACAAGGCAGTGGCTAGAGGCTGAGAGATCTATTGGGAACAGGTAAGAGAACAGCAAGTAGATCCCCTCCTACTAGTCCAGGATTCTTTATCTAGACAGCAACAATGGCAACCACACAAATGCTGCAGTCTCTCGATGGTTTATAAAGCCTGTTGGTGGTGGTTTTCCTCATACCCCTTCCCCACCCCTAGGATAACCTCATGTGGACAGGTAGTTTAAATATTATTATCTTTTTTTTATTAAGATTTTTTTTTTCCAAAGAAGAGACACCACTACCTCCTCCTACAATTACCTTTTCTGAGACACTGAAATTCTTGTGGCCAAGAAATCATTTTACGATGACCTGCCTCCCCACTGGAAAAGCAGCCCACTTCTCAGTCTCCTCAGAGCAGGGATAACTCAGTGTCTGCCACCTGCATGAGATTTTTCCCTATCCTTGAAGACAGCAATTTCCCTTCCACTCCCAATCTTTTATTCCCCAGGCTGCAAATAACTCCAATTCCTCTGGAATCTCCTCACAAGGCTCCTTTCTCAGTCCTTTAATCATCACGTTCTTCTCCTTTGGCCTAGCTCCAAGCTCTCCACATCTCCCTCAAATTGTTAAGTACAAAATAGAACACAATCCACTATGGTCAGCATTGAGCAGGCCCCTACTAGATCTATTAAATATTCTTGCATCAGAGAAGTCATAGGGTTCAAGTGACATTCATTTTCCTAGCATTTTAAGGTTTATTACATAATTCCCTCAGGACAACCCTTGAGAGCAAGTACTGCAAGAATGGTTGCCCTTTAACAGATGAGGAAACTGAGGCTCAGAGAAATTAAGGTGTAAATGCCATACAAGTAGTAATAATAAAAACAATAATAGCGCTAGCATTTTTATTATTGTTGTTCAATCACTTTCAGTCATGTCTGACTCTCTGTGATCCCATTTAGGGTTTTCTTGGCAAAGAAACTGGAGTGGTTTGTCATCTCCTTATCCAGCTCCTTTTACAGATGAGGAAACTGAGGCACACAGGGTTAAATGACTTGCCCGGGATCACACAGCCAGTAATTGTCTGAGGCTGAATTTAAGCTCAGGAAGATGAATCATCTTGATTTAACACTTATTATGTACCACGCGCTGTGCTTTACAATTATCTACAACTACTATCTCATTTAGTCCTCATAACAAAGCTGGGAGGTAGGTGTTATTATTAACCTCATGTTACAGACAAGGAAACTTGGGCAAATAGATGCTAAACGACATGCCCAGTAAGGGTCATAGCTCAGATCGGAACCTAATCTCTTGATCCCCAAAGAAATACCTTTTCCATTATGCCAGAATGAAACTCTAATTCAATTAATGAGAAGGAATAACCTTTTGCCATTTTTTGGAATTCTGATAGCCCCATTCTTCACATGAATAACCAGTTTTATGAATAGGATTCATACAAATGATGATGGTGGGAGTGGTGGTGGTAGAGATGATGATAAAAACTAGCGTTAATATAGGTTGGCAAAGTACATTATTTCATTTAACCCTATAACAATGCTGGGAGCAAGATGCTATTATTCTCCCCATTTTAGAGATTAAGAAACTGAGGCAGGCAGAGATTAAGTGTCTAATAAATGTCTCAGACCAGATTTGACATCAAGTATTCCTGACTCTAGTGTTCATTATACTGCGCCACGTAGCCTATCACCATGGCTCCTGTGTTCAATGCACTCTGCTAGGCACTATGGTAGTATAGAAAGATAAATGAGACACAGCGTCTACTCAATGGGACTTAGCTGACGGCTCTTCAGTATCTGGAAGACATGGAAGAGAAGAGGATTTGATTTGCTTCCAATGAGCTTGTGAGATCTATATCATATGAGGTTACACATTGATTGGATGACTACTGCCCTAAGTGGGAAGGTGTTATCTCAAGTCCCTTCTAATGCTAAGATTCTATAATTCTATAATACTTATAATCTAATGAGGTGGCTAAAGAGTGTGCTTTATCTCATTTGATACTTACAACAAAACTAAGGGGTAGGATACTACAGTTATTATTGCTCCCATTGACAGATGAGGAAAGCAAGACTGAGAAAGAAAAGGATCACATCTAAGTTCACAAAGCCAGCAGATGGTAGCACCAAGATTTGAATTCAGGTCTTCAGCTTAGAAATTAGAAAGTACTAAGCATTGTAGCCTATCATATCATTGTAGCCACCATGATGGTGGTGTTATCTCTAATCTTCCCATTCCATTTTCTTCTGTGACCTTAAATGTGAACCTGTCTGTGTTCACCAGCTGAACTCTGTGTTTGAATTTATCATCAGTGTGTTTTCCTTGGCTGAGCATATGAAACAAAAACCAATAACAATTTTCTTCCTTGAAAAACTTGAATTTGACCATAGGATTCTTAATCACTTAAAGAAAAATAAAGAGGTTTTGTTTTGAGGAGATTTTTGCAAGAAAAGTCTGACCTTTTCCTTTCCTTTGGTCCAGACAGAATGGAGACAAATGCCAAAGCACAAATTATTAAATTACCTTTGTATTAACTGACAGATTTTTTAATGTCAAGACAATGTTAAAATGGAAATTAAATGTGTTCTGCTAAAAAAAAAGTTATTACTGTGTGGTGACCTCCTTTAAGGTCAACATGTATTCTAAGGGGAAGCTAGTTTCTTAAATTTTTCTACTACTAGTAGTTTGTGGAGTCCTTTCTTTTAATCTCAAAATAATGTTTGTGGTTTTAAAAGCCTCCTTTTCATTCACTCTATAATCATTTACTAAGGGTCTACTAGGTGCTGAACTCGGTGCTTGGCATCAAAGATAAAAAGAAAAAAGAAATGAAACTACCTACCCTCAAGGAGTATATATTCTATAGGGGCCAAAGAACATGGATAGATATGAGTAAATTCAAAATATACGTATGCAAAGTAATTTCTAGAGAAGGGAGATGCAAGCAGCAATTAGGATTGGGGAATAAATCAGAAATGAACATTCCACAATTGTCTCCCATTTCTAGATCAAAGAAGCATGTTTCATCAACTTTGCTTAGATTATAGGAAAGCATTCCAAAATCCCATGCTATTCTTGTTGCGAAAGTAGAAAGATATAACCTAAAAGTAGTCATATTAGGAAAATTAGGCTTTGGTTAGGTGTACCCAAAAAGCAGTCACTGATGGTTCGATATCAACTTGGGAAGGGGGTCTCTAGCTGAGTTATCCCGAGGTGCATCCTTGTCCTCTATTGTTTGGCATTTTTGTCAATGACTTGGCTGTAAGCATAAACTGGTATATTTCCCCAAGTTTACATATTTCACAGGGTTATTACACTGGATTACAAAATTGGGAAGTAAAAATATCTTCGGGTTAGAAACTTGTGCCAAGCTGAATAAATAAAATTTTATAGAGATAAATGTGGTCATTGAGATAAATGTAAAATTTAACGGTTGGGTTCAAGACAAGGTGCAAGACGATCAGGTGATGGATTAGGTGAGACTGGATGAGACTTCGGACTAAGTGAGACTAGACAACAATTCATTTGCAAAAGATCCAGGGGTTTCAATGGGCTGTGAGTTTCACAAGAGTCAAAAGTGCGATATAGCAATCCAAAAAGCTAAAGCAATCCTGGGCTGTATTAACAGAGTTAGTGTCCAGGAATAGGGAGGATGAATATTATAGTCTAGTCAGACTAAATCTAGAGCAATCGGTTCAGTTCCAAGTCCCAAATTTTGGAAAGGTCTTTGGATGACTAGAAACCTTGCACAGGAGGGTGACCAGGATGACAAACTATCTTGTGACCGTGTCATATGAGGACTGGTTGAAAGAACTGGGTATGTTTCACCTAGAGAAGATGAGATTTGAAAGGTAAGACAGTTTTTCTATGGCTAAGATGAGACTAGATTAAATTAGACTGAGGGAAAACTACAAGTAATGGGTAGATGTGGCAAAGAACCTAGTACTAGGCATATAGCCCAAGTAGGACACTAATAAAAATTAGAAAAATGTCACCACATACACAAAGATATATCTAGCAGTACTTTTTGTGATAGCAAAGAACAGGAAACAAAGGAGATGTCCATCAATTGAAGAATGGCTATACAAATGGTACATGAATGTAACTGATCATTGCTACAAATGCAGAGAAGAGAGAAAGAATAGCAGGATCTGAAATAGAGCCATGCAAACAATACCCAGATGACAGCTACAATAACACAAACACTTCGGAAGAACAACCACCATAAAACAACCAAAAGTGAATATAACAAAATTATAACAAACAAGAGGCATGAAAAGACATCCCCCCACATTCCACTCCTTTTCAGGGACAGGAACTCTACAGGAATGGAGCATTGTACATATTTGTGGAGTTTTTTTGTCTATTAATAGGGTTTTGCTCATTTTTTTCTTCCTTTTTTTTCTTAAAAAATATTTCTTATATATATTTGCTTTCCAGGAAAAAGGAGATGGAGGGATGTTGGGAGAAACATTGGCAACATAAAAACAAAAGATATCAATAAAATTTATTTTTTAAAAAATAAAACAAGGTTATTATAGATGAAACCTCAAAAAATTGGCAGAGAAGGAAATTTAGGCTTAATATAAGGGCAAACGTCTTAACAATTTGAGCTATACAGAAGTAGAATAGAATGCCTTGGAAGGTAAGCAACGTCTCCTTCACTGTGGGTTTCAAGCAAAGCTTGAATGATCCTTTCACAGGTATCTGGAGGCTGTGGGGGCCGGGGGTGATGGTTCAGGTGTGAGTTGGCCACTAAGGTACCTTCCAACTCCACTTCTGTGACTAGCTGCTTTTCAAGAACTATATAAAACAAGTCTCCATACTAAGTAACTTGTTGCCACAAAGAGCCTATAATGTTTATAAACCACTATTAAAAAGCAACAATCTTGAACAGTTTCCTCTTGTCGGCGGAAATGCTGTATAATCCAGCCCTTAGCACAGGGCTTGACCGATGTATAATAGGTGCTTAATAAATGCTAGTTGACTAACTATTGCTATTATTAAGTAAAAACCTTTCTGGGAAATAGATGAAAATGTGTGTGTATGTGTGCGTGTGCATGTGCACACATGTGCTCACACTTGTGGCCTTGGTCAACTCCACAGTATGCCTTTGGACCATTACCTCCTCTCTCTTTCCACTGGTAACTTGTACTATACCCCTAGGGCTTCTGGTTCTGATAGGAATAAGTTTTTGCCTTTTCTTACCAGGGTCCAAGCATCCATGATATTTCCTGGCCCTTGCATAACCATGCCACAAACCATGCCCTCTTTTCAACCACTCCTTAATATTCATTCCCTTCTCTCCCCTCCCTTCCCTTCTCTCATCTGTCTCTGTCTGTCTGTCTCTCTCTCTCTGCCTGTCTCTCTCTCTGCCTGTCTCTCTCTCTGCCTGTCTCTCTCTCTCTCTCTCTCTCTCTCTCTCTCTCTCTCTTTCTCTCTCCGGGTCTTCCAAGATGGCTCTTTATGAACAACACAACACCATAGTGTCTCCCTACCTAGATAAATGTTGGGAATATGCTTCTTTTAAGACTGTTATTCTGCATATACTGAGGTGGGGGGGAGGGGAAGAAAGAGGAAATGAAACCCAAATGGTGCTTGTCTGGATGAGCCCCCTTTGGTGCACCGGCTGCTTCACAGAGTTGGGTGGGAGGACATGGAGGGCCAAAGTCAACACAGATGGAATCCATTTTGGAAATGAACTGGGTCTCAATTTTTGAAATGCTCTCTCAGCACTTGCCACTGACTCTGTACAATCAGTGTGGTAGGAGTATGACTTTGGGTCTGAAATGAAAACACAAACCTTCTGAAAAGTACAGGCCTCCCTTCCAAAGAACATTTTTATAATACAAGTGCATTTTTTTTCCTTTTGGTCTATTCAAGTCTCCCTTTTTATGGGCAAGGTAGCTTACAAATGAATGTATAAATGCCTCAACACACCACACTGATGAATGACATGGTTAGAAGGTTTGGAAAGTTCTAAATCTCCCTCCATCAGCCTTTCCCAAAGCATCATTGAAAGATAATTTTGCCTCATGGTATGAAAAACTAAATTCAAACCCAAGACCTTCTTTGGGAGTCCTCTTCTAAATCAAGTACTTGCCTAAGAAAAAGGAAGAAAAGGAATAGGAAGAAGAGGTAGAAAGAAAGGAAAAGAAGAATGAGGAAGAGAGTAAGGAGAAGAACAGATAGAAGAGGAAATAAATGGTGGAGAAGGAAGGCTTTTTGACATGACATTAAGCCTTTAAATTAATCAAGGTATTTAATGAGCTCTCACTACATAGACAAGAGGCATCATGATCTGGGAGAACAAGCCTCAAAGGCAAGAAGATTAGGCTCATGACATGCATCTGCAACATGCTGGCTGGGTAATCCTAAGAAAGTTAGCTCAACTCTTTGAGGCTGTTTGCTCATCTGTAAAATGGGAATCGTAATTACCTTGCCCACAATATTTTTGTGTAGTTTAAATGAACATTATACATAAAATGCTTATATACAAAGTGTTCTATAAATGAAATTTGTTATTGGCATCATCATGCCCATGGTCACATGGGATCAACTAAGTGTCAGTGTCAGGATATGAGCTCAAGTGTCCTGAGAACAGGTCTGATGTTAACTCATCACAATACAAGTGGTTAGAGCGTATCTGGGGACCTATGGAGCCTCACGTTTTAAGAAGACCAATATTCAAGTGAAGCAAATTCTTACAGTCTCTCTCTTACTCAGTATAGGAATAATATAGCTATAGAAAGTACCCTGGATCTGTGGTCAAAGGATCTGCGTTCCCCTCTTCCTGGGTGTATGGCCAAGTGGTACCAAACCAATAAGATAAAAACATCAGTGAAGTACTTTTAAGGCTTGCAAAATGCTTTATTCACATCAACTTTGTGAAGGAGATAATACAAGCATCCAGGTGCTACTATCCGTACTTTAAAGATGAAGAAACCAAGACTTAAAAAGGGAAAATGACTTGTCTAAGGTCATGAAGGTAAATAACCGAGCCCCATTATCCTCTTGACACCAAGGTCCTACTGCTTCTCACTTAATCTTTCTGGGCTTTGCTTTAACTGTCTAGAAAATGAGGGGAGTGGGACCAGCTGATCACTTAGGCTTCTTTCTTTTTTATATACAGAATATTTTTATCCCCAATTACACGTTAAAACAATTTTTGAAAGTTTTTTTTTTCCCACTTAGGCTCTAAAAATCATTTCTAGCCTAAATCCTCCAATTTTATATTTTCTTTATGTAACCCTTCAGAAAGTTTCTAAGGTTGTTTTTAGAGAAACAAACAGGAGGCTAAAAGCCTCTCTCTCCTATACTCTGAACTTTTCTTCTTTTTTTCACTGACTACATACAGGTATAAATGGGTACTAATCAAGGCTTTGAGTCTACTCTCCTAAAATAGGCAGGTCATGAAAATGTTAAATGTAGAATTCTGAGGTTCAAGAAGTTATAGCATAGTAGGACAATAGACCGGAGGTCAGACAGCCTGGGTTCAAGTTCTCACTCTGGGTCTTGGTTTCCTCAGTTGTAAAATGGGGATACTATTCATTTCCTTATACAGCAGTGAGAAAAGCAAATTACGATCCTAAAGGACTAAAGCAAGACTCAGTAACATTTCTGAGACAAAGCAGTTTTAAGTTGTTTTGAGTGAGTATTCATCAGAGGATGCCCTTCTGAGGATGGAGTCCAGGAGGAAAGCAGAGGAAAGAGAATCCCAGACTGTGGCAACAGAGCAGAAGGGGGAGTTTCTGTTGCCACTGGGCCATGGAGCTGAGGCAGCTATTTTGCCGTAGTCTTTCATCTGTGAAACACCCATGTACAAACTGTGGTCAGCGTTCCTCCCTCCAATAGTAATATCACTGAGGCTTCATCACAATTTAGGTTAAAGATGGAGTCAAGTGAAGCTGGAGAAATGCCAAGAGAGTTCACTGAACACTTGCCAGCCTTCTGCACTCTAAAGCACAGACACACATCTTTTCACCAACAAACTCTGAGCCCCTTTCCTGAAATGTAGGGACAGCAGTAAAGTTTCAAAAAAGCAAAATTGTTGAATGGACAGACAAATGGATGGATGGATGGATGGATGGATGGATGGATGGATGGATGGATGGATGAATGGGTGATTGGAAGGATGGATGTGTGAATGGATGGATGGAAAGCAGTGAGGTGCAGTGGAAATAGTGCTGGATTTCAACTGAGAAGACTGTTATTTATTATTGGTGTGACCTTGGACAAGTCACTGAACCACTCTGAGACTCAGCTTCCTCATCCATAAAATGAGGCTAAAGTCTCTAAAGTCCCTAAAGATCTCCAAAGTCTCTTCTAGCCCTAAATCTATGACCCCACGAACCCTATATATAAATTAGTGTGCTTACTCCAGAGAACTAAAAATATTAATAATAATAATAAACCAAACTCATTCTGAGATAGACACAAGTCATATCCAGTGGAATTGAACAATATTTAAATGACTGGAAAGAAGGAAACATTTTCTTTTTTTTTACCTTGTCTTCTTTTTAAAATTTAATTTATTTATTTTCAGTTTTCAACATTCACTTCCATAAGTTTTAAGTTTTCCCTCCCTCCCTCCCCTGCCCCTCCCAAGATGGCCTGCAATCTGATATGGGCTCTACACATACATTCTTATTAAACACATTTTCACATTAGTCATGTTGCATAGAAGAATTATAACAAATTGGAGAAACCATGAGAAACAAAACAAAACAACAGAAAAGAGTCTGCTTCGCTCTGCATTCTGACTTTATAATTCTTTCTCTGGATGTGGATGGCATTTTCCATCATGAGTCCTTTGGAATTGTCTTAGATCATTGCATTGCTGAGAAGGGCTAAGTCTATCAAAGTCAGTCATCACACACTATGGCTGTTACTATGTACAATGTTCTCCTGGTTCTGCTCACTTCACTCAGCATCAGTTCATATAAGTGAAAGGAAACATTTTCAAGGAAAGCTTCACATTTCAAAAGGTAGAGTAAATGAACACAGGAAAACAATAAATGATTCTTTTGACATCTACATTTCCTACAATAGGCAAGTCATGAAAATGTTAAATGTAAAATTATGAGGTTCAGGAAGATGTTTTTAGTGTGGTAAGAGAATAGACTTAAGATCAGACTGCCCAGGTCTCAGTTTCCCCCATTGTAAAATAAGGATAATACTTGATATTATCTACCTCGCAGGATTATGAGAAAAACATGTTACAATACTAAAGCACTACAGAAGTAGTATTAATTGTATGATGTTTATGAAGGACAAAGAGAGGAACTACACCTGTGATTTCACTGAAATAGAAAACTCAAGATGAGGAAGTTCCCTCTACCAATGTAGATCAGTACCTTCAGTCTCATAGAGTTGCCTAGAGCACCAAAATGTTAAGCAACTGGCCCAGGATCTCACAACTAGTCTGGATCTGAGGCCAGACTTGGACCGTGATCTTCCTAGTTCCCAGCTCTCTATCTGTTCAAGTGAAATAACATATAACATGTTCTGTAATCATAAAACACCATAATAATAAGTTACCATGAAAAGATGAATACAAGACTATAAAGGAAAAACTAGACCATTCCAAGATTTTTTTAGGCAATTTTAGAGGCAATACTAGTAAGAATGTCAAAAGATCAGAATAAATAGGAAATTTGATTCAACAGTTTTTTGACTATTTCTGTTACGTGCAAGACACTTCACTAGGTGCATACAATGTCAAAAAATGAATAATCAAAAAAAAATGAACAATCTCTGCCCCCAAGGAATTTATATTACACTGTAAGAAGTTGTTGTTTTATCATTTTTCAGTCACATCATGACTGCCAGTCAGTCATGTATGAGTCTTCATGAGTTTTGGGGTTTTCTTGGCAAATACTGGAGTAGTTTGCCATTTTGTTCTCCAGCTCCTTTTACAGATGACCAAACTGAGTCAGACAGGGTTAAGTGACTTGCCCTGGGTCACACAGCTAGTAAGTGTCTGAGACCAGACTGAACTCAGGTCTTCCTGACTCCAGGCTTGGCATTCTATCCACTGTGCCACCAAGCTGCCCTATTGAAAGAAGACAAAAGAAAAAATAAAGAAGATTCTAGAATGCTGCAGGCAAACATCTCCCTTGCTTCTAATACTAGGTGTCAATCCTCTTCTCTTCTTTGGACCATGGTGGGACATGGTTGCTCTGTGGTAGACTTGTCCACAGGCCTGGATCTAACAGAAAACAGTCTCTAGTTTTTCCAAGTCCTCACATCAAGTTTGTGTGAGTGAATCAGTGACCTGCTGCTTATTCCCTGAGTCCTGACTATTCTATGTGACTCTTTCTAACCTCTTATAATGAGTTACTCTGTTCTGTGAATTTGTCTCTACTCCACAACATCTCTCAAATCTGTTCATTCCACTCTATTGCCATCACCATCTTTTCACCATCTCCTTACTGCCTATGTGGAATATTTTAATTGCCTCCTTAGGCAAAACTTAAATCCCTGATTGGGATCCTAAGATCCTTGGTTGGGCAGCTACATGGTGCAGTTTACAGAGCACCAGGCCTGGAGTCAGAAGACCTGAATTCAAATGTGGCCTTGGACACTTCCTAGCTGTGTGACCCTGGACAAGTCACTTAACCCTATTTGCCTCAGTTTCCTCATCTGTGAAATGAATTGGAGAAGGAAATGGCAAACCACTTTAGTATCTTTGGCAAGAAAACTTCAAATGGGATCATGAAAAAATGAGGTCACAAATGAAATAACTCAATAACAACAACAAAGATTCTTAATTCCCCTTTTCTATTCTATCCTTTAATCTCTACCAGACTATTCTTTCTTTTACAAAGATTCAGTCAAGTCACTCCTCTGCTCAAAAACCTTCAATAGCTCCCTAGTGAATATCAAATAAGAATCAGACTTCTCTGCCTGATTTTTCAGGCCTGGGACAATCTGATATTATCTTACCCCTGGACAAGCTAGGTGGCCCAGTGGATAGAATGCTAGGCCTGGAGTCAGGAAAACTTCTCTTCCCAAACTCACATCTGCCCTCAGACACTTACTAGCTGTGTGACCCTGGACAAGTCACTTAACCCTGTTTGCCTCAGTTTCCTCATCTGTTAAATGAACTGGAGAAGGAAATGGCAAACCACTCCAATGTATTTGCCAAGAAAATCCCAAACGGGGTCATGGAGAGTTAGACACAACAAAAAAGACTCAAGAATAATAAAACCTTACATCTCTAACCTTATCTCATATTACTACTCTCCATGCACTAAAAGCTCCAACTAACCTAGTCTGTTTCCCAGACAACTTGTCATTTACCACTTTCTGAATCTGCTCACAACATTGCTTATAACTAAAATATCATTTCTTCCTCCTTGACCATGGGAAGAAAAATCCATTGTTTAAATAGAAAGTCCCAGCCTAGCTAATCAGTACCTGTGTGACCTTGGGTCTTAGTTCCTTACCTTAAAATGAGGAGATTGGATCTCCAAAGATCTAGATCTCTAATGTGGTTCCCAGCTATAAAAGCCACAATCTTTTGATCACATACAATGCTACACCTTCTTACCCTGAAGATTTTCCTGATAACCACTTCCTGATAACCACTGAAGCTAACAACCCTTTCCCCACCCAGGGTCTCATATAATACTTGGCTTGGGACCTCTCTAATGCATTTATCAAGTGTTATCTTGTGGCACAGCTATTTCTGTTTCTCTTATTTTGCCCCATTAACCTTCTCCAGACTTAAGTGGTTTCAGCAGTTGCAGGCAGCAGTCCTTTTGGTCCCCCAGGCTCGTAGTCTCAGCGTCATCCTAGACTCTTCTCTATCCCTCTCTATCCATATGCAACCAACTGCCAACTCTGATTGTTTTTCCTTCTACATTTCTCACATCTGTATCTTGCTCCATTCACACAGCCTCTATCATCCTATTTCAAGTCTCCTAAATGATCTCCCTGCTTTGAAGCTTTCCATCAACAACGATGTTCTTGTTGTAAAACAATTTTCCTGAGCTACAGGTTAGGTTGTTCTCCTACTCAAAAATCTTCAATGACTCCCTACTGCTTCTTAGATAAATATAAACTAATCCTCTAGGCATTTAAATATCTCCATGATCAAAATCTAACTCACCTTTTCAACTTTATTTTATATTACTCTACTTCATGCACTCCACATTCAAGTTAGACTGGCCTACTAGCTGCTTCCAAACTTGGCAATCTTTCTTTTTTTATTTTTTAAGTATTTTTTTGTGTTTTCTTATTAGTCATGTTATAAAAGAAAACAGACAAAAGTTAAAAAAAAAAACACAAGAAAAATAAGGAAAGTAAAAAAAAACCAAACATGCTTCTATCTGTATTCACATTCTATTAGTTCTTTTTCTGGAAATGGAGAGCATTCTTCAGCATAAGTCCTTCAGAGGTGTCCTGGATCATTGTAGTGCTGAGAATAGCTAAGTCATTCACAGTTGATCATCCTACAACATTGCTGTTACCGTATACAATTTTCTCCTGGTTCTACTCATTTCACTTTGCATCAGTTCATACAAGTCTTTCCAGGTTTTTCTGAGAACATCTAACTTATTTCTTATAGCACAAGAGTATTCCATCACAATCACAGGCTACAACTTGTTCAGCCATTCCCCAATTGATGGGTTTCCCCTGAATTTCCAATTCTTCACCACCACTACTATAAATATTTTTGCATACATGGGTCTTTTTCCTTTTTGTTTTTTAATCTCTTTTGGGATACACACCTAGTAGTGGTTATTGCTAGGTCAAAGGGTATGCAGGGTTTCATAGCCCTTTGGACATAGTTCCCAATTGCTCTACATAAGGGTTGAATCAATTCACAACTCCATCAACAATGCCTTAGTGTCTCAATTTTCCCACATCCCCTTCACATTTGTCATTTTCCTCTTTTATCCTATCAGTCAATCTAACAAGTGTGAGGTAGTACCTCAGATTGTTTTAACTTGCATTTCTCTAATCAATAGTGATTGAGAGTATTTTCTCCTATGGCTATAGACAGCTTTGATTATTACTTTATCCGAAAACTGACTGTTCATTTTTTTTATCATTTATCGATGGCAGAATGGTTCTTATTCCCACAAATTTGACTCATTTGGCCTTTATCAGAGAAACTTGCCTAAAAATTTTTTTACAATTATAATTGCTAACTATATTTCCCTACTGTTTATTCTAGTCTCTCTCTTTTTACCTTGTCCTTCCTCAAAAGTGTTTTGCTTCACACTTCTACCTCCCCTAATCTGCCCTCCCTTCTATGAGCACTACCCCCTTCTTTTATGACCTTCCCCTCCTGCTTTCCTGTAGGGTAAGATATATTTCTATACACAATTAAGAGTGTATGTTATTCCTTCTTTGAGCCAATTCCAGTGAGACTTAGGTTCAAGTATTCCCTGCCATTTCCCCCATCTTCCCCTCCACGTTATAAGCTTTCATGCCTCTGATGTAAGACAATTTACCCCATTCTACCTCTCCCTTTCTCCTAGTTCATTCCTCTTTCTTACCTCTTAATATATTTAGATATCATCCCATCATATTCAACTCACACCTGTGCTCTCAGTCTATATATACTCCTTCTTACTGCCCAGATAATGAAAAAGTTCTTATTAGTTACAAGTATCATCTTCCCATGTAGGAATGTAAATAGTTTAACCTTATTAAGTCCCTTATGATTTCCCTTTCCTGTTTACCTTTTTATGCTTCTCTTGAATCTTGTATTTGAAAGTCAAATTTTCTATTCAGCTCTGGTCTTTTCATCAGGAATAGTTGAAAGTCCCCAACTTCATTGAATATACACTTTTTCCCCTGAAGAATTATACTTAGTTTTACTGGATATGTGATTGTTGGTTGTAATCCTAGCTCCTTTGCCCTACAGAATATCAGATTCCAAGCATTCTGATTCTTTAATGTAGAGGCTGCTAAATTTTGTGTCATCCTGATTCTGATACTTGGATTGATTCTTTCTGGCTGCTTGCAATATTTTCTCCTTGACCTGGGAGCTCTGGAATTTGGCTATATTCCTGGGAGTTTTCATTTTGGGATATCTTTCAGGAGGGGATGGGTGAATTCTTTCAATTTCTATTTTACCCTCTGGTTGTAGAATATCAGGGAAGTTTTACTTGATAATTTCTTGAAAGATGATGTCTAGGCTCTTTTTTTTATTGTGCCTTTCAGGAAGTCCCATAATTTTAAAATTATCTCTCCTGGATCTATTTTCCAGGTCAGTTGTTTTTCCAATGAGATATTTCACATTGTCTTCTATTTTTTTCATTCTTTTGGTTTCGTTTTGTTTCTTGATTTCTTATAAAGTCATTAGCTTTCATTTGATCAATTCTAATCTTTAAGGAATTATTTTCTTCAGCGAGTTTTTGTACCTCCTTTTCCATTTGGCCAATTATGCTTTTCAAGGCATGGTTCTCCTCACTGCATTTTTTCTACCTTCTTTTTAAACCATTTGGCCTATTCTGTTTTTAAGGTGTTATTTTCTTCATTACTTTTTTCTGTCTCCTTTACCAAGTTGTTGACTCTCTTTTTTTTTCATTTTTTTCTTGCATCACTCTCATTTCTCTTCCCAATTTTTCCTCTACCTCTCTTACTTGATTTTTAAAATCCTTTTTGAGTGCTTTCATGGCCTGAAACCAATTCGAATTTTTCTTTGAGGCTTTGGATGTAGGAGTTTTGACTTTATTGTCTTCTTCTGAGTATGCATTTTGATTTTCCTTATCCCCATAGTAACTTTTTATAGTCAGAATGTTTTTCTGATTTTTCCTCACTTTTTCCTGTCTATTTTTTGAATTGTAATTCTTTGCTACAATGGGGCTCTGTGGCCAGGATGGAAGGTGCACTGTCCCAAGCTTCAGGTGTTTTGTGCAGCTGTTTTCAGAGATCCATCTAGGGACCTGTAAGTTTCAATTCTTCCAAGGTAGTAAGATCTAAAGAGATATGCGTTTACTATTCTCTGACCTGAGCTCTGGTCTGTGAGTACCCACAAGCACTCGTTTCTGCCCTGGAACTGTGGTGAGGGAAAAGGCTCCACTGCAGCTACAATCTCTAGTGTGCCAGTGCTATTCTTCTCCTCGGGACTGACACCCAGAACTATGATCCAAATCTGAGTGTGGGCAAAGCAACAGAGTCCTGCCCTCAGTGCCATTAAAAAGACCCCTATAATCTCCTTCTGACCAGTTGTTCAACCCCTTTACCATCTGTGGGCCAAGAACTCCAGAAGCAGCCACTGCCATTGTCAATCTGATGGTTCCCAATGCCTGCTCTTGGTTTACTGGTGCCAGGTCTATGCTGGCTCAGCCTGCAGTAGATTGTGCTGCACTCTCACCATGGTGAAACAGACCTTTTCTGCTAAACTCCTAAGTTGTCTTAGGCTGGAAAATTCTTTCACTCCATCCCTTTGTGGGTTTGGCTGCTCCAGAATTTGTTTGGGGGCACTATTTAAAGGTTTTCAGAGGGATTTGGGGGAGAGGTCAGGCAAGTTCCTGCCCTTTCTCTGCCATCTTGGCTCCACCCCCTTGGCATTCTTTCTTTCAACTCCATGTCTTTGGACAGTGCTGTCCCATCAGGAATGCATTCTCACTTCCGCTTCTCAGAATCCTTTTCTCCCTCAAGGATGAGGTCATGCCATTTGCTATGGGAAGTTTTTCCTGATCCCTGCAGGTGCTAGGGTTCTCTCCTTTCTTATCAAATTATCTTGAATGTCCTTTTTCTGCATTTATCTCCCTCCAACAGTATGTAAGCCACTACTAAAGAGGTGGAACTGTTTATTTGTTTTGTCTTTGTACCCCCAGCACCTAACATAGAGTCTTAGACCTAGCAAGTACTAAAACAATTTTTGTTGCATTGAGTTAAGCTGCATTGCATTAAATTAGATTGCTCCAGATCATACATGTGCTAAAACGGATAGGGTTATTCAAACTAATTTTTGGGGCCAAATGGTCTTTAGCATCATAACTTGCTATCTCTCAGGAAAGTCACATGAACTCTTTCAAAATGTCTTTGTAGAGCACCTATGTGGCAGTGAATAGAATGTCAAACCTGGAGTCAGGAATAACCAACCTCAGACACTTATGAGGTGTGTGACCTTGGGCAAGTAACTTAACCTGTTTGCCTCAGTTTCTTCATCTGTTAAATGAGGACATAATAACACCTGCCTCCCAGAGTTATTGTGAGAATCGAATGAGATAATCATTTTAAAGCACTTAGCATAGCACCTGGCTTAAAGTAAGTGCTGTGTGACCCTGGGCAAGCCACTTCACCCTGTTTGCCTCAGTTTCCTCATCTGTAAAATGAGCGAGAGAAGGAAATGGCAAACCACTCCAGGATCTCTGCCAACGAAACCCCAAATGGAGTAGAGTTGGACAAAACCGAATAACAATAACAAAAATGTAAGTTAGCCGATTCTATTGTTGCAAATTTAAAGTATTAAATATCAGCTTTCTGTCCTAATGGGCAGAGAATATTATAATCAAATGGCCTATACTGAGAGGCTATCAAAAGAAGAACTCCCTGAATGCAAAAGAAAACCAACTGATGTTCACAAACAATCCTAAGATTCCTAACATTTTGCTCTGCATCTCTCAGATGTACCTAGCCCACAATGGTGTGTGTTAGAGCTCTCTCTCTCTCTCTCAGTGTTTCATCTCCATGCTTGATTCTCAGCTCCATGGAGCCAAGGAGTGCCTAGCACAGTGCTCTACACACAGCATTTATTTAATAAATGTTTGTCATTTGTTGATAAATAAAAAGTACAAAAACTTCCCCAAGGCATTAAATATCAAGAAAGTCTTTGTCTCAGGCTCTGACCAGAACTATTATCCCAGCAGACAGAAGACCTAACCAGGATTTTCATTTACAAGCTGGTTACAACCAGTTGGCTCCTCTTTCTAAAGAATGTCTTATAATGTGTTACAGAAGGACATTGTTGTTATTTTGAATTAAAAATAAGGGGGAAAGGAATCTAACCTTGAGATTTTCAAGTCAGAAAATTCTGCTTCAGAAGGAGAATTCTACCTATTACTTACCAACTTGGTTATGACGAGCAAAGCTGCATGACAGTGGACAAATTACTTAACCTCTCTGAGGATAATATTGTATTACTTTCATAAGGCTGTTAGGAGGATGAAATGATCACGTATGTATAGTGTTTCCAAACTTTAAATCACTCTATAAGTATCAATGACCAGCCTGGTCACATGTTAAAACCTTAGCTGGTACCTCCAACCTATTTATGCCAGTATTCTTAGTCATGGCAAAGAACTATAAACTAAAGCGGTATCCCTCAAAAGGGAAATGGCTCAACCAATTAGGGAATATGAATGGAATGGAATAAAAAACATTAAAAATACCAAGGGGGGTAGGTTTCAGAGAAACCTGAAAAAACTTGTATGAACTGATAGAGGAAATTGAGCAGAACCAGAAGATCAATGTAGACTTTAACAACAGTGGCAGCCCTTTAAAGAAAAACAGCTTCGAAAGACTTAAAAACTCTGATAAATGAAATAATCACAAATCCAAAGGACAGAAGCTACCCACCTCTTCACAGAGAGGTTCAAAATGAGGTACAAAATGAGGCATACATTTTTAGACATGAACTTGTTCTGTTTGACTAGATTTTATGTCACAAAGACTGAGCTTTTCTTTTTCTTAGTGGGGCTAAGGGAATAGCAAGCAATAGGGTTGCCAAAAATAGAAAAAAAGAGATAGTCATGAAAACATGTTTTAAATCCCCAGAACTGAATAAGTTCAAAAGGAAATAGACAAGGAGGGCAAGTTTGAAAATAACATGTGGAATTAATTACATTTTTTTTAAAACAAGCTATATGTAATAAAGATTCACAATTTCCAAATAGTCTTCTTTTCTGTTCTACTTTGTATGTGGAAGTATTTTTTTAGATGTTTGTTAAATTCAAAATTTTAAAAATTAAATTTGAAAAGTTCTGCCTTTGACCCTTACCCTTTCAACTTCTCTGGGAATCAGTTTCCTCATTTATAAAATAACAAGGTTGGATTAGGGGACCTCTGAGAATCTTCCTAGTTCTAAGCCTATGATCCTCTCTGAGGGTCAGCATCCTCATCCACAAAATGGGAATTACACTACGCATTGTTATGAAACTCAGATATGTACATGTATATTTATGCACACACATATATACATATAACGGCTATATAAGTGTTAGTTGTGAGGATAAAATGATATAGTATGTGAAGTGCTTTCCAAACTTTAAAGTACTACGTAAATGTCAATCATATTAAAACCTTAGTTGGTATCTCCAACCAATTTATATCAAGATTTTTGGTTGTTTGTATCAAACAATACAAATGATAAGTAAGAGGGAAAGCAAGGTGCTCCCTGAGGTTTGAGGGGGAAGGTCATTCTAGATTAACTCAAAGGATTATGGGAACTATGAAAATCTTTCTAAAAGAATTAACATTTGAGCTAGACTTTAAAGGACGGGTATAAACTCAGCCAGACAAGGGTGAACTATCATGTCAGTTTTTTTCTATCCAGGTTTTCTTCTATAAGTGACAGGTAGCCAGGTAGACTGGAATTCAGTACTAGAAACTGAAGCTCTGCAACCTACTGTTTCTTAAACTCTCTAGGCCTCAGTTTCTTGCACTGAAAAATGTAGACAATGATCCTTGCATGACCTCTCTCACAACAGGTACTGTGATGCTCAAATGAGAAAGTATGGGTAAAGCACTTCTATAGAATCAAATTTGTACAAGGCCTTGGGAATTAACCTTTAGTTCAACCTATCACGCCTAGTATAAGAATTCCCTCTGCAATATTCTTGAGTAATCAAACCTCCACCTGAGAAACACAGGGAATTCCCCATCCCTTAGGCCACTCATTCCATTTTATAGACAGATCCAATTGTAAGCAAGGTCTTTATCTTGAGCTAAATCTCCATCCGCTACCATCAATGCTAGCTAGCTCTGCCCTTTGGGGAGAGGAGAAGTATTTTCCTACATTCATAGAACAATGCTTTAAATATCTGAAATAGCTATTATGCTCATTCCCCAATCAGAAATTTCTTCTCTAAGCTAAACATCGTCAGTTCCTTCTACCAATCAATGACATGGTTTGGAGGCCTTTCAATAGCCCAGCCACCTATCTCGGGACACATTGCAGCTTAAGACCCTATGGCACTAACTGAAAAGATTTCTAGGACAAATCTCACGGTGGTCACTCAAGAACCAGTTACCTAAGTGGAGAGAGATCTGTCATAAGAGGATTGATCACCAGGGATTGACTTGGGGCGTGGGATTACAAGGCACATAGGGGCTCTGTTTTGTGTTGATATAAGAAGAACCCATATTGAAGAAATGGTGGATTCTTGAAGCATTTTAATAGTAATAAAAACAATAATAATAATAACAAATAGGAGTTATTTTGCCTGTATGATAACCTATAGAATATTAAATATAAACAGTTAACCTCAGGATATTGACTTGTGTCTGGGTTTTGCTAACTGAATTCCCTCAAAAACACAGGAACTTTTTAATAATAAGTAAAACAGAGCGACTATTTCTATACCACATCAAAATTGACAAAGTTCTTTCCTTACAATAACACTGTGAGGTAAGAAGAGAAGCATCATGTCTATTTTACAGATCAGGACACTGAGGCATATAGTCATTAAATGACTTTCCTAAGATCATTCAGCTTATATCAGAGTCAGGACTCAAATCCCAGCATCCTGACCAAGATCGGTCTTCTTTCCCCTCTCTTAAAAATCCTCATTCTATAAAAATTGAATGTAACATATATTTCTGGAACAAATGTATATTTGCTCACTGAGACTTCTGGGAGTTTTTAACATGGGGCCCATGAACTTACTCTTGGGTTTTTTTTTTTTAATATTTTGATAGTTACAATCCAATATAATTGCTTTCCTCTGTGATTCTCTATATTTTATAAAAACATTCTGAGAAGGGGTACATGGGCTTTACCAGACTGCCCAGAAAAGGTGAAGAAGCCCTGTTAGACACAAAGGACTATGACTGAAAGGGGTTTGAAATGGGAAAGAAACAGGACTGGAAAATTTCAAAGCCAGGTGTTCAAAATCACCGACTAAGTCAGCAAGAAGGCAGCCCCTCTGGAGGCCTTTTAGGAATTCTGCCCCTAAAGCTTCTCTCCCCTGCTACTTTAAAATCCATCATCAAAGCAGGATTACAATGTATTTACAGCACTGTCACTTTGTAAAGAAGCAGCTGCCATCTCAAGGCAGGCTAATTTCCTATATGATTTTCCCAATTATCCATTGGGAGTGGCCACGTGGGAGCTGGCAAACGGCTGCCTCAGCATTCCCAGGATTGCGTGCTCGCCTCATTCCTCATGTCCTCAGCTAGACTCAGGGTAATGGCAGGATCAGACAGTTTCCTGCCACCCGGCTAGAGGATTGTAACTCACCAACCACTGCTGAGGGATCTCGGGCAGTGGCATCTGCGGCGGGGCCGGCAAACTGCTGGTAACTTCTTGTTTCTGAACATGGTCTTTCACTTCAAAGCCTGCAAGTATTAAGAGAAACCACATCAATCCCTACAACTAAAACCCTGCAATGGGTCTCTTCTCTTTAGGGCCAGGCTTTAGGGCAAGAGGGATTGTGCAGTAGAAAGGGAAGACTTGGGTCTGAGACCCAGCTCCACCACATACCGGCTGTGTGGCCCTGATGGACTCCGTTTGATAACAGTTATTAGTGAAGGACTGAAACAAGTCTCTCCAAAGTCACCAAGTGTCTCTTAATGGCTAAACATAGTAAATAGCCTTTTCTCAGCCCTCATCTCACTTTAATCTCTTTCACTACCTGCTTCTCCTAGACATTCTCCTATCTTGGCCTCCTGTTCTCTACTGGATCTCCTCCTACTTACCTGACCATTCCTCTTTGGTCTCTTTTTGGTGGCTCACCATCTCCTTCCCCTTTAGCATGAGTATCTTTAAAGGCTACATCATGGCCTCTCTTCTCCTCTCCTCTATGTTCTCTTCTTTGCCAATCCCAACTGTTCCCCAGGATCCTAGGACCATGAGCCTCAATGGCCAATCTAAATAGTCTAGCCACTCTCATTTTAGAGCTGGGGAAATAGGTTAAGGTTAAGTGACTCATCCAAAGTCACACAGCAGTGTTAGAGGTGGGATTTAAATCCACGTCCTCCAACTCTGGGGTCAGAGTTCCTTCCACTATGCCATGCTTCCATGTGGCTTACCTCAACTCTTTGTCTCAAATGAGATAACATATGTATTTTTCAAACTTTTAAATGCTATGCAAACACTATTAATATTATTACATTACATCTTTCAATGACCAGCACATTGCTTTTTGTATCAAAGTCACTTAATAAATGTTGTGGCGGTTGTTAGGAGCATCTTTCACCTGCACAACTTTAAAACTGATTGGCCCAAAGTCACACAACTAGGGAGTCGTACAGCAGGATTAAAACTGGGGCCATCGGATAGTAAATCCAGCGTTCTTTCCACCACACTAAGGCTATAGAATGCAACTTTGTCTAAGAGGGGACAACATGCTAAGTCTTATTGGTTACTGACACTTTAACATAAGAAAGGCTTATTGAATTGAATACAATAGCTGAGATGATGAGATCCTTTCCTGGGAATATATTTTAGTCAGACTGAGAAGAGGAAAGCATGAAGCCCTGAATGTCTAAAAAATGGACAGGTACTATGAGAGGGTGGGGAAGACGCTAGAGGAAAAGAAGACAAATTTGGCCTCCTTCATAATTTTGCCCAGGACTGGAGCCCTGTTTCTACTTATACCAAGCCATCAGAAAGTAAAGACAGACAGACAGACAGATAGATGGATGGATAGATTGATAGATAGATAGATAGACAGACAGACAGACAGACAGACAGACAGACAGACAGACAGACAGACAGATAGGAAGAAAGAAAGAAAGAAAGAAAGAAAGAAAGAAAGAAAGAAAGAAAGAAAGAAAGAAAGAAAGAAAGAAAGAAAGAAAGAAAGAAAGAAAGAGAAAGAAAGAGAAGGAAGGAAGGAAGGAAGGAAGGAAGGAAGGAAGAAATAGAGATATAACTATTTTAGATAAAGTAGACAGTTACAGCACCCAGATTCATAGCTAGTAGGGACTTTAAATGTCATCTAATCCAATCCCTTCATTTTATAGATAAGGAACCTAAATTCTAGAAAGCTTAAAAAATGTGCCCATAAAAGCTAATAAGTGGCACTGCCAGTATTCGAACCCAGGTCCTCTTACTCCAAATATCTCCACCGTACCATACAGTCAGTCAGTCATTAAGCATTTTATAAGGACCTACTATGTGCCATGCACTGGGGTAGGCTCTCAAAGACCATATATACAACCTACTAAGATTGGTGAGATATACATAGATAACTGTAATAGAAATTATGGTAAATGTACAAGAAGTATACAAAGGCTATGAGATCAAAAGGGAGAGACCATTACCAACCACAGAGCATATACCATTAGGGTATAATCTGAATCTGCTAGTATGCATATCTCAAATAGTACATGGAATTTAGGTGTCTCTTTTTTCAATTCCATAATTACTCTCCATGATATCATGATATATAACCATGAACAGCTACTGACACTCACCTTTTGACGACTGTATCCTCAGGAGAATGTTGGTTATCACTGCCTTTTTCTCCCTGACTGTTGATGTTAGGTATTCATGGTCCAGCAGCTCCAGGAACAGGCGCAGCTCAACAATTAACTCTTCCATTGCTGAAAAAGAAAAAAAAAAGGCCAACCTATTAACTTGGAAATCTTTTTCTTTTAGACAATTAGGGTTAAGTGACTTGCCCAGGGTCACATAGAGAGTATTTGAACCCAGGTCCTCCTTACTCCAGGGCCTGTGCTCTATCCACTGAGCCACCTAGCTGTCCCTTAACTTAGAAATCTTGAAATATAAAGGAGATTTTTCTTCCAGGACACAACATCCTAAACTACAAATGTCTGATTTACCTAAGACAAGACTAACATTCAAAACCCACCACAATTTGGAACCATTAGCCGATCAAATAAGATGATATTTGTAAAGCACTGGGCACAGTGTCTAATACATATTAAGTGTTTAGTAAATGCCTGTTTTACCTTCTCCACTGATCTAATATTGTTGTCTCACATACACTCTACACTCCTGCTACCCTAGACTAGTAGATGCCTTATAAAGAGGCCTATCCCTTTTCTGTCTTTGCTTCTATTATTTTTCCTATGTCTGAATTACCCATCCTCCCTCCTCTTTTTCCTCTGAATTCTTAGCTGTCCTATAAAGTCCAAATCAAATGCCACTTTCTCCAGGAAGCCTTCTCAGATGTCACCAATAATAACGTTCCCCCTCCCCTTCAGAGAATAGGAATACGGACTTAAAGCTGGAAAGGGATCCCAAATGCAACTCACTCACCCTAAAGATAAAGAAACTGAGGCACAGAGTTGAAGTGACTCTCCCAGAGTCCCCGAGCTAATAAGTGTCTGAAGCAGGGCTGGAGCCCAGCTGGTTCCATGCCCAGTGCCCAATCCACTGTGTTACATGATGATACTTTGTACTTCTCTGATGTGTCTATCACGTTGCTGTGAATCACAGTTGTCTGGGTCTGGGTCTTTTCCCCCTGGCAGACTCAGCCCTCTGGGAGGGGCTGTGTCTCATCAAAGTCCTGCAATGTCCGCAGCATCTAGTGGAGTACTCTTCGCGTAGCAATTTGTTCAAATTGAATAAGACTTTCAAAGATGTACCCTTGACACCAACGCACTCCTCTACAGAAACCAGACCAGGCAAAAAAAAAATTAAAAATCCAAACTCGCATAGCCCTGATTCACTTCCAGGCCACCTGCCAACAGATGGAGTTATGACCCCAAAGCTTGGGAGTGATTCTGACATCATCACATCAGATGTCAGTTCCTTGGCATTAAATTTCCATTTTGTAAAAGACTAAAGAGGCTGGCATGTCAGACAGCTTTCAGGAACCACTAAGCACAGTGTCGGACAGATAGGGGGTACGGTGGAAGGAGTGCCTGGCCTGCAGTCCAGAAAACCTGAGTTCAAATCCAGCCTCAGACAGTTACTAGCTGTGTGACCCTAGACAAGTCACTTAACCCTGTTTGTCTCAGTTTCCTCATCTGTAAAATGGCAAACCACTCTAGTATCTTTACCAAGAAAATCCCAAATTGGGTCACAAAAGAGTCAGACATGACTGCAAATGACTGAATAACAAAAAAAAAGAACCGAGTTTGCCAAGAACACTTGGGTCACAAAGAGCAGGACATGGCTGAAATGACTGAACAACAACAAAGCAGTTTTAGAAACTCAACATCCGATTCTCCTTGTACAAACCAGTGGCACTGATCTCAGTGAACGTGAACATATTTTCCTTGAAGAAAATGCCATAGACTTTGAGAGCTGAAAGGGACCTTATATATCAACCAGTATTGAGAGGCGGCATGGTGTATGAGAAAGAATTCTGGGCTTGGAACCAGGAGAGACCTAGGTTTGAATCCCAATTCTGACGCTTACTTGCTGTGTAAGCATAGAAAAGTTACTTAACTTCTCTTGAGTCTTAGTTTCCTTATCAATTAAAAGGGGCAAATCATATCTGGAGTACCCACCTCACGGGTTTGTTGTGAGATCAAATACAATGAGAATTCATATGTCCATGTTAATTGATATTACTGCTAGCCTAACCCCCTAGTTTTCAAATAACGAACAGAGATGGCCCAATAAAGGCCAGGTGGTAAAGTGACTCTTCTAATACTCATCTAGTCAACAGAAAAGCCAGAACATTTCAGGGACTGAGCAAGATTTGAGTCACAAGAATAAATGTACTTGGCAGAGATGCTGGAGACGAGTTTCTTGTTTAAGTACAGGCTAAATTATGTTCATTGCCATTCCTCAGACTCAACCAGAATTTCCCTCGGTGCCTGTGGCCCCTGGAATATCAATCCCTCTTGCCTCTGTGGCTCACTTCTCCCATTGGTGAGTTCCTCCTGGGGTCTCCACTTTGGGGATGGGCCCAGGGTGGCCATCCTTCATACCTGTCCTTGTTTGCCTTCTAAGACTCTGGACTTCACCACCATGCCCCTAAATGGTCACCTTCTTTCCAGATTCTCTTCATATGTTATCTTCCACAATGAGAATGCTTTTATTTGTATCTCCAGTATTTAGCATAAGGTCTGGCATATAGTAAGAAATTAAGACATGCTAGTCGACTATTGATTTACTGAACTCTGAGGTTCCATCTCATTCAAAGATTCTACAATTCCATGTCAAATTTCTGCACACTCCCCTCTTTGGGTCAATGTCAATATGCTTAAAACCATCAAGAAATTCAACTACTACCATTGCAGTTCTATCCAATACTTGTTCGTGATTTCTCTTGCATTAAGCACCATGACGAACACTGCCCTGAGCCACCTGTTGGGGCAGGGAGTGGGGAGGTATTACCTCAATAAGCAAGGTAGAGTCACTCCCTGCACAGATCTTTCAGTATAGTTAGGATGAAAAGACAAATGAGATACCATCTGTAAAGAATTCTGCACAACTTAAAGTGCTATGCAAATACTTGTTCTCATTATAAGATAGAAGACCATGGATTTGGAGCTAGAAGCAATCTTAGATGTGATCTAGCCCAATACCCTTATTTAATGAATAAGGGCACTGAGGTCAAGAGATAGTTCTAAGTAGCAGAGCCCATATTCAAGCCTTGGTCTCTCAACTCCAAATGCAACAATTTTCCATTGAACTGTTCTGTTTTATGTATTTGTCAATATGCTTAATATAAATTAGAATATCATGCATAGAAATGTCGGAGTGTTCTATATTTCTTGATCCAAATTCTTCTGGGCTACCATTACCTCAACCAATCCAATATTTAATCTCTATCTACTAACTTCTTCCTCCCTGCCTACAAACATAGCCTACTCTATGCTGGGATGTAAAATCTTCACAGTATCCTCCTATATCATTCTTCTCCTTCTCATCCCAATCTCTAGAAAAAGGAGTAGACAATCAATGCCTCTACTTTCCTTCTTCTCACTTACTCCTCAGTCTTTCGTAATCTGCTCTCCCCAAAGTTACCAATGATCTCTTTGCCAAATCCAGTGGTGTTTTCTTAATTTTCACCATTCTTGACCTCTCTGTAGCCTTTGACTCTGTGAAGCAACCTTTCTTCCCTGGGTTTTCACAAATGCTCTCTCTTTGTCCTCAATCTCATGGCCCCTAACTATGGGTGTATCCCCACAGAGGGCCCCTGTGCTAGGCCCTCTTCTCTCTCTACATTCCTTCTTGGTGACTTCATCAATTCCAATGGGTGTAATTATCATCTCTATGCTGATGACGCCCAGACTGATATATGTAACCCAAGTCTTTTTCCTGAACTCTAGTCACTATATTACCTTCTGCCTATTGGGCATTTTCCTAGGGGCTTCTCAAGCTCCATGTGTCCAAACAAGCCATCGCTCTCCCAAACCTCACTCCTCTTCTGGATTTCTCTATTTCTGTCAAGGACATAGCATCATTCCCAACCCTCGAGTTCACAACCTCAGGGTCATCTCTTAAGTCCTCACTATCATTCATCCCACATATGTCATCAGTTGCCAAATCTTGCTCTGACTGGGGATCAGGGAAGGTTTTACGGGAAAGGTGGCATTTGAAATAGTGCTCATAGGCTAGACAAGATGTCAAAAAGCAAAAATATATTCTCTGGTATTATTAGGTACCTGGTTTGTTATTATTATTCTCTGATATTATTTATGCCTTTGTACATCTGTCTTATCTCTCCAAGTGAAAGTTTCTTGAGGGCAGGGAATAGTTCCTGCTATTTTTCTATATTCACTATAGTGAGTATATGTATGCTATGCATATACTAGGTTCTCAATTAAAACTTGTTGAATGACTGAATTGTAGTCTGTTTCCTGAAAACATGTTTTTCTTGGCCACAGAAAAACATTGGGCTAACAAGGCCAACAAAAATTGACAGGAAGGAATGTGGGACTAAAGCAGAAAACAGTATTTTCACTTTCAATGAAGAGATTAGCCAAAGGAAGCTACAAGTCAGCCCATCGCTTTTTCATGAAGAAAAAGATCTAAGAATAACCATAACCCTAAAGCATGGAATACCAAAATAATAATAACAAATAAATGAATCATGGCAATGGGGAGATAATGTAATACAATAGAAAGAGCCCTGCTTGAAAGAAAAGAAACTTAGATTCTCATCCTGACTGTGATACCAATTTACTGTGTGACTATGGGCAAGTTCCTTCTTCTCATCTCAAGCCTCATTTTCTTCCTCCATAGAACTGAAAAGGACTAAGTGGAGTCTTCCACCTCTAACATTCTGAAGGCTTGACACATAAACATTTTGGGTAGGGGAATGAATTGTTTCTCTATCTCTCAACTGATTCTTGAGTTAAAACCACTTAGCCTTACATACTTTTTCACTTAAGATCTGAGAGAACAGACCAATAAACCTTCGAAGAGAGTCTCATAGTCATAAAGCTCCATAAAATGTAGAGGCTGAACCAAGGAGTCACATCACATAACTCAAGTTTGCAGGATGTCCAGAAAGGAGGCAAATTCAAGAGATGGTCCCCCAAACACATATATACCCACTTCTCCAGCTCCCCGGCTCTGCCATCCCCAAATGCCAGCAAGACTTTGCTGTGGGCCAGAGGTGGAGGGTAATGATATGCTAATCAATCAGGAGCCAAGTGACTCAGAAGAGGTCTGTGCAAATTTATTCAGAGAGCGACACTCTCCATATGCTTCCAGAGACTTATCTCCATGATCCAACTTTTCCACTGCCCTGACACAGCCTTTGCTGCTCTCTACTTAGGGGCGGGATACTACTCCAGAGTGAAAATAAAAATCACATGTGTATTTCTGCTCCTCCAAAAACCCTTTATCATATACAATCTCTCTCAGTCATCCCTTTGTAGATAGGTAGGTAGGTAGATAAGAGGATGGATGGATGGAGAAAGAGATGGGGGCATAGGAGGAGACAACAGGGAGAAGGAAAAGAAAAGGAAGAAGGAAAATAGAGGGACAGGGGAAAAGTAGGGAGAGGCAAAGGGGGATAGAGATGGAGACAGAGACAGAGATGGAGCCTACTGTATATGATTCTCTTATGGTTGCTGCAGCATCCTTATTAAAAAAAAACTGTTCAATAGACCAATGTTGAAAAGCACTGACTTGGGAGTCAAGAGATCAAGATTATGACTCTGACATTAATATAGTTTGTAACCATAGGGCAATCAAATCCCTCTCTGGGCATCAGTTCCCAACTCTGAGAGACAGAACCGATGGAATTTCAAAAGACAACAGCTCGGTGAGCAGAAGAATGATAATGAAGACTGCTACCTGTCTCTCACCAGAGCAGTGATGGTCCAGTGGTTGAGGCAGGATTCTAGATCTCCTAATTTTCATACCCCACACAGTCTTGCTTCAAGGGCTATAGAAGAAGATCTGAGTTCTGTCTAAAATTCTGGGTTTTATCACTGGCCCCTGGAAAGGCTATCTTTGTCAACTGCCACTAAAAAAAATAGCTTCCCATGTCCTATTATCATTTAGTGAAACTGCCAACAAGTATTGGCTCTAAGAAAATAAAATAAATACGCCGTCATTTCCTGCAGCTTATTCCGAAATCGCAAAGAATGCTTCAGTCTCATATCATTTAATTTTCCATGGGTGACAACTGACTTGGCAGATGTTGCTCAATGTGCTATCATACATATGTCTCTGAAACACTAATAATGTGTAAAATACATATTTCTATTTGCATATTGAATTACAGCTACATTTCTTGGCACAGGAATGGTATTTGAATGTCTTTTTGTGGTCAGGGAGCTCACAGACAGTCTTATGCTTCATCCTCTGTCTTCTGTCACTAATTCATTAAATGAAACTAGGCAAATCATGTCTCCTCTCTGGCCTCAGTTTTCTCATCTGTAAAAACAAAAAGGGTTCACCAGGGCCAAACATCCTGTACTCTAAGGTCCTATCCAGCTTTGCCAATCTGCGTTCTATGTCCTATGATCCCCTTCGAGATATGACATTCTGTGTTCTATGTTCTAAAATCCTTTCCAGCTCTAACATTCTGCACTCCAAGATCCCTCTCAGTTCTGACATTCTGTGTTCTATGACTCTTTCCAAAACACTCCTACAATGAGCTGAAGGGAAATGTCAAGCAAACACCTACACAAAAGTGATCATCTCTCTTTTTTTCTTCATGTTCCCACACTGCTCTTTCCCATACTGCCAATCCCTCTGATAGCATTGGGACTTGTTATCAGAATCCATCGGGCCTCCTTCCAAACTCATTCGTTCTAGCCCCATCCCCTGCCAAAACATCTTACTCTTTCTGATAGGATCACAGACTTAGAGGTGGAAGAGACTCCACTGTGCCCAAGCCTCCATTTTACATGAGTCAACTGAGGCACAGAGAGGTTAAGTGACTTACTTGCCCAGGGTTACACAGCAAGTATCTGGTATGAGATTAGAATCCAGGCCTTCCTAACTCCCGTGTGCTATCTACTAGCTTTTGCTTAAATAAGTGTGCTCTAATTGGAGTATCTTCTCATCTTCTCTAAGCCTAGCTACATTTTCCTTAAAGACCCTTTTCAAGTGTGACCTTCCCTAATGCCCTGCAGGCCAGACTGTCTTTCTCTTCCCTAAATTCCAAGAGCATTCCCATTGTTCCAACCTTAGACTACCTTGGGGTGTTAATTATCTTTTCACAAGCACAGGCAGTCCCATTTGTTGTTGCTTCCCCTTTTATTGATCTATTCATTTGACCTTGTCCAATGAAGAGCTGGTCTTCATTTCTTCCCATCACTACCCATGTAGTTGACAATTCTGATCCAAGTTCAAAGAGACAGACTCTCCTGAATAAAGAGGAGCTTGCCTTAGCTCGTGGGAAAATCATTTCAAAATGCAGGCTCCAGAAATTACACCTTAACGTGAGAATTACCTATTTATGTCTACTAAGGACTATGTTTTCTTTAAACATCACAGCTCCCACACTGACTAGCACAGTGTTCTACATACAGTAGATAATTAATTCTTAAATGTTTGCTGAATGAAGAAGACCTGAGTCGAACCCACCCTCTGGGCTGAGTTGGCTCAATAGGCTGAGTCATTGGACAGTACCTCCCTCCAATGGATATAGGAAGTTGGACGACTCTGTTGGCTCAGCAATAGCCTTTTGCTTTTGTCTTGGCAAAGTGAGATCTCCTGATCCTCTCCCTCCTGGCTCTGGATTTGGGCTTTTGATTTAGGTAATGAGAGCTAGGTCTGGCACCTTGGCTGCAGCTTCTCCTGCCCTTGACCCAAAATCTCTTGGGCTCTGGCTTTTATAATCCCTATAATGTAGCTATTAATTGAGGTAGAATTGCTAAGACTCATAGAAAGAGACTGGTCCTTAAGGCTAGACATGAATTCTAGTCTCAACTCCACTTCTTAATTAGTTGTGTGACTGGCCTCTTTATGCCTCAGTTTCCTCGTAAGATAATGCATCAAAAACATTTATGAAGTATATACTATGTATGTACCAGGCACTGTGGTGGGCACAAGAAATTAAGAATCATATCCTTATTTCACAAAAGTAAAGCATTTTACAAATTTTAATTGTTCGTATTTCTTCTGCTACCAAGAATTCACATTTTTATAGCATTCTACAATAACGAAGAATCCTGTGGTGCTTACTATATCCCTAAGAAGTAAGGTAGAGAAGGTAATATTGTCTTCATTTTATAGGAAGGAAAAGTGATAGTCTCAGAAAAGTGGGATGACCTGCCCACAACTGCACAGCTAGTAAGAGTCAGAGCAAAGCATGGAACATAGGCCTTCTAACTCTAAGTCTACCGCTCACTGTAGTACATTTGCCTCTCCTTTCCCCTACTAACTCAAACTGCAATATTATATATTTCTACAAAGCTTTAAAGCTTGCAAAGCTCTTTCCTCACATGTATTCTGTGAAGTAGGTGATACAAACAATAGTCTTCCTATTTTGCAGATGGGGAAACTGAGGCAGAGAGGCACAATCACTTGCCCATAATCACTTAACTAGTAAGTACTGAAGCCAGAATTCAAACCTGGATTTTCTGGGCCCGAGTCCAGTGCTCTTTTCACTACATACATCATCATTATCGCTACAAACAAGGCTGCTTGATAGATGGTCTGTCCTCTCTCCCAGCTAGAGAATGAGTAGCACTCTCCAAAGGCAGAGGGCCAAAGAGCCAAGATAAAAAAAAGCCATTTCTCCAGTGGGCTGATTTCCATTGCATTTAGCAGCCACCTGCTAAGTGAGGAGCTTTGTTGGAGTGTAACTTTACATAAATTCTGTGTAGAAATATTTGGAAGTGTGCTTAAGTGATACAGTATTTGTGTGACATCCCGACAATCTAACTGATACTGTTCTGCCTTCCTCACAGCAAGCTCTCGCATATTTTCCCTTATAGGGCTACACTGTAGCACTGTCGTACAAACTCTCCAGATTATTTCCTCGAACCTCTGCAGAGAGAGAAACCTTTAAGCAATAAATCCAGACTGAGGCACAAAGAAACATCGCAGGTCTGGCTATCGTCTTGGTGCTGTGTGAGTGAGGAATGCTCTGCAGACTCAATCGCAAATGGAATCCACAGAATCTTCAATCTCATACTTAGATCAGAGAGCAGAGGGCACCCCAGCCCACCTCTAGCTGAGGCATAAATTTATCCTACAATATCTCCTACAAATACAAACTCGATGTGTGACCTTGGCCAAGTCACTAGACTCTAGGGGCCACTGTTTTGTCCTCTGGAAAATAAAAGCTTTGCACTAAACTTCCTTCAGCTCTAACAATCTCTGAACTAAAGACCATCCAGCCTCTACATGACCACCAATGACAGTGAACTCATTACTTTCCAAGGCGGCCCGTTGCATTTGAGGACAACACTAATCATCACCTAGGTTTCCATAAATCATGTTGAAATCTTTTTCCCCAGTAACTTCCATCCACTGGTACTAGTTCTACTAATCTGCAACTAAAAGGGCATCTTTTGGATCACGAGGTGGCACCATAGTGCACAGAGCACCTAGCCTGAAGTCAGGAACTCATTGTCTCGTCAACTAGGACCTCAGACGCTTAACAGCTGTGTGACCTTGGAAAAGTCACTTTACCCTGGCTGCCTCAGTTTATTCATCTGTAAAATGAGGAGGAAGTGGCAAACCACTCCAGTATCTTTGCCAAAAAAACCCTCAAATGGATAGGTTTACGAAGAATCGGAGCACACAACTGTAAGACAAAGATAATAATAGCTCCAGGGCTGCTGTGAAGATTGAATGAGAGTGGCACAGTGGGTAGGGCGCTGGCCCTTGAGTCAGGAGGACCTGAGTTCAAATCTGGCCCCAGATACTTCCTAGCTGTGTGATACTGGATAAGTCACTTAATTCTGATTGCTTCACCCCTCCCCCCCAAAAAAATCAAAGGAGATAATATTTATAAAGCCCTTAACACAATGCCTAGCACAGTGAAGGCACTACATAAATGCTTGTGCCCTTCCTCTCCATCACCCCCACCACCCTATTAGAATGTAAGCTACTCACAACATCCTTGCAAATAGAAATTGTTTCATTCATTGTATTTTTATTCCCAGCCACCGGCACACTGCCTGGCATGTAGAAGGCATTTAATAAATGTTTATTGTTTGAATCGTTGTTCTATGAATGTCTACGGCCATGAATACATGCATTACTGCATATGCACTAACAAATGGAATATTTGACTAACCGAAAGGCATTCCTGCCCATATCTAATAATAAGCTCAATCTACCTAATTGATCACTAGTAGAATCATAGAATATTATCACTGAAGGAGAACTTAAATAAGTCTAAGGGCTTCATTTTAAGAATAAGAAAACAAGGGCAGCCAGGTAGCACAGTGAGTAGAGCACAGCCCTGGAGTCAGGAGGACCTGAGTTCAAATGTGGCCTCAGAACACTTGACGCATTTACTATCTGTGTGACCTTGGGCAAGTCACTTAACTCCAATTGCCCTGCCTTCCCTCCTCAGGAAAAAAAAAAGGAATAAGAAAATAGAGGCTCCCAGAAATAAAGTGACTTTTCCAAGGTCACCAGCTTGTAAATAGCAGTAGTGAGACACAAGCCTATGGTCCCAGAGTCTTCCATCCAAATGTTCATTCTACTACACCAGACCGTTATTATTAAATACCCTCCGCATTTGCTTATTGCATGTTCCTGACAATCCATCATCACACAATAGCAGCTTTATGCCCTAAAGGCTGATTTTTTAAAGATTTGTCAGTGTCCCAAATGAAAGCCTGTGGTCTTAAAAATGTATGCAAATTTCAGCTCTCTGGATTTCATATCTCCAACTGTCTCCGAAACTGAATAGAGAGCAAGCAAATTGCCCTCAGAGGAATTGGGATGAAAATCCACAGAACACATTCTTTCAGGAAACTGTCATAATCCTTGGAAATAAGGCTAATATATGGGGGGGGGGGGCGGGCAGGAATGATGTGAGTCCTAAGAGAAAATATTCTTCCACTGTTTACAAGAGTGGGAAAAGGGATTATGGGGGAACGATCTTGCTTCTTAGTAGCTGTGTGACCTTGGACAAATCACTTAATTATTCTGAGCCTCAGTTTCCTCTGACAAAATAAGGAAGTTGTATTAGATGATAGCTAAAGTCCCTCCCAGCTCTGACATGCTATGTTTTAAGGTCCCTCCCAGTTCTGATATGTTATCTTCTAAGGTCCCTTACAATGCTAACTTTTTTTAATTCTAACATTAGGAATCATGTAATAAAATGAATAGTGGACATGAAACCAAGCACTTACTCCCTTTATGGTCATGGGCAAATCACTTAGCCTCTCAGATCCTCAGTTTACATGTCTGTAAAAAGCTACTGATAATGATTGCACTACTTGACTCTCAGCATTGTTGTAAGCAAAGAACTTTCCACATCTTCAAATGCTACCTACACTTTGCTTACTCCACTGCTCCACAATTATTTGTGTACCCAAAGAACTCCTAAGGAAACAAATTTCTCAAGAGCCGAAGTCAGTGATAGGAGATATATGTGGAACAGAACAAAAAGAGAAGTGGCCATGATTAATGAATGTGATTTTTTTTGCTCGATACACTAGAACACTATAATTCACTCTTTCTAAATAAATTAGTTCTTTATTTAATGTAAGTTAAATATCTTTTTTTAAATGGCCTTTCCTTCCCACCTTCTGGAAATCATCATTTTTAAAAGACAATGCAAAGTAACTGGAGGTCTAAGTTTTTAAAAGCTTGAACTTCCCTAGAAAACTGTCTAAAGTGAGAGATGGAAGAATATTTTGCAAAAAGCTCTGAAATGAGAATCAGCATTATTGGATTTGACTCCTGGCTAGACCTTTGACCTCCTAAGTGACCATGGACAACTCACTTTATCACTTGGAGCTCCACTATCCATTAAAAAGAATAAAAAATCATCATGAAATTGACAAGCAGAGCAGCAAAGTGTGATAGAAAGAGCGTTTATTCTATTTGAAATCAAAGAATCTGATTTCAAATTGTAGATACAGTTATCCCTTCCACATCGCAACTCTCCCCATCATGGTTTCACTATATCATGGATCGCCATAAGAAATTACTGTGGTATTTCATATTTTTTAATTTCTTTTTCATACAGTAATTTTACTTAACACTGACCTACATATAGCCTGTGAACAAATATTTAACCCAAATTTTGCAATAATGTACTAAAAACACCCCATCAAAGAAGAAGACAAAATTCAGACTTCTCTGGTACAAAGAGAGGGCCAAAAACTTTTAAGGGGATTTTCCAGATTATGAGAGTGCTGTGCCCCTAGCCCCTGAGATGTGGAAGGGGTAACTGTATTCTACTCATTATCTATGTGATCTTGGGAAAACCACTGTCCATCCCTGGGCCTTGGTGTCTTTATCTGCAAAGCAAGAAGACTGATTTATTAAATCTCTCAAGTTTCTTCCAGTACTCAATCTTCAGATCTTATGCAACACTTATAATAAAGAAACATCCTCCTATCTACCATTCCATTGACAGGCAATATGGCACTGTAGGCAGAGCTCTGAACTTGGGAGTCCAGAAGACCTGGACTAGAATTCTGCCTCAGACAATAAAGAGCAGTGTGACCCTGGGAAAGACACTTACTCTCTAGGCTTCCATTTCTTTTTCTGTAAAATAAGTATTTTTGGTAATTTATTTATTTTTAGTTTTCAAAATTCATTTCCACAAGATTTTGAGTCACAAATTTTCTAACCATCTCTCCCCTCCCCCCACCCCAAGATGGCATGTATTCTGATTGCCCCTTTTGCCAGTTTGCCCTCCCTTCTATC